>OZ038381.1:61221649-61707432 GCA_964036045.1 Eutreptiella sp. 'Long Island Sound 2002'
AGCAACGCTCATCTTCGTCGCCGTTGCGACTCTGTTGTTCTTCTTTTTCTGTGAGTGTCCTAAACAAACAGCGGCGTAAAATTTTGGTGGGGGTTTCTGAGGTCGGAAAAACGGATTTTGCGCTTTATTTTTTCTGGTTGTGCGTCTTTTTCTTGGTTTTTTATTTTCTTCCGCTCCGATCGCGCGACACGTTTCTCCATAGTCCACTAAAATTGCAGCAAGCCACTGAAAGTTGTGCCATTTGTAGGCATAACATGAATTGGGGGGGGTGCAGTACAACAGTTCGGTATGATTTTTGGGGTTGGCGTCCAAGTCCACGGGGGGTCTTAAATGGCCAAGGTCGATGAGGACTTGCTCCCTCAGAGAAGGTAACAAACTGTAGGCTTCTCTCCGGGGGATCCTCAAAGATGCTCGAGCAGGTGGCAATCCGTTTCCTCCTTCCTTCTGACAGGACTTTTCAGATAGCGATACCAAGGATAAGTCGTCAGTCTCCGGATTTTTGACAATGTGTCTGGATGGAGTAAAAATCAAACCCAGAATCGTCTTGGCGTTTTGACGGATGAAATTCATGCCTAGGCATAACGGAAAAGCCGAAGTCTCCATAACGATACAAACATGAGGAAGAGTAAAATTGTCCATGCACACATCCACGGATTTCTCTCCTTCACTGTACGTGTAGTGCCCATGTCCGACCTTGACTGCACAATAACCCTTGCGATTCGGATCCGACACCAATGATGAGGCCACAATAGAATCGGTTGCACCAGTATCCAAAACAGCGTCATACATCTCCTCCTCCACCACCACGGGTAGTCACTGCGTGAGACCGTCCTTATCAGCTGCTCGAAGCAGGTCCACAATTTTCTCAGCTTCTGAAAATGCGAGATCTCTCTTCCTTTTCTTGGCTTGGCCTTCAGTGTCCTCTTGCATCGGTTTGGTCTGTGCTGAGGGGGCTCCAGAACCAGCACTTGCTGCGGTGGGGCCAGAGGTATTTTCATTTCTTGGGCCAGCTTTTGGTCCGTTTTGCTTTTGGTCCTTCCATGTCTTCTTGGCGTCTTCCACTGCCCATTCGGCTGCTTCCTCACTGAGACCAGACTGGATCAGGAAGGCCTTGAGTCTTTCCTCTTTCCGTTTCCTTTGGATCTCAGGGCAGTGATGGCTGTAGTGGTTCGTCTTACCACAATGCTTACACTGAATGCGTGCCTTAAAGTATGCGATCAATGCGTTGGGGTCCACCTGTCCTTTGCCTCCTCTGCCTTCGTTGCCTTTTCCTCTTCCTCGACCTTTTCCTGTGCCAGAACCTTTTCCTCCTTTGTCGCCCTTGCCTTCTTTCTCAGAGACTCTTCGCTCTGCAATCATGGAGTTGCATTGGGAGAGGAGTTTGGTGATGTCCAGCTTGTTGGCAGAACTTCCAGACCGAGGTCCACGAGGAAAAGAGGTGTTCTTTTCTTTATCTCTCTGCTTTTCTTGGTATCGATTCGAAGCAGTGCGCCCGAAAGCAAAACCAAGCGAAGGGGAAAGATGTTTGAAACTGACAGAAAGCTGTGCGCGCTCCTTCATGAGATCCTTCAGTGAATCATAAGAGCGCATCCTCGCAAAAAGATTATCATCCTTGGTCCACTCAATGAATTGTTTATCACTGATCTTTGAAGAAAGCTCCATAAGTTTGCGCTCCTCAGTCATAACCCCTTGGTTCAACTTGTCAAACAGCCGTTCCAGTGTTTCCAGTGATTTGAGCACCTGCTCTGGTTTTGGGTCATAAAGTAAATGGGACACCTTCAAAATCTCGGCCAGAATTGGGAGGTCCGTCTCGAGCGTAGAATGGAGGTGTTGGAGTTTGCTCCGAAAATCCTCAAAGCTTGTGGCCTTTTTGAGCAATTTAGAGAGTCGGTCTTGGAGTTCAGGATCCTTGATGCATTGAACAATGAGATTAGCTTTCACCCGATCCTTGGCTTTAGCTTTGCCAGTGAGCACCAGGTATCTTCCAAATTTTTCCGCCTACTTCCCAACGTTGCGCCCATCGAACAATGGAATTTCCATTTTCAGAGTGTGAGTCCTATCCTCTTCACTGTCGTCCGACCATTCATGTTTTTTCATACCTCCGCAAACTTCACTAAGTGTTGCAAAAGCCGATGACTCGGGCGTAACAAAGGGACTTTTCGTAGTAGGTGGTGAACGACTGGAGGTTGGCATACGCCGAACGTCCTCGGACGTCTCCGAGATCTTCTCGTTCGTCCGATCAATACGCTGGAGCAACTTCAAAAGAAGGGGGTCATCCATCTCCAAGATTTCATGCTTACAGCTGTCAGAGAGAGTCTTGTGGAACTCGACTTTGGATTTTCCCTTAAGCGTCTTACGCGTACACTTCTCTCATACGTCGGTAGCTTTGTGCTTCATTTTCTCCTTGAGATCCCTCAATAAATAGTCTTCCAGCCAGCCGCTCATCTCTTCGTGCTCTTCTTCTGTCAACCCACCATTTTCATCTTTAAGCTCCTTTGCGAATTCTGTCTCAGGTAATTCATAAGACCCTTCGGGGATATCGTGACCAACTTCTGAACTCGACGTCCAAACAGGTACTCTGTGATCGTTTGCTGAGCCAGACCCTTTGGTGACGACATCGGTTCCAGTATAATGGTCGGTGGACTGAAAAGAAAACGTGTCGTAGTAGATCTTGACGGGAATCTCGGTGAACTCATATCTAGAAATGAACTGGTCAAACGTCTGCGCGCGTCGCACTCTTGAATCAAAGCTGCCGTCTTGTTGCAAGCCAGCATCTCTTGTAGGTAAAAGAAATTCTGCATGTTCTCTTCTTCGACGCGTAAAACACGCTCGCGTTCTTTCAAACAAGGCAGTAACAAAGCATAAGGATCACCAATAGAATCCAATACTTGTTTTCCCATGGGTTGATAACTTTCATATGATTGAAATATTGGTGGCGTTTGTTGATTCGCCCCATCGTCTTCTTGTGCACCGTGAACGAAAAACCCCAGTGACACTTGCTGATCGTCGGCGTTGCGAGAACTCGCAAGGTCGACGCTTTGACGTGTGTCGCATCCGTACCTCTGCTACCAGTGTTAAATTCCCGCTTTGCATTTTGTTCCTCTGTTTGAATAGTCTCAGTATCCTCTGGATAAACTTGCTTCGGTGTTTGTTCCTTCTCCATTTCAGGTACACAAAGATTTCGATGAAAAATAAAACCAGACCAAGACTCCAAGACCAGCAGAAATGGGATCAATAAAACCAATAAAAAACTTGATCGGGCTGCACAATAAACAGGACAAACAAGGGGTGATGTTTGGCCTTGCGCTTGCGTGTATGCATGCATGTATGCTCTAGAATCACTCAGGATCTTAAAAGCGACTTCCGTCTGCACTCTGGAAATGGCTGCAACAGTGAATAGTGACTTCAGATCATGGCAAAAATGGAATACCACAGAAATCAAGCGTCCTGCAAAGTTAGTAAAACAGACGCAAGAAAAATGGATTCTCCATAATAAAAAAATGATAGAAAATCACTTTAAATGTCTTCCACGAATTTCATGTAGCTCAGGAAAAGATAAATTCATGTCTGCCGAACTCCGTAGGAACTACCCTGATGACCTCAGAACTCAGTGGGAACGGCCCATACTGTAGGTGGCGCGCTTACGGGCCAAAATTGGTCAAAAAAATGAAGCACTCATATGACCACTCTATAGATGCGGAATCTAATGCTGAATCTCGAAATTCCATTCATTTTGTGTGAGACGACCTTATGATGTAGAAAAATGCAGATTACTGAACAGCTCAATGTCAATGAGAGTAGCCAAAAAAAAGATAAAGCAAAGGCTAACACCCATGTTGAGCTACGTTACAAATAGTGTTCAAAGAAGAAGCAACCGAATATCAAACAACAACTCATGGCATATAATACAATAGATAAACCCTCATTTTGAATTAAAGTTAAGCCATTAAGTGCCTTTGCACCATATTGCAAGTGATCAACTTCCGTGGATAAAATTTCCCCCAATGTCTCAACCAAACTCCAATAAGGATCACTACCATTGCTCCATATGAAACCCAATTTTTTGAGAAATTGTTGCTCATTCATGGACTTTTGACATCCATGCTGAGGAGGATTTCCAACAGAAGATCGAGAGTATGAACCTTGCCCACAACTGAAGAAAATGCTCGTAACCTATGAGGAGGCGTTTGGCGCCTTCCCCCACCCTCTTTCATGCAAAAAACTTGTCCACATGGACCTGAAACTGAGATTTTAGTTTGAGAAACGCGGGTGAGGCGCCAACCCTGTCCCGCTCTACAGCAACGGGTTGAAGAAATGGAGCGCCAGGTACATGAAGCCCAGCGCCAGAAAAAAAAAATAGTAAGTAAAACACGAAGAAACAATTTTCTAAGTAGCTGAAAATAAAGCTGGATAGCATAAAAAACACTTAGGGCAAAAAGCGCGCGGCGAAACGCCTTCAAACACGACGTCGAAAATTTTGAACTTAAATAGACAAATAAATAGCGCCGTAAGCGCCGTAACGCTAACAGGAACATAACGCCGTCCCTGTCGTCGTCTAATACGCCGTCGACGTAAGGAAAACTGCGTCGCGAGCAACGCGTAAAACTCGAAACAAAATTTGCGTAGCACGCCGCGCCCCTGTGAACGTCTCTCAAGCCCTCTTTTATTCACCATGTACCTTCTCCTCCCGCCCCTGCCCCACCCTTGACGCTTCCGCCTCCCTTTTGCTGCAGGTGGAATGTACGCGGCGTCAAGTCCAGGACACCGCAACCACCAAGGCGATGCGAGCCACGACACCGCCACCAATGCGGGGTGACATGTAAGGCAGTGAACCAGACATGGTCTTGCTGCCTGCAAGTGTGCGAGGGTGCGTGCGTTGGGTAGTGTATAATTTTATTTTATTTTCAAAAAAAGAAAAAAAATATTTTAAAAAATATTGCAGCGGTTTTTCAAGTAGGATAAACCAAACAAAGGCAGGAAACAAACCAAACAAAGCAGCAGGACGGGACACCACAGCACCACACGGCAGCACAGCACCACGGGGCACAGCACAGGGGAGCAGGGCACCAAGTTAGAGCAGGGCCCCACAGCAACACCGCACAGGGAGGAGAGGACAGGGAACGCGCAGCACGACAGCCTGGGACGCACACGGCACAAAGCACAGCGGCGAACAACACCAACCAGCGACACACCACAGCAAAACACACACAGCGCGGCGAGACACGACAAAACACAGCGCCGGAAGGCACAGGACCCCAGGACGACAGACAGCGCTTCAGGACACGACACACCACACGACAGCACCAAACAGAGCAAAATGAAACCACACAACGCCAGGCGGCACAACGCGCAGCAACACGGTGCAGCACGGCACCTAGGGACCCACCACAGAACACCACCGAAACACGACACCAGGAGCCACCAGGACCCACCAGGAGACAACAGAGGACAGCCAGGCCCAACTGCAAACACGCAAACACAATAGACAACAACACAAAACACCAGCCAGCGCAGCAGGGGCAAGAGAGCAGCGCACAGAGAGCAACGGGGCAGGCACACCAGCACAGCACAGCACTGCACAAGCAGAGCACAGAAACAGCCTGGAGCACCACGGAAAGGCAAGCAACAACGCAAAAAAAAAAAAAACCAGCAGAGAACGCAGCAACGCACGAAAGCAGAGCACAACAACAACAGCACAACACGAACCAGCACAACACAGCGCAAGAACACAAGCACGCCACACAACAACGGACACAACACAAGACACACCACAGACCGCAGCACCACACCACACGAGGCACGACAAACCACAACACAGGACAGCACAACAAGCCGCCGGGGGGGGGGGGCACAACCAGCACAAACCCGACGCAAAAAAATAAAACAAAAACCCGCGCCAAGCGCCCGAGGGGTCGGGCGGGCAACACCACACGGCAGCCACCGGAGGCAGCAAGGGGAAGAGCAACGCCGCCAGCACGGCGCCACCGGGCAGACACAACACAACAGGCAACAACACAAAAAGGGGAGGCACAGGCAAGGGGCACCGAACAACAGAGCGCAAGCGCACACCGGCCCCCGCCGAAGCACAAGGCCCACAACAACACACACCAACACGCCCCACAGCCCACGACACACCAGCCCGGCACCGCACACAGCACAGCACGAAAAAAAAAAAAAGAGGAAAGAAAAACCCGGAGAAAAAAAAAACAAACAAACACGTGGGGGGGAGGGAAAAAAAAAGAAACAAAAGAGAGGGGGGGGAAGGACCACAAGACGCCAAGGCCCAAGGCACCCAGGGCCGGAAAACACGGAACGCCGGAGACAAGGGGGGCGCACAAGAGGGCAGAAGAAAAAAACCCAGAAACAACACAGGCAGGGCAGCCCCAGCCCGGAGGGGGCCGAGCAGACAAAGAGAGCAACAAGAACGGCAATTGCAAAAGGTGAGGCGCACCAAAACGCGCCCGGGAGGCCGGCCCGCCCGACCCGGCCAAGAAAGCACGCACACGCACACACGCACGGGACCCGGGCGTGGCGTCCTCCTACCCGAAAGAAGCGATGACGGCGTCCACACGAAACAGCCCCGGTGCCCCGGCCGAGTCCCCCATCGAAAGACGGGCGGACAGGAAACCAGACGCGTCAGTGACGGGGTCCTCACACGCAAAACACCGCAGCGCACGCAGCCCAAGACCCACGCCGGAAGGACCCGCCAGGGACAACCCCATCGCGGGGCCCCGAACGGGTACGACGCGGAGGGGACCCAGCGCCCCTGCCTCGGCGGGGGCCAGCGGCAGGCACAATGAGCCCGGTTCTCGGCCAGCCTCCGCGTGCCCCGCGCAGCCACCAAGTAAAGCCGGAGGCGCAAGCCCCCAGGGTGCGGAAAGGCACCACGGCGTCCGGAAAGCCGACCGGAGCACCGAGAGCAACCGGATCGGACGAGGCGCGGCGCACCAACGCGGGGCCACGAGGCACGCCAGAGAGGCACGGCGCAGGCCACAACCAAGGCACAAGGGCACGAGCCAAGCAACAACGGCCACCGGGTGCCGCAACCCCGGGCAGCGCGCACAACAGGCAACGAACCACGGCACAGGAACAGGTGCCAGGCAACAGCAAACCCACACACCACAAACCCCGGCCAGGAGTGGCGGGGCGCAGCCAAAACTCGAGCCCCAGCACACACACCCACAACGCACACCCCACCCAAGAGTGGCGGGGTACAGGAGGAGCACGCACACCAGCACACACACACCCCAACACCCCAGCCAGGAGTGGCGGGGCGCAGCCAAAACCCGAGTCCATACACACACAGCCACACCGCACGCCCCAGCCAGGAGTGGCGGGGTACAAGTGGAGCGCGTACACCAGCACACACACACCCCAACACCCCGGCCAGGAGTGGCGGGGCGAAGCCGAAACCGGAGCCCAAGCACACACACCAACACTGCACACCCCAGCCAGGAGTGGCGGGGTACAAGGGGAGCACGCACACCAATACGCACACCCCAACACCCCAGCCAGGAGTGGCGGGGCGCAGCCGAAACCCGAGCCCAAACACACACACCCACACCGCACACCCCAGCCAGGAGTGGCAGGGGACAGGCGGAGCGCGCACACCAGCACACACACACCCCAACACCCCAGCCAGGAGTGGCGGGGCGCAGCCCGAACCCGAACCCAAACACGCACACCCAAGCCGCACACCCCAGCCAGGAGAGGCGGGTCACAGGGGGAGCACGCACACAAACACGCACACGCCAGCACCCCAGCGAGGAGTGGCGGGGCGCAGCCGAAACCCGAGCCCAAACACACACACCCACACTGCACACCCCAGCCAGGAGTGGGGGGGTAAAAGGGGAGCGCCCACAACAGCACACACACACCCCAACACCTCAGCCAGGAGTGGCGGGGCGCAGCCCGAACCCGAACCCAAACACGCACACCCACGCCGCACGCCCCAGCCAGAAGTGGCGGGGTACAAGGGGAGCACACACACCAACACGCACGCCCCAACACCCAAGCCAGGAGTGGCGGGGCGCAACCGAAACCCTAGCCGAAACACACACACCCACACCGCACACCCCAGCCAGGAGTGGCGGGGTACAAGCGAAGCGCCTACACAAACACACACAGGCACACCGCACAACCCAGCCAGCAGAGGCGGGGTACAAGGGGAGCGCGCACACCAGCACACACACACCCAACACCCCAGCCAGGAGTGGCGGGATGCAACCGAAACCCGAGCCAAAGCACACACACCCACACCGCACACCCCAGCCAGGAGTGGCGGGGTACAGGGGGAGCACGCACACAAACACGCTCACCCTAACACCCCAGCCAGGAGTGGCGGGGCGCAGCCGAAACCCCAGCCCAAACACCAACACCCACACCGCATATCCCAGCCAGGAGTGGCGGGGTACAAGCGGAGCGCGCACACGAGCACACACACACCCCAACACCCCAGCCAGGAGTGGCGGGGCGCAGCCGAAACCCGAACCCAAGCACGCACACCCACACCGCACACCCCTGCCAGGAGTTGCGGGGTACAGGGGGAGCACGCACACAAACACGCTCACCCTAACACCCCAGCCAGGAGTGGCGGGCCGCAGCCGAAACCCGAGCCAAAACACCAACATCCACACCGCATACCCCAGCCAGGAGTGGCGGGGTACAAGCGGAGCGCGCATACGAGCACACACAACCCCAACACCGCAGCCAGGAGTGGCGGGGCGCAGCCGAAACCCGAACCCAAGCACGCACACCCACACCGCATACCCCAGCCAGGAGCCGCGGGGTACAAGGGGAGCACGCACCGGAACACGCACACCCCAACACCCCAGCCAGGAGTGGCGGGGCGCAGCCCAAACCCCAGCCCAAACACACACACCCACACCGCACACCCCAGCGAGGAGTGGCGGGGTACAAAGGGAGCACGCACACCAGCACACACACACCCCACCACCCCAGCCAGCAGTGGCAGGGTGCAGCCAAAACCCGAGCTGAAACACACACACCCACACTGCACACCCGAGCCAGGAGTGGCGGGGTACAAGCGGAGCGCGCACAGGAACAAACACACACACCCCAACACCCCAGCCAGGAGTGGCCGGGCGCAGCCGAAACCCGACCCCAAGCACACACACCCACGCCGCACACCCCAGCCAGGTGCCGTGGGGTGCAGGCGGAGCACGCACACAAGCACACACAGGCCCCAAGACCCCAGCGAGGAGTGGTGGGGCGCAGCCGAAACCCGAACCCAAGCACAACCGAAACCCAAACACAAGCGCCACACAACAGTAGGAAACCCAGTGTCCATAGCCCGGGCACTGTGGCAGCCCGAGCCATGCAGGTGACCCGGCCAAACGAGATCCGGAGACCGGGGGTAGGGCTGCATCCTAAGGCCTGCGCTGCTTTGGGACTCCAGGCGGAGCGTGCGACACCCAAGCGCCTCGGAACCCCAGTACCAAGAACATGCATGCATGCCTTGGTAACGGGATACGCCAGGAAGTCCGGTGAACCCCTAAGGTTCCGCCCAAAGGAGGGGACGTGCGCAACCACGGGGGCACTCCCTCCCGGCATGACAAGTACGTCACGCTGGCGGCAATCAGCCCTCCCCGTGTTGCTCGGGGCTGCTTTTTTGGGGGCGACCAGTCCGGTCTAGCGGGCTGCAAGTCGCCTCCCCTCTTCAAGCACGGGGCCTCTTCCTGTTCGTCACAGCGGCAACGCCAGCGGGAAGCATGGGGCGCCTCTCCACGACCGAGTGCACCTACCTACCTACCTACCTCTGCTACCAGTGGTCAATTCCCGCTTTGCATTTTGTTCCTCTGTCTGAATGGTCTCAGTATCCTCTGGATAAACTTGCTTCGGTGTTTGTTCCTTCTCCATTTCAGGTACACAAAGATTTCGATGACAAATAAAACCAGACCAAGATTCCAAGACGAGCAGAAATGGGATCAATAAAACCAATAAAAAACTTGATCGGGCTGCACAATAAACAGGACAAACAATGGGTGATGTTTGGCCTTGTGCTTGCGTGTATGCATGCATGTATGCTCTAGAATCACTCAGGATCTTAAAAGCGACTTCTGTCTGCATTCTGGAAATGGCTGCAACAGTGAATAGTGACTTCAGATCATGGCAAAAATGGAATACCACAGAAATCAAGTGTCCTGCAAAGTTAGTAAAACAGACGCAAGAAAAATGGATTCTCCATATTAGAAAAATGATAGAAAATCACTTTAAATGTCTTCCACGAATTTTATGTAGCTCAGGAGAAGATAAATTCATGTCTGCCGAACTCCGTAGGAACTATCCTGATGACCTCAGAACTCAGTGGGAACGGCCCATATGGTAGACGGCGCGCTTACAGGCCAAAATTGGTCAAAAAAATGAAGCACTCATATGACCACTCTATAGATGCGGAATTTAATGCTGAATCTGAAAATTCCATTCATTTTCTGTGAAACGACCATATGATGTAGAAAGATGCAGATTACTGAACAGCTCAATGTCAATGAGACTAGCCAAAAAAGAAGATAAAGCAAAGGCCAACACCCATGTTGAGCTGCGTTACAAATAGTGTTCAACGAAGAAACAACGGAAGATCAAACAACAACTCATGGCATATAATACAATGGATAAACCCTCATTTTGAATTAAAGTTAAGCCATTATGTGCCTTTGCACCATATTGGAAGTGATCAACTTCCATGGATAAAATTTCCCCCAACGTCTCAACCAAACTCCAATAAGGATCAATACCATTGCTCCATATGAAGCCCACTGTTTTGAGAAATTGTTGCTCATTCATGGACTTTTAACATCCACGCTGCGGGGGCGGTGCTGGGTCCCCACGCCCGCACAGACCGCACCCGGGACGCACGGGTCGCGGAACCCTGGCTGCCCGCTCCAGAGGACGGGCGGCCGGGGGAGAGACAGCACCTGACACCAGACGCCCCTCACAACGGTGGCAGGCCACCCCCCCCCGGGGACAGCGCCCCGCCATCCCCGCGGCACGCAGCCCCCACAGGGCATACGCCACGGACCCGCCCCACGGGGGGCGCACAGCCCCAAGCCAGGTACGGGGGAACCGGGACCCGACCGCCACCCCCCAAGCACGCCAGACGGAGGAAGGGACCGGGGCAGGACACGCGGAGGGGCACGGACCACGTGGAACAGCCCTACCAGCGCCCAGTGCCGGGACCGCGCGAAGTGCGCGTCCCATACCACCCAGGGAGGGGGGGGAGCGGACGCCGCGGGTGCGGGAGCGCACACACACGCAAAGGGCACGCAGCGACTACCAGAAGGGCAACCGGACCGAGCACGTGAAACGCACAGACCGCGTGGAATGGCGTACCAGCGAGCGAGGGTAAGGGACACCCGGACGGGACGGCCCGCCGCACGCAGCGCGGGACACGCGGGGCGGGAAGGGGGAAACGGGAGAGACACAACACCAGGTACCAGCCCGAGCCCCCCGAACCGGCCGCGAGCGCCGCGCGCACACGGACGGGGTACTGCACCTGCCAAGGCAGTAGTGGCGCACCGCGCCACGCCCCAACCTCTAGGCTAGGCAGCCTCCGCGCCAGTACAAGGGGGTCCCACTGGCGACAAGCCAGTAGCACGGGCCCGGCGGCGCCAGCGCCCCGGGCGACCACGCATTAGGGGGGCGACGCGGTGGGTAAGCGCCCGCAGCCACGGCTGTGAATTGATGCACTGACCGGGGACTGGCGAAACGGGGAAGCCGAGGAGGGACGGGGCTCCGAGCCCTGTGAACCCGGGGGACTCCGCAACCAGGCAGGAGGTGCGTCTTTGAGGGCCCCCCACTAGGACCCGGTGGGGAGGATATCATCTGGCCCGACAAGGTGGTCCCCCAGGGCCGAAAGGCGTCTAGTACCCGCAAAATCAGACCTCAAACCTCAAACCTCAATAAGGATCTATACCATTGCTCCAAATGAAACCCAATGGTTTGAGAAATTGTTGCTCATTCATGGACTTTTAACATCCATGCTGAGGAGGATTTCCAACAGAACATCGAGACTATGAACCTTGCCCAGGACTGAAGAAAATGCTCGTAACCTATGAGGAGGTGTTTGGCGCCTTCCCCCCCCCTCTTTCATGCAAAAAACTTGTCCACATGGACGTGAAACTCACACTTGAGTTTGAGAAACGCAGATGAGGCGCCGACCCTACCCCGCTCTACAGCAACAGGTTGAAGAAATGGAGCGCCAGTTACATGAATGTATTGATGCCCGCCTCGTGGACGAATATAAGAAGGGGGACTACCCGCATCACTGCAGTCCCTGTTTCCTAGTTGCTAAATCCGGATCGACTGCCCTGCAACTGGTTATTGACTACGGAAAGGTCAATAAGAAAACCTAAAACCCCTCGGGGAGTATTAGTAACATGGAAAGCACCCTTGAGCACATTGCCAAATGCAGGTATAAGACAAAAATGGACAAGCGCAGTGGATTCTGGCAGGTTGACCTAACTGCCGCAGCTCAGGACTTGCTGGCGTCTATACCCCCTAAGGATCCTGTATTTAAATGGCATGTTATGCCTTTTGGGGTCACCAACGCCCCGGCACTCTTCCAAGAACTCATGAACGAAATCTTGTATATATTGAGGCGCAGGCCTCTCGTACCACAGTTGATTTCTCGAGGGGCTGAGATGGAGGCTCACATCGATGACCTGAGTTTGGGTACCAATACCAAAGAGGACCATGTCCTCCTCCTCCGTGACTTTTTCACTGCTTGTCAGGAAAGTCATCTCCGTATCAAACTCAAAAAATGCGACTTTATGAGAGAGGAGATGGAGTACTTGGGTTTCCATGTGGGGTACGACTCATGGAAACCAGCCGCATCTAAGATGCAGCCCCCACAGGACATGCAGACTCGCGATGACCCTAAGAGGGGTCTACACGACGTGAAGAGCTTTTTGGGCGCCTGTAACTTCTGTCGGCGCCACATCCACAATATTACTTACACCTCTGCTGCTCTCACAGACCTAATCAAGAAAGATACTCCCCGAGGGTGGATGTTCAGAGAGGAAGAGTGTTTCCAGGAGTTGAAGAAGAAAATCGCCTCCTCCAACTGCCTGGCGGTGCCTCGCCCTAAGGCTGAGATCATCCTCATCACTGATGCCAGTGATATAGGGGGGGGGCTGGAACGATTTATCAATGGCAAACGATCAACCCTGCAGAGCTAAACCATTACCTTTATCGCACCCGAGGTCTGAACCGTAATGGTTCTCTAAAACGCGACTATCCCTCCAGTGAGTGGGGACTGGTGCCAGTTAGTCACTAGAACTCATTCGCAGCGAATTTGATTTGAATTCGGCGAATTCGCTGCGAATTCGTTCGCAGCGCGAATTCGCTGCGAATTCGGCCTGAAATTCACATTACTGCGAATTCGGGGCAAATTCGCACTGCGAATTCGCACGCGACAGCAAAATGATCACGCGTGCGCCGTCTTTTCTCCAGATGAAAACCTAACTTTGAATTCCGCCGTGCAATAATTTTTTTGACTTTATACAATGAAAACCATGATCATTGTGCTTTGATTAAACCATTCCGTTGCTTGTGCGGTGCCTGCGCACTCGTTTTCGACAGAACAATTTGTTTTTCAGTTTTGAACGCACCGCTGTGTCTGCCTCGTTGCACTGAACACGACAAGGCCCTCCGTTTCTCCAAAAACCGCACCAGTTCGGAGAAAAACGCGTCGCTAACTTTTAATTTTCGACTTGTTTTTTCGACTTTGGACAGTCAAAACGTGTTCCCCCTTGCCTACCCTTCATTTTGGTACCCTCCTTGCCCTCGTCGGCTCCGTGCACGCAGAGAAATCCTTGTTACGAGGTTCGAAAAGGTCCAGATTTGACAGTGTACTGTGACAGTCACATAGTGATGATTATTGAGCATCATGACAATAATAATGTTGATTGAATGCCCATTGCTAGTTTGCTTTATGTTTCCCTTGTATTTGTTATCCTCTCCCTTAGATGAATTCAAGTCCCATGATTCAATGCAAGAATACAATGAATGAAGGCCCAATAAGGGCAAGAAGTGGTTCACATGTGATGGTTTGTGTGTGGATTGGTGATTTTGCATGCTTCGTTGCTGTTTTTCCAAAAGGTATTTGAAAGAATCAAGGAAGGGTGTATACCTCGATATTTGGAATTCTTGGTCTTGATTCGTCTTTTTTTTTGTCAAATGGTTTAGGCACGGTGAATGCAAGCAACAACAAACAACAAAAATTGCAAGGTTATGGAAGCTTTTGGACTTGAAATGTTTTATGCCATATGGTAGTGGGTACTGGCATACCCATATGCAAAGAGGTGAAGGTAAATTGTAGGTGCCTATGGATTCTCAGCCTCGGGTGAATTCAAGCGAATCAAGGGGGAATTCGAATTCGGAATTTGAAGTTGCGAATTTGAATTCAGAGGGGTCCACGAATTCGTGCGAGTTCGGGGCGAATTCGAATTCGTGCGAATTCGAACCTGCATCCCTAGGCTCGTTCCAACTACAGCACCTACAACCAAGGAAAGCCTCGCCGGTGTGTTGGTGCTCTCTTCACAATCCCGACTATTGACATCTAACCCTCTTATGTGGCTATGTGACAAGCGACCGGTGGAGTCCTTTAGGAAGGGCCCACCACCACAGAAAGTGAAACTAAAAAGATGGTGGACATACCTCAGCGAGTTCAGGCTAACTGTCCACCATATCCCTAATAGTAAAAACGAACCGTGTGACTATATATCGCGCAACAACTTCGATCAGCTTACTGCTGAGAGGTCTGAGGCTCTAACTGACTATCAGTCAGAATATGAAAATATTCTCCAAACCCTCACCACTGGTCTCGAACCCCGTGTCATAGACGGGCACCAATGGTGTAAGAATAACCAATACCTCTTCCACCTACCGCAATATGTCCAAATGGGAGGCAGAAAGATGTTGCTGGCAGTTCAAGGAGAACCGTGCATGCGTACAGTGTCAAATGAAAATCAAGGTCTGAATGCTCCCAACGGGTGTTGATCCCGTATCTTTGGCTCATAGGACCAATTTGACTCATAGGAGCGGTGGTTTCCTTCGTCACAAGAATTGACGCGTATTCCATAAAATATTCCCGTATTCCATAAAATTCCGTAAAATTCCCGTATTCCATAAAGTTTCCCAGATTCGGTATTGAAGTTCCCTGGTGGTCCCAACCACGTTAATCCGGTGGTTAACCCGGACTGGCAATACGATTGGACGATTGCTGGGGCCATCAAATCACAAATATGGACCGCTTCGGATTTCAGATACGCGTGTAACACACAATAATAGAAAAGAACGATAAGAACGACGATGGACGCTGCAAAACGGAGAAGAACCAACGACGCCAGTTATGTAAACGTCAACCAGGGTATACAGAGTGACAGCAATGAACTGACGATCAGATGCGGCGAGCGAGGTGGTCTGCGTCTGTCCAGGGACGGCACGTCCCTCGTGTCCCAGCAGCTGTTATCCGAAATGACCGACATACAGACACTGCAACTCGGGGACACGGCGACTGAGACCCTACTGGACACGGTCTCTGCGAAGCTGAATGTCATACAGTACCGGAGATCAGCCACGGACCCCCACCCGCGCTACGCGGTATCCGTGGACGACCTGAGGACCAATGTGCCAAGCCTGGTCGACGGCGACGGCGTCGTCTACGGAGGGTTCGTCCCCCTGCTGACACTACTGGCGAAACGCCAGCGGGTCATCAACCAGACGGTACGGAAAACCGCGGTGGGTGAAATAGCCCTGATCGACGCCTACGCCTTCGTGGACATATATCAGACACACGGCAGGGATCTGGTGCAGACACTCACAGGCGAGGCGTTTGGTGTGGCGGTGCGCCACATACCCCCGACAGCGACGACGGGCCTGCAGCTCGCAATCACCACGGATGTGTGCCAGGCTTACGACGGGCGGGTGTTCCTGATACTCGACACCGGGAGCACCGAGACGCAGGGCGACATCCACTACTCCATCGCGGTGGAGGCGGGGGGCTCGGCCCCACGGGCGACGCTGTACAGCGGGGTGGGATTCACCGGGACGGCCACCGACCTGGA
The DNA here is from genome assembly GCA_964036045.1 of Eutreptiella sp. 'Long Island Sound 2002'. Classification (NCBI taxonomy): domain Eukaryota; phylum Euglenozoa; class Euglenophyceae; order Eutreptiales; family Eutreptiaceae; genus Eutreptiella; species Eutreptiella sp. 'Long Island Sound 2002'. The sequence continues at coordinate 61,237,735 of OZ038381.1, forward strand.
TTCCCCCGGTTGGTACAGGGACCTGGGCCCACTGACCGTTGGTTCCGTGTACGTGCCGTTCGGCCGGAGTGTGTCCTTGTACGCGACGGGCGACTCGGGCCCCTCGGACCCCTCCGGGTTGGTGCCGCCACCACTCTACCTGCACTCGAGCGTCAGCGACCTGGGGGCGCTACCGGTCGACACATCCCGGCTGGCGGGGGCAGTCTGGTCCGCCGTGGTGGGCGCCGGCGGGACCGGGGCCGTCCCGATCCGGGGCGTCACGTCCGTGGCGCCCCTCTCGCTGCGACCCTTCCCGGTCGACGTAGACCGACGGGTGCCCATCCACTGGCTCGACGCCTGGGTGTCCGGCACCCTTCTCAGCGACCGCGCCAGTCGCGCGGTGGTCGCCAGCAACGGTGACCCTGTCGACCTTTGGGAGTACGCGGGTGGGCCGTCGTCCACCTGGCTGGCGGTGGCCACCGGCGCGGCGAAACCTGTGTACCACATCAGCCAGCTTGACGGGTAACCCGCCGTATTTCTCCCGGATGACACGACGCAGCTGTTGCTCGACCTGCGCGGCAACAACACCCCCCGCATGGTCAACACGACCGTGTTCCTGGTGGTCGACGCGTCCGGCATGACGAACGACGGCGTTCTTCTCGGGTCTGTCGGGACCGGCGCGGTGGTGGTGCCTGGGTCACTGCGGCTCGAGGCAGGGCTGAACCAGACACTGCACCTGTACCAGTCCTCGGACAGCAACCAGCTGCCGGGCAACGCGATCACAACCAATCGGACCACCTCCGTCCCGGATATCAGAATGGTCATCGCGTTCCGCGTCACAGAGCAAGCGGGTGACCTGACACTCACCCTCTACGACTACGACACATCGAACGCACAGACGCTGCTGTACCAGGGCGGGGAATTTGCGAGGGCCGCGCACGCGAACGTCACCCATCTCCAGATTGGCGCTGCGGGTGTGCACATCCACGAGCTACGGGTGTACCCCCCATCACTGGAGACGAACGACGTGGCGGCGGTCATGACACAGCTGCAGTCCAAGTGGCCGGTACCGGTACCAAAGAGGGACCTCACGTGGGCGTGGTACGACTTCGCAGACCCGACGCGAATGTCGTCCGACGCAACCGGAGCAAGCCTGGCTGTCAACCACAACGACAACGTGCGGTTCGTCGAGGACAGGTCCGGGAACGGTAGGAACATGTCGAATACCATTCGCCACGCATACTACGTGGACGGAAGTCACCCACTGGCCATCAACAGCACCGGCGTCCTCCAACTGGAGGTGGGGCCGGCCAGTACCGACACGCTGCGTTGCGCACTGACAACCAACCCCCCGACCCAGATGTCGCGTCTCCTGGTATTCCCGACCCAAAGCTTCGGTTCCTCGTACTCCATACACCCATCGACGACCAATACCACTAGTGACGCGTTCCCGTGGGGGGCCGGCCACGGAACGCTGCGGTGACACGCACAGGTGAGCAGGCAGGCAAAGCACTACGCTCACAAGGGCATCAATACGCTCGTGTCATGTGACAAAGTGTTTCAGGATCCTTGCCACTCTGCAACAAGGGAACGAAAGTATGTACAGCAACACATCAGGATATGTACACATGGGGTTAAGACTGGACTGGGGTAAGTGCATCACAGGACAATAGACACTCAGTCCCAACTCGTGTCCCAATCCCAGGTCCGACCCTCTCAGTGGCTGGTGGGGGCGGGGGCTCAAATACAACCCATGCCCTGCTCAGTCCGGACCCTGAAACCCTGCCAATAGGGGGGGTGTCCTGCCCAGCCACAGGCGAGTTCCTGGAGACCAAGAAACTCCAAGGCCAACCGACAGTGGCTCCTTATGCTCCCCTAATGGCAGGTTCCAACTCCTCTCTGAGCCAGAGATATGGCTCCGCCATCATCCCCTAGGAGTTGGTAGCTGAAAATGGGCTGTTTCAGCCCAAACTGAAATTAGCTCAAAAATCTCCAAAATTGACCTCTTATCTGGACCCGCCAGAGGTAGGGACGAGGCAACTGACCCTATGCCCTTTGAGTACGAACTCCCTGGAGCCCTCACCCAACCTGGTTCCCTCTGAGGTTCCGGCATCAGGGCAACACGGATTCGTCAAGTGGGGTCATGATGCCAAAATCACCAAAATTGGCGTCGTTCCCACGCGTGGCTCGCCCGGCCAGGGCAAGGCCAATGGCTCACAGGTTAGGAGGCAGGACCTAGGACTTATATCTGAGTGTACAACTTGGAATTAGGTCCGGGATCCTTAGGGGGAAAAAGAAAAATGGGGCCGCCAATTGCCCACACGGAAGGGGGAAATTGGGGTTCCAAAATGGGGTCATTTTGGCTGCTCGAAATGAGCCAAAATTCGGGGTGCTCCCAATAGTATATATCCACGCCGGCTTGGAGATCGGATCCGCCATTCCATACGCGATTCACCAGGAGCCAACAGAGACTCCCATGACCTTGGCTCTCAAAGATCTCCATGACACTCGGCGTAGTGACAATCCCAATTGGGTCCACAAATGCCAAAATGGCAAAATTGCCCACACTCACCTTGGGCTAGCACCTTAACGAAGGTTGCTCCGCTTCGCCCACGTGGTGTGTGAGCCATGGGGACCAATATACATAACACCCATGTCATATATGGTCCATTGGTCCATGCGTCCGGCGTGCACGGGTGGGCTCAACATAGTGCACGGCGCGCAGAAAATGTGGAAAACTGCTCAAAATGGCTGAAAATGCGCACACTCATGGTTGGGGCAAATGAGGCACATGCCCGACTTGGACCGGAGTGTGCCATAGGATTGGTATCAAGTCATATGTGTCCAAAATATCTTTTGGGCGTCGCCCAACTCCTCCGGTATTGGGAATGGCAGGGTCGCCAAGTGAGCCCATGATTTGGGATAGTCCCAAATCGCCAACATGGCGGCCACGGTATGCCAAGCCCAAGAGGAGTTATTCGCCGGGTCCAAGACATGTTGGGCACCGAAGTATGTACCGTCATATCATACTTGGGTCATGATGTCAATTGAGCGCAACATTGAAATACATGGTCGCCACTTGACATCATGACGGGCCAAAAACGGCAAAATTGGCACAAAGATACACAAAAGTGCCTTGAAAGGTGCACAATTATATTATAATATCTTCGGCTTGGATCGTGCAATCATCTAGTCCTTCTAAACATAATGACTTGACACCAATGACCTTCGATTCCACATATGTGCTCCATTTGGGGCGCTGTGAAAGGTCACGAGCCCTACTTCCCAAGTGGGCACATGAAATTATGGAAAATTGCAAAACACACACCTTGCTCCCAACGCATCGCTTCGGGATCGCCACACAAGCTTCCCTTCACGAAGGTTAGGCTTGCAATTGATCGTAGGGAGTATGGAGAAGGGGCTTGCACAATATGAGGTCCATTGGCGGGTTTGGCTTGGAGCGATGGACCTGCCAAATGGGCACGCAACACAACACAAGGCACATACTCCATATTGCTCAAAAAGGTAGCTCCCCCCACGATATGTCATGCCCCTCCAAGGGCATAACTTTGTGTCAATCGCTCATAGGAACTCAAGGAGAGTTCCTATGAAACACCAACACTCCAGCGCTACACTCGAAAGTTATCTTAACGCACGCAATATCATGGCCAAAGAGTTATAAGACAAACTCTACCCTCTTGACCATGATCCATTACACTAGCGCGCACGTGTGGAGACGAAAGGCATATAAAGCTCCCTAAATTACGTCGGGAGTATTGTGAATACATCTCACGTTTCCTTATTGTCATTCCTCGCAAGCAGCACGAGATATGACCCTCATAAGTGGCCTCACGAATCAACTTTGTTTTGCCCATATCTCTAAGACAAATGGAGGGCAAGATAAAAGGAAAGTTGATTCGTGCATAGGGAAGCACGTAGGTCCACTCGAAAAAGGTCAAATCAAGTGCGGGGATGTCGAAGTCGAAAATCCGATTTCGACATCCTGAAAAATTCGGATTAAGGTTGCGAGTGTAGAATGTGAAAATTGCGGATGCATCAATGCAGTTCCTGAAGACTTTAGAGCCTTCGTCTCGGATAGCGCTAAAATTTCCATTAATAACAGTTAAACTGGCGGTTACGGTAAAGTCGCGAGCTAACCGCCAGCTGCCAAAACACTGAATATCAGAACGGAAGCGTAAAAATTGACGGAATCAATATGAAAATAAAACCCTGTTGATTCCTGATGTTCTGATATATAAATCTCCGCTGGCGGTGCATCGGTTGCCGATGCGGGGCTTTACAGCACGGAACACGCTCCCGCCGGGCTCGCACCGGGCGTCAACGGGCGCCTTCCGTACATGGGGTTAGTGGACCGGAGACCGGTCTTCCCTTCCGTACATGGGGTTAGTGGATGTATGCCCTGCCCTAGCCATGGGGTTCTGGGTACCGCTTCACCCCCCTCCTTAGAGCAAACCATGGGGGGGGGGGCTCGATAACACCCACGCATGGCAGCGGATACCCAGGACCAATTCCCGAAGGGGGGGGGTGTCACATCCTCACTTCAGGCTGGCTCAGGTTAGGCTGCCCAAATCCCAGAGTAAGATAGGTATGATGCTGTGAAAGCTCGTAGCACATGTATAGTATCAAGTATCAATTTCGAGTCCTGGCGGCGATTTTTCGGCATCCAAAGGACCCGTTAACCCATACCAGGCGCACCGGGTGCCGGCTGCTACGGTCACCACCACAGTGGCAGTGGCATACACAGCCAACATAGGCGTCACGCGACGACCGAGGTGGTCCAACACATCGAGAGCGACCACAAAGATCCATCAGGCTACCCCAGGCTTCCCAAGGCCCGCCGACTGGGGAGAGTCCCCACGGGTCCTTCCTCGGGCGCACCATGTCCATATCCATACGACGCGAGTCCAGAGTGTTACAGCCGAACGAGCTCCTCCTTAAGGGATCGGGCATCAAGGCCGTCTTTTCCCTCGCCCTATTACCACGAAGGCCATACATGAGGGAGTCCTCATGCAGTGTGGGCGGAGGCGTCGACTCCTCAAACCACCAGTTTCCCAGGCAGACTGACCAAGGTCAGGAGCACCGGAGGCCGCCATCCGACTGCAAGTGCGTCTGCGAGTCGGTAGGCTCACACTGGGACTGACAGTGGCGGACCGCTGGGAGTGTAGTCAGGCAACTGGGCTTCCCGCCTGGCGCCATCAGGATCTCCACACATCACAGCGAATAGGGCACACGGTATCACAAGCACTCAAACAGAAGAATATGTACTTAGGTACTGGTCCAGACTGGACCATATGTAAGAACATGTAAACGGCGACTCAGGGCGCCTTTGTAGTCGATTCCGTGAAAAACAGTCCACACTCAGTGATGGGCTGACATACAGATGCACATATCCTGGGGAACAGAAAGACAAGCAAAACAAGCGGGGTAAAGAGGCGTGTAAACGCACTCTGGACGGAGCGCCAAACCACGCCCGGTTAGGATAAGGCAATGCAGGAGGGTGGACAGGAAAACGCCTGAGTTCAGGCCATATATAGTCTCGAGACACACGTCGACTGGTCTGGATTCCGCAAGTGCCATGGAACCAGACCACACACCAAAATAATCGCAATGCCGATGACAGCGGCATCCGTTGCGCAACGTCGTATGGGCTTCAAGGCCCCAAGAGCTCAGAAATATGAAGGTCAGTCGCCCTACCTGGTTTCCCAAGGATTCAGCAGGTGGGGAGTGACGAATAGAAGAAGAGAGGGGCCATCCTCCTCTGGATTCAGCAGGGGGGGGTATATGGCCACTCTGATGGCAGGTCACCGGAAGATGGAAGAGTGCAAGCAAGTAAGGGACGATCCGTCGGCCTCACAGAAGCTCAAAACGCATCAGGGGAGAACTCGGGGCGCTGATCAGGCACCCCTGGCTGCAATCGCCCGGGTGAGTGCTGCCAAGTCCGAAACGTGGATCTTGGTCTTGTGCTTGCGGATGTACTCCATGAAGCGAGTATTGACCCGCGGCACGAACGAGGAGACGGGTTCCCAGGTGTCGTGGGACGGCCCATAGCCTCGCCAACGAACCTTGAACTCCAGGCCTTCGGGTGCCGAGGCTTTGGGACGCTGAGCCAGGATCTTCTCGACTGTGTAGTCGTCCTGCTCGGCATAGTCGTCGTCCGAATCAGCCTCATGTGCGGCGTAGCTCAGGGACACATGCTGGCCACGGAGGTCAGGTTCCCGCACACGGAGTTGACTCTCGTGGCGCTCCCGGAACTGTTCGTGACCTACCTTGATGCAGTAGGTGTCCTCACCAATCCTGCGGACCACCTCGCCGGGTGTGAACCAGGTCTTGGTGCGGTGGGTGCCCATAGGGCGGGGTCTGATCACCCACACCGGGTTTCCCACCCTGAACTTCTGCGCTGGCGAGCTCGGGGCGGACTTCTGACGCTCAGCATGCTCTTTCTCAAGCTGCTGGCGGATGTCCCGCGCCGTTTGCTCTTGCCGCGCGAAGAATTCCTTGGCATCCATAGCCATACCATCACCAGACAAGGGAAGTCCCCTACCCAGGGGGTCCCTGCCGAACAGAATCTGGTGAGGGGACAAACCGCCCGGAGTGGGGGTGTCATGATGGGCCTTCAGAGCAGGCCACATCTCCTCAAACCAGTTCCGACGTGGATTGGTGATGTGGATCTTGCGCAGCTTCTCGAACAGCTGCCGTCCAGCCACTTCAGCACGGCCGTTAGACCGGCTGAGATAGGCGACGCTCTTGGCGTGACGTATTCCCATGAGGGAACACATAGCCTTGAACCAGCCACCAGTAAACTGGGACCCTCGGTCACCGCAAATGGTGCGGGGGATGTCAAAGACGGTCAGCCAATGACGAATCATCATGACTGCCACTTCCTTGGCAAGCAACCCCTTTTTGCGTGCCGGAACGGCTACTACGTAGCCGCTGTGGCGGTCCACACAGAGAACCACACTGTCAAAGATCTCCTTGCCAATGTGAACTTCGGGCATGGAGAAGACGTCCATGGCCACGCTCTCCATGGGCTGATCAGGAACCGGGGTCCATTGGGCTTCCCCCTTGACGTTCCGGTTATCGGGATTGCAGGCCTGGCAGACTGAGCAACCCTTCCTGACGTTCTTGATGGCGGTGTAGAGAACGATATGGTCGATCTCGAACCGACGCTGCATGTCAAGGGCTTGCTTCTTGACCCCTGGGTGCAGCATGTGGTGGTGCCAAGCTTCACAAAGCTCGAGCACCCGGGACTCCGGTACTAGCGGCTTACCATTCCCGTAGAGCTTGCCATCTTCCTCAGTCAGCCCCTTTGGCCACTTCTGCCCGTCGTCAGGGTCGGTCACAGCCCTATGCTCGGCCGCAAAGGCCTCAGACTTGGCGTAGTCGTCGGTCCAGTCGTCCTGGAGGCAAGAATCCGGGAAGAGGTGCTTGTCGGACTCAGCTCCCTCAGGGGCGAGTACACTGACCGCTCTGCTCACCCTCTTTCCGAGGGGGGCATCCGCAGCCATGACGACGAAGCATTTACCACCCTCCTCCTCCATCAGGCGCTCCATCGCGATGATCCTCTTGGCTTCAGCGGTCTCAGCCTCATCGCCATGGGCAGAGATATCCGTCATGCCCTTGCTGGCGGGATAGGCCCACCTGCTGAGACAGTCCGCCACGGTGTTATCCTTTCCAGGAATATACACAACCGTGAGATCGAACTTGGCCAAGGTCTCCTGCCATCTTGCCCGTCGGGAGGCGGGACCTGAGGGGGTGTCCACGTGCTCCTTGTGCCACGACTGCAGACTCTGATGGTCGGTGCAGACGGTGACGGGATGGAGGGCTATGTACCCAGCCCATTTCCTGGGAGCCATGACGATGGCATACGCCTCCTTTTCACGGGGCGTCCACGTCCGTCTCTGGCCTTCCGCCAGGACTGGGCTCCAGAAGGCCACGGGCACGTGCCTCCCATCGTCAAGCACTTGCTCCAACACAGCGCCAACAGCGTAGTCGGAGGCGTCGGTGCGTAGGACGAAAGCTCGGTCGGGATCCACGAGGTGCAGACCCACTGCGGATAGCAGCGCCTGCTTCATCCCCTCAAAGGCACGGTCGGAATCAGCATCCCAGACCAGAGCCTTCTTGGACCCCTTCTTGGTCTCCTCTCGGTTGCCCTTGAGCATGGTCGTCATGGGGGCTGCATACTCGGCATACATTTTGATATACCCCGAGTAGTAGTTGCAGAACCCCAGATACGCCCGTAGCTCAGAGACCGTCTTGGGCTTTTCCCAGTGCTCAATCGCAGCCACCTTGCCAGGTATGGGCTTTCGCTGCCCGTTCCCGACCACGTGGCCAGCGAAGACCACCTCGCTTACCGCAATGGTGGCCTTGTCACTGCTGCCCGTGAGCTTGTGCCGAACCAGAAGGTCCAGCACTCGAGTAACGTCCCTTTCATGTGCCTCCAGGAGCTCCTCGTAGCTCATACTGGGGTCCCCGGACGCGATGATCACGTCGTCCACGAAGGGGTCCGCACAGTCACGCACCGGCTCAAGCAGGTTCTCCAGCATCCGCTGAAAAGCCGCATTGCCGTTGGTAACGCCCATGGGCATCACCTTCCACTGGAGAGGTCCAAGTGGGGTGCTCATGGCTGTGCAGGCACGGGACTCCTCGGCGAGAGGCATCTGATGATAACCATGTTTCAGGTCAATCACCGTGAAGATCCTCCGCCGGTGTTGTTTTTGCAGCATGTCCTTAATGAGGGGCAGCGTATAGCTGTCGTGCTGCGTTTGGGCGTTTAGGCCGCGGTAGTCGACCACGAGCCGCCACTCACCGGCCACCTTCTTGGGGACGACGAAGCACGGAGAGGCCCACTCGGAGTGGCACGGCTCAAGCCAGCCTCTCTGGATGAAGTCACGGAGGATCTTCTCCATGGCCTCCTTCCTCTCGCCCCTCAGGGCAAACTCCCGGTGCCGATACACACGGGGGTCCTGCTTCAGTCGTATCTTGGCCTCGCCATACGGTCCACGCACCGGTGGGGGAAACACAGGCTTTCCGCTGAAGAAGGTATCACCATACTTCTGCTTCAGCCTGGCCCTCAATGCCTGGATCTCGGGGCAGTCATCGGACTCCGCCTTGGCTTTTCCGGGCACTTGAACCACGGAGCTTTCTTGAGGGGTAGCGACCCCGCTCGGTTTCGGCTCAGGTGGTCTTCCCAGGTGGCCCAAGGGGCCATCTCTGGTCTTGTCTCGGAACAGATCGCCGTAGGTGGGTGGGTTACCGCCAGGCGGCTCGTCCTGGCTGGACATATGATCCAGCACCCTCTGAACGAAGGTGTTCCCTTCATAGGAACCAGAGACGATTGAGTCCACTTCCCACCAGGCTTTGTCCTGGCCTTTGCCCTCACGCTGGTTTCCCCAGTCGTGAAAGGGCTGATCCATATACCCCTGAACCAGATCCCACTCCTCTTCAGTGAGGGGGTCTTCGAAATCCGATTCTCCGATGTCAACAGGGGGAACCGCAAAGCATTGCCGCCATGGCTCCGCTACGATGCGGTTGACACACACGAAGTCCGTGGCGTCGGCCTCATCAAGGCCCCCATCCACATAGTGGAATTCCGTTGGCCATCTCTGGGGTGGCATGGGCTGTCCCTTAGCGTCCTGATAGACACTCTCTCCAGCCGGTAGGACGACCTTGTTTAAGGTCATGTTGGTCAATGAGGCTACCCAATGTCCGGTACTTTCCTCCTCGGTGTATCCCATAGGAACAACCAGCACTGCCTTGGAGCGGTCCTTGCGAATCTTCGCTATCGCTCTTGGAATGTCCCAACGGGGGCAATGGATCCACATCAATCCCTGATGCGGACCCCAGTGCTTCTTCCACGCGGAGTCCTGTGCGCTCCAGTACTTCTCACAAACCCGCAGATGGGCGGAGGTTCCTGAAGAGAACGCATCCAGGGCCAGATCCGAAGCTCCCAGGTCCGCGACCACTCGGTTCACCACTTCCGGCATTACGCCGTACTCCTGGTTTGCTGGCCCAGTGGGCTCAGTGTCCAGCGCGGCCACTTCGAGCTGATTGCGTTCGGGGTGGATCCATTGGCATCCCACATGGTGCTCAGGTGACGAAAGCCACGAGAGTTGGTCGTCCTGGTACAGGGTCATGGAGGCCTGGGCCGGGAGAACGCCGGAGTCCGTCTCCATCATGAAGTCGTACCCAACGATCATGTCCCAGTCCATCTCGGCCTCGTAGAAGCGACCGTGCAGGAGGATTTCCTTGCCGAGGTCTGGGCGGCTCAGCTCACGATGGTTCACGAACTGCAGCCCAATGGCCGCTTCCTTCTCGCCTCCCACCATGTACTGGCCGTTCGCCACCTTCAGCCTGACAGGTTTCCGACTGTCGGTCAGACACTCTGGTGGACGTAGGCCAGCCTTGACCAAGCTGCCTTGAGCTCCCGTGTCGACCAACACGTCGAAAACCTTTCCCACTTCCCCGCATAAGGCACGGACCTTAAGATGCAACTGCCGCTCGCGACCGACACGGCGCACGGCGTGCAAACTCAGGATCTCCGGCCGTTCCAGAAGCTCAGCAAGCGACTGGTGCAGGTCATGGACAATGGGCTCAGGCTGCCCATCTGCAGCATCCAGCTGCGGTCCGGGTGATCCTCCGATACTCTCGGATAGATCTTGAAGTGCATCAAACACATTCTTGGTTGCGAAGGACGGACGGGTGCAAGGGTTCGTGCCTTCACTTGCCCTCACCCCGCCTCCGCGACTGGGTGCCGGACCGGGCCTTCCGCCCGCGGCAGTCCCTTTGTGCTTATCGACTCCCGACTGGGATGGTTCGGCGCTTCCCACGTCACCATCCTGCGACCGCCCTAGCTGGGGCCCTTGGCTGCAGGGGCTCCGCTAGGGGGCGTCGGTTGTGGAAGTAGGGGAAGTCTCCTTGGCATCAACCTCGTTGACGCCCTTCTTCCTTTCCCTTTTTTCTTTTCTAGTCGTCTTGTTCTTGTCCTTGTTCTGGTCGTTCTGGTTGTTCTCCTTGTTCTTGTTGTCCGACCTGGGGACCCAGTTCCTCTTGATCTCCTGGATCTCCTTGGCCAACTCGGTCCCCTGCGACACCAGCTTGGAGAGCTCGTCCCTGTCCACCTCCACCTTGGCTTCCCGGATACCCGCGGGCGCACGCTTCTTCGACCCGTGCGCCTTCTTGTAAGCCTCCGTGTCGGCCTTGTGGACGGGGCATGTTCGGTGGTCATGGTTGAAGCCTGGCTCCCTCCCATAACACACGAAACAGCCCTGAGGGTGAGCTCGTATGAACTCCCCAAGGGACAGCGGAGGGTCGCCAATGCGGCGAGGGTCCCTCTTCTCCTGCTTCCTCCAACCATGCTGCAGGGGCTTCCAGTTTCCCGGTTTGCTCCCCGCGCTCAGGTTTTTGGCCACGAAGGCACAAACGGCCACTTCGGCGGGCTCATTGTCGTCGTCATCGTCGACGAGAGTCTCATCGCCGCCGGCTCCCGCTGGGTCCATGGCAGCTTCCCCGCCAGGTCCCTCGCCAACGTAGTTGACGTCGCGGTCGCCGGGCCTCAACCCGCGGGTGTGGTGGAGGTTTCGGTACTCCTTGAGTACTTCCTCGCCAACCCACTCCAGGATCTCGTCGCAGCTCATCCGCGCCGGGATGCCCTGCAGACGGATGGTCTGGCCGCTCAACTCACACTCGTCAAGGCGCCACATCGCGGTCTTCTCGCGATCGCCCGGGACGGTGATGAGGAGAGCGTTCCGCAGGGAGTGCCGTTTGACATCCCGGGCCACGTTCTTCCTCGTCCAAGCCACCACGTTCGTATGATACTCTTTGGGGAGCATCATCTTGACCGTGTGGTTGGACTTGGCCCGCTTGGATTACTCCTTGGTGACCCTCTTGATCCATGCCTCCGGCAGCATGGAGAGCAGGCGAGCCTGCTCGTCACCCTCGTTCCAATCCTCCACGTTGCGGCGGTAGAGGGTGTATTTCCCTCGGAAGTCCCGCCAATCCCGCAGGCGGATCTCCCGTCCATCATGCTCAAGCTTGATGGACTTCCACCGCTTGGCAGCCATCTGCGGAGCGTCCACCCGCTCCTGCTCGTTGAGCCACTTCTTGGCTTCCTTGAGGGTTTTGATTCTCCCCTCCTTGGTCGCCACGAAGTATAGCTCTCCGAGCACTTCCGGCAGGCGGTACCTGAACCGTCTGAAGACATACTTCTCCGCATCAGCGGGATGCATGTCCTCAGTAACAGTTACCCCCCAATCATCCAGCTTCTCCAAGAAGCGGTCGAGGTTGAGGGGGTTGCCGTCGTACATGGGGGGCTTGATGTCCTTGCAGTCTTCCCACACGGCGGCGTCCGCGGCCTTAGAGACCATGAACGCCGGCCGCGAGGTCGACCGAGGTTCCCATCGGCCTCTCCCACGGACTCCCACGGCTGCCACGTCCATCTCCTCCATGGAATCCCTGTGGCTACGCCGCGGTTCCTCCATGTACGCTGAACCCAGATGTTCACGCCGTACTCCTTCCATGTATGCCTCCTCATCACGGCGCCGGCGGCTGCGTTCAGCAGCCTCCCGTCGTACACCACGCGGCGGGCTGATGTCGAACTCCTCCAGGTCCAGGTCCAGGTCCTCACCTTCGCCGACGTCCAGCTCCACGTCTCCTCTGGGGACCTCATCCCTGAGTCCACCATAACGTCCACCAGCCATTGGGATTGGCTCCAGGGCTGGTGCGGGGCGCCGGGGGCGTACCGGTGTCCGCGGTGGAGCACGGCGGTTGCGGTACTCCGCGCTGAGCCACTCATCACGCCAAATCTCACTGCCACTGCCGGGCGGCACGCGCTCGTTGCGGCGGCCCGCGCTGTGGTGATAGGGGGCGGTGAGAGAGGGGGCACTGGCGCTGGGGCGACTCCTGGGGTCTCCGCCGGGGGCGTGGGGTCTGCCTGGACCTGGTCCGGGTCCCCAGCCGTCGTCCGACGAGCCAGACTCCAGGGGTGGGTGGTCGCTGCCCAAGCTCCCACGGGCTTCCAGCGCGTCCAGCCTCTGCTGCAGGCCGCTGATGACCGTCTTCAGCTGCCTGGTCTCGGCCCTGGCGATGTCCAGCTCTCTCTGCGCGCGCGCGGCGACCTCAGAGATGCGAGTCATCTCGCCCTTGCCCGTGTCTACCTCGCGCTCGAGGAACTGGACCCTCCTGCGGAGGTAGACAATCCACCGCCAGGTGGTATCCGGTTCGCCGTTCCCTGGTGGGTCGTCGGGGTCCCCAGGGGGTCCTCCAGAAGGGCCTCCGCCGGGTCCGCCAAGTCCAGGGGGTCCTCCTCCGCCCGGTGGTCCGCCTCCAGGGGGTCCACTTGGTGGGCGTTCTCCAGGGGGTCCTGATGGTCCTCCGCCAGGGGGTCCCGGTGGGTCTCCGCCGGGTCGCCTCGGTGGGTCCAAGGATGGGCGCTTCTTCCTGATGCCGAAGTCCATGTCGTCATCCTCATCCATGTCGCCCCACCTGGGCGTCTCGGTCTCGGAAGACTCCGAGCTCCGGTAGGGAGGAGGGAGATCCTCATCCTCACCTTCCGGTTCCATGGGGACGTCTCCGCCTCCTCCGCCCGTCCAAGCCACCACTTGGCGATGTCGGCGGCCTCGTTCATCCCCTGTCGCTGGACCGTCGCTGGCGGTGAAGAAGGGGTCACTGTCGTGGGGGTGTCCGCCCGCTGGCCTCCGTGGCCTCTCGGGGGTCTTCCCCTTACCCTTCCTCCGTCGGTGGGCGGTTGGGCCACTGCTCCCACTGCTGCCCGTGTCGGCCTCGTCCAGCGTCATCTTGGAGGAGGCATCCCCTTCGAAAAGCTTTCGAAGGGTCTCCACTCGTGATCCTCCCGGGGGAGTCTCGCGGCGGAGTTTGGCCTCTGCCTCCTCCATTGCGGCGGCCGTGGCTGCGGCAGCTCGCGCTTCAGCTTCCTCCCGGGCAGGAGCCGCTTCGGCTTACCGGGCCCGCTGCAGCCGAGCCTTCTCCGCTTCCAACGTCGCCAGCTCCGCCTCCGTCTTGGCCTTCTCCTCAGCGACCTTCCGTCGCGCGGCCTCGATGGCGTCCTTCTTGGCGGCGTCCGCCTGGGCCTTAGCCGTCGCTTCGGCGTGGGCCCTTTCCTCCGCCTCCTTCTTTGCCCTCTCTTGGGCAAGCGCCTCTTCCAGCGCCTTCACCTCGGCCTCCTTGCAGGCAATGGCCTCCTGCGTCCGGCGGGCTTCCTCGTCGGTTGCCCTGATCCGGGCAGCCACTGCCTCATGGGCGGCCGCAGCCGTGAGACCGGCCGCGATGGCTGCCACTTTCGAGGCGTGGTAGTCCATGCCTCTGCCCCACTCGGTGGCCTCCTCATGAACGATGCTGACGGCGCCCTCCACGGCAGCGTTCTGCTGCGTGGCCCGTTGCCGGGCAACCCGAAGGTTGCAGCGCACCCCACAGGCGCGCTCACAGGCGCGCGCCACGTCCCTTTGGGCGGGAGCGGCGCTGCTGCTGGAGCTGGCCTGGTCGGCCGGCATCCTCCCGCGGTGGGCCGACTCCACGTCGCTGCTGGGGCCTGCTGGGGCCTGCTGGGGCCTCAGGAGCAGCGGACGGGGCTTGGCCTTGGTCTGCTTGGCAACTTCCATGAAGTCACCAAGGGTGGCGTGGCCGGGGTGGTGACCACCATTGGCCCGTTGGGGGCTGTGGGCTGGGGTTCCGCCCTTGGCGCCTTGGGCGGCTCCGGCGGCCAGGGACTCCTGGTACTCCCGCCACTTCCGGTCCCGCTTCCTGTCCCCGGCGGACCGCTTCTCCTTCCCCGGAGACGCGCTGCTGCTGCCCTGCAGCCTGCGCTCGCTCCCCGGTTCCGGGAAGTTCTTCTCGATCATGTCCCACATGGAGACATTGATCGAGGCCGCCGACGGGTACACGTTGGGCTCCTCGTCCTCCTCAATCCCGTCGGGGCGCAGCCCTTCGCCGGGCCTGTCCAGGCGGGTCCACGTCCTCCAGCGCCTCTGCTGGAAGCGGAAGGCAAACCCTTCCGCCCGCAGCCAGTCCTCCACGGCCTGCGGGCGGTCGGGGGCCATGTCCGTGCGGAGCTCGAAGCTCCCGGGCATGCCGCCTTCGCACTGGGGGTGGCTGTGGCGGTAGTGCTGGTCCCAAACCAGCCCACGCAGTAGGTGCGCTGCATGGGGGTGGGGCCGCAGCCACGTCCTACCCGCTTCTTGCCAGTTTACCATGGCAGCGGGGGCCGTAGTTGGTCTTGAGGTCCTTGGTGTGCACTCGTTCCACTCAACGAACTGGTGGTGGTTGTTGAGGCGGGTGCTGCAGCACTGGACTCGGTGTGCGGCTGGTGCTGGTCAGCCGGTGGTTGTGGAGGTGGTTGACGCGGCCTTGCTGGTCGGCCGATCGGACTCGCTGGTGAGGGAGTCCTGGTCAGTCCACTTCCTTCACGGTCGCTGCGCGGTCAGGGCGATGCTCTGGACGGCGCTGCGGGCTCCGTGACGAACTCGGCGCTGTCGCTGGGCGGCGCTGCACATGAGGCTGTTTCGGACGACGACTATGCCGAGCAGGACGACTACACAGTCGAGAAGATCCTGGCCCAGCGTCCTAAAGCCTCGGCACCCGAAGGCCTGGAGTTCAAGGTTCGTTGGCGAGGCTATAGGCCGTCCCACGACACCTGGGAACCCGTCTCCTCGTTCGTGCCGCGGATCCTTGCCACTCTGCAACAAGGGAACGAAAGTATGTACAGCAACACATCAGGATATGTACACATGGGGTTAAGACTGGACTGGGGTAAGGGCATCACAGGACAATAGACACTCAGTCCCAACTCGTGTCCCAATCCCAGGTCCGACCCTCTCAGTGGCTGGTAGGGGCGGGGGCTCAAATACAACCCATGCCCTGCTCAGTCCGGACCCTGAAACCCTGCCAATAGGGGGGGTGTCCTGCCCAGCCACAGTCGAGTTCCTCGGAACCAAGGAGCTCCAAGGCCAACCGACAGTCGCTCCTTATGCTCCCTTAATGGCAGGTTCCAACTCCTCTCTGAGCCAGAGATATGGCTCCGCCATCATCCCCTAGGAGTTGGTAGCTGAAAATGGGCTGTTTCAGCCCAAACTGAAATTAGCTCAAAAATCTCCAAAATTGACCTCTCGTCCGGACCCGCCAGAGGTAGGGACGAGGCAACTGACCCTATGCCCTTCGAGTACAAACTCCTTGGAGCCCTCACCCAACCTGGTTCCCTCTGAGGTTCCGGCATCAGGGCAACAAGGATTCGTCAAGTGGGGTCATGATGCCAAAATCACCAAAATTGGCGTCGTTCCCACGCGTGGCTCGCCCAGCCAGGGCAAGGCCAATGGCTCACAGGTTAGGAGGCAGGACCTAGGACTTATATCTGAGTGTACAACTTGGAATTAGGTCCGGGATCCTTGTGGGCATAGAGAAATGGGGCCGCCAATTGACCACACGGAAGGGGGAAATTGGGGTCCCAAAATGGGGTCATTTTGGCTGCTCGAAATGAGCCAAAATTCGGGGTGCTCCCAATAGTATATATCCACGCCGGCTTGGAGATCGGATCCGCCATTCCATACGCGATCCACCAGGAGTCCAACAAAGACTCCCATGACCTTGGCTCTCAAAGATCTCCATGACACTCGGGGTAGTGACAATCCCAATTGGGTCCACAAATGCCAAAATGGCAAAATTGCCCACACTCACCTTGGGCTAGCACCTTAACGAAGGTTGCTCCGCTTCGCCCACGTGGTGTGTGAACCATGGGGACCAATATACATAACACCCATGTCATATATGGTCCATTGGTCCATGCGTCCGGCGTGCACGGGTGGGCTCAACATAGTGCACGGCGGGCAGAAAATGTGGAAAACTGCTCAAAATGGCTGAAAATGCGCACACTCATGGTTGGGGCAAATGAGGCACATGCCCGACTTGGACCGGAGTGTGCCATAGGATTGGTATCAAGTCATATGTGTCCAACATATCTTTTGGGCGTCGCCCAACTCCTCCGGTTTTGGGAATGGCAGGGTCGCCAAGTGAGCCCATGATTTGGGATAGTCCCAAATTGCCAACATGGCGGCCACGGTATGCCAAGCCCAAGAGGAGTTATTCGCCGGGTCCAAGACATGTTGGGCACCGAAGTATGTACCCTCATATCATACTTGGGTCATGATGTCAATTGAGCGCAACATTGAAATACACGGTCGCCACTTGACATCATGACGGGCCAAAAACGGCAAAATTGGCACAAAGATACACAAAAGTGCCTTGAAAGGTGCACAATTATATTATAATATCTTCGGCTTGGATCGTGCAATCATCCAGTCCTTCTAAACATAATGACTTGACACCAATGACCTTCGATTCCACATATGTGCTCAACTTGGGGCGCTTTGAAAGGTCACGAGCGCTACTTCCCACGTGGGCACATGAAATTATGGAAAATTGGAAAACACACACCTTGCTCCCAACGCATCGCTTCGGGATCGCCACACAAGCTTCCCTTCACGAAGGTTGGGCTTGCAATTGATCGTAGGGAGTATGGAGAAGGGGCTTGCACAATATGAGGTCCATTGGCGGGTTTGACTTGGAGCGATGGACCCGCCAAATGGGCACGCAACACAACACAAGGCACATACTCCATATTGCTCAAAAAGGTAGCTCCCCCCACGATATGTCATGCCCCTCCAAGGGCATAACTTTGTGTCAATCGCTCATAGGAACTCAAGGAGAGTTCCTATGAAACACCAAGACTCCAGCGCTACACTCGAAAGTTATCTTAACGCACGCAATATCATGGGCAAAGAGTTATAACGCAAACTCTACCCTCTTGACCATGATCCATTACACTAGCGCGCACGTGTGGAGACGAAAGGCATATAAAGCTTCCTAAATTACGTCAGGAGTATTGTGAATACATCCCACGTTTCCTTATTGTCATTCCTCGCAAGCAGCACGAGATATGACCCTCACAAGTGGCCTCACGAATCAACTTTGTTTTGCCCATATCTCTAAGACAAATGGAGGGCAAGATAAAAGGAAAGTTGATTCGTGCATAGGGAAGCACGTAGGTCCACTCGAAAGAGGTCAAATCAAGTGCGGGGATGTCGAAGTCGAAAATCCGATGTCGACATCCTGAAAAATTCGGATTCAGGTTGCGAGTGTAGAATGTGAAAATTGCGGATGCATCAATGCAATTCCTGAAGACTTTAGAGCCTTCGTCTCGGATAGCGCTAAAATTTCCATTAATAACAGTTAAACTGGCGGTTACGGTAAAGTCGCGAGCTAACCGCCAGCTGCCAAAACAGTGAATATCAGAACGGAAGCGTAAAAATTGACGGAATCAATATGAAAATAAAACCCTGTTGATTCCTGATGTTCTGATATATAAAGCTCCGCTGGCGGTGCATCGGTTGCCGATGCGGGGCTTTACGGCACGGAACACGCTCCCGCCGGGCTCGCACCGGGCGTCAACGGGCGCCTTCCGTACATGGGGTTAGTGGACCGGAGACCGGTCTTCCCTTCCGTACATGGGGTTAGTGGTAGTATGCCCTGCCCTAGCCATGGGGTTCTGGGTACCGCTTCACTAGCCATCTACTGGACAGCCAGCGAAGAACGTGGGACGTGTTCGCATCCGGGCTTCCCCAGGTTCCCCAGGGTTTCTCCGACGAACCGCTGAATGGTAATCTAGTGGTGGCGTACGCGTCGTACTACGAGGACGCGCAGGGTAACACCATCGTGACGACACATCGGTTCAATACACTGGAAACCGCGGGTGCGATGCAGTGGATGGGCACCAACGCCTGGTTCTCGTCGGGGAACTACATGCGGTGCGGCATCCAAGGGATACAAACCGAACCGACCGAGTAGTGCCTCGCCAAGGTCATCTACTGGTCGACCGCGCTCGACCAGGGGTCACTCCAGCAACTCTGCCTCTACCTGGCCCAAAAGTGGGGATGGGTGGATCTCGCCTCGGCCGTGCGACAGCCCGTTACCA
The DNA here is from genome assembly GCA_964036045.1 of Eutreptiella sp. 'Long Island Sound 2002'. NCBI lineage: Eukaryota > Euglenozoa > Euglenophyceae > Eutreptiales > Eutreptiaceae > Eutreptiella > Eutreptiella sp. 'Long Island Sound 2002'. The sequence continues at coordinate 61,256,708 of OZ038381.1, forward strand.
CACCCCTCCTGGACACCTGCACGCGATTGACACCGACACCCTCTACACAGACGAAGCGGGTACCCGGGACGTCACCGTGGTGGGTGATTCTATCCGGTTCATCGCAGACAAGAGCGGAAACGGGAACCACGCCGTACGCCGGATCCACGTGTCCGCGGACGACGGGGCCATAACCTGGAGCGACGCAGCAGCAGCGACCGGCTCGGTGACCGGAGCGATACGTGGCAACGGCGTCGCAATCGGTGCGTTCTAATACACCGACCCCCGGCTCCTTAGGAGCATCAAGACACCCGGTGTCACGCTGGTCCTAACCATGAAATTTCCACCCTTCGCCGACTTTGCCGGTTCCAACTACAAATACATCAGGCACCCATTCAGCCCCGTGAACGGGTCATTGACTATGATGGACGGGGATGCCCGGGTGACGGAACGTTTCGGGTACGGTTTTAGATTCCAGACCGGGAATGTGTGGGACCCGATCGCAACGTATACGGAGGCACCCATCCTCTATGTGGTCGTAGCGGGTGATTCCTCACATCAAACGTCCATGTGGGTGAACGGGAAACAGAGCCCCCTGTCGGTGTCCCCGTACGACCCCTCCTTTTTGGACTACTACTACTCCCTCGCTGATGTAACGAGCCCCGACGGGTGGTACGGCGACCTGCTAGAGCTCCGGGTGTACAACAGGGCATTCGAGGGTGCAGAGCTCACCAGCCTCAACAACGAGCTCATGACCAAGTGGGGGGTGACACCCGACGCGTGATTTCGCACACACAGGACACAAACCACAACAAATAAAAAGGGGGCGCGACAGACGACGAGATGGGCATCAACGCGGGTCTGGCTGGCATGGTGGCGGTGGCGCTTGTCGTCGTACTACTGGCAGACGAGGGCACCCTGAGAGGCAGGACAGACGGCATCAGTGCCGTCAAGGTGGTGGGGGGTCATCTGGTAAACACAAACTGCTAATGGTGTCAGGTGAAACAAACTGTCACGCTTGATCAATATCTGTACAGACAATGGTATACGAGACCACATCGTTACATGAAGGGTTCTGACACATAATACGTAGTCCAACACCATTGATTACCCCCTTTGTGACGTCCCAGCTGGTCTCGCTCTGTGTTGTAATGTGGCATCGATATTTTGACGTATTGGCCACGCAATTGGCGTACTCATCACCCCAACGTTCTCGAATATCAAAGAATGCCAGACCATCAGCCAGGTGTACCTGATCAACACGGGGTTGCAACAGCTTCATTTCCTTTACTGCACTGATCAACGGTGCGTATTGCCTGCATAACTCCTGGATGCTGACCAGTAATTGGGTGATTAATTCGAGATATTTGACGCCATACACCTCACTGGTGTTACGTGACATTCCGATGTTCTTGATGGGATCCACTATGTGTGGAAAATGCTGCTGCACCTCTTGTGCTAGGATCTCTTCCGTTTCCGCCGCACTGCTGTCGATCACCGGTAGTTGCTTGGTGTTAACCAGGTGTGGGAACACCGACGCCGTCTGTTGGGCGGACATGCAGTACATGGTCGAACCGGACATCCCCAGGCGTGCCTGTGAGTCAGCCGAGAAGTTGAAGTTGAATGAGTCCAGCTGGCACAGCCGGGACAGGGTTTCACCGGGGTCGTTGACTTGCCCACCGTGGGGTACCAACCAAGGGAACACACTATCGCCGTAACAATGAATGGGATGGTGTGATATGTGTCATTTCTGTGTTGATGGGTCATTCTGTTAACTGGATTGTCACATCACCGTCACTGGTGTCCGTCAGTTTCACCAGTGTTCGGGCAGTCTCTGATGCACGTAGCCGCCGGCGGATGCCACGCAGCATGTCGCCCCGATACGGATGCCAATATCCCCGCTTTTGGGAATTTTTCGTCATGATAAGATGCTCCGTGCCGAGATTTCGTTCGCTCTCGTCTAAATCGCGCATGTACCTGTCAAACCAGTAGTTCCACGTTACAACAAGTTCGGATATCCTTATGCACGAACCGATACCTTCGGATGCAGCCAGCACCGCGACCGCCATTATGACCATTTCAGCGTACACCTCAATATGGTAACTGGCCAGGTCGGGGACGTGGAAACGATGCGCGTCCTCTTGGAGGCATATCCGTGTTTGTGCTCCGTCGTGCAGATCTCCCACCAAACAGAGCTTGGATGCATGCCTCTCCTGAATGTAGTCCTTCAAGGTGTTTGTATGTTGTATGTGGGGGTATACACGTGATCGAATTTGTGAAAGTGTCACCGTTCCGTACGGAAATGGCTTAGAGCGAATGATGCGTTCTATATGCCGAAATTCGTCCTCCTTTTCCCGTTCGGAATCAGACATTTTGAATGCCTATTAGCGAGAGGGCACCCAATGTGAGGTCCCAATCGTCATTGAGCCACGTATCGATGAATCCCCAAGGGGGGGTGGTTAATGTGACAAGGAGAAAAACTGCGCATCCGTACTTTTCAATGACCCTCCTATCACCCTCCTTCTTTGTTCTCTTCTTTTCAAAAGATGGTTGAATGAACGACTCAATGTCATACTGGTGGAATGAGCTACATGTCCGTACACACAAGAATGTACGATACCAAGTCGTTTGAGGACGAGCTTTGAAACACAACGCGCAGCACGCCACCATTCACCACACCCCGCGTGGCGTCCCAGCCCCCCTCGTTCTGGGTTGTAACCACACACTTGTATTTCGTTGTTTGCGCCACGTGGTCTGCATACACATCACCCCAACGTTCTCGAATATCCACGAATGCCAGACCATCAGCCAGGAGTACCCTATCCACACGGGGTTGGAGTAGGCAAGCATCCCCTAACTGCATATGCAATGCTTGGACTGCACCAATGAGTGGTATGACCAACTGGTCCGGTAGAAGAGTCAGATAATCACCATTATCAGTCGACTCCTCCTGCATTTCCATCGGTAGTATTGGATTTTGTGAAACAGCAAGTGGGAATCGTTTCTGCACCTCCTGTGCGCTGACACCCAGTCTTTCCCCCGTAGGTAAAATGCCCTTGAATCGACACGCATTGAGTTTTTCATTGAACTTGAATTTAAACAACTCCAAGTCACACAAATCTTGTAACAATCCGCCTGTGTCAACATTCCTGTTTGTGACACACTTCAGACGCACGTCACATGTGTTAGTGCTGTCCACAAATCCATTCGCCTGTACCGACCCATATATGCGAAGACGTTGGTCGGATACTGGAGGTACTGGATTAAGATTGTAGCTGTGTTCGCCGGTTTTTGTAGTCACTGCGTCTGGAGCCCAAGGATAAATAGTGAACCCAAAAGGCGAACTGTATCCAATATTTGAACGACCAACTATCAAATGGGTTTTGAGAAAATAGGTGTCGATTTCAGTGACTGACAAGGGATCGGATACAGTATTATTGGGTGTGGTTATGTCGACAGTCGTACTAGTACTACCATTGTACGTGGCTTTTCTTTGCCCGTCGACTTTTATTTCGCGTGAATGTGCCACACTGGTTGCTGTTGTTGCTGTGGTTGCATGGCCAGCATTCGTTGCTGTGGTTGCATGGCCAGCATTCGTTGCTGTGGTTGCTGTGGTTGCTGCAGTTGCATGGTCAGCATTTGTTGCTGTGGTTGCATGGCCAGCATTTGTTGCTGTGGTTGCATGGCCAGCATTTGTTGCGGTACCATTGAGATTGCCCGTAATAGTCCCTGTGACTGTCCGCCTGCCCGCCACCTTCACGGCACTGGTGTTGCCCTGTCCGTCTGTCGTGCCCCTCAGGGTGCCCACGTCCGCCAGCGTCACGGGGACGGGGTTGTTGTTGGCATTCTTGGCACCCAACAGCGTGTGGACACCGGCAAGATTGCCACCGTCAAGGTCCAGATTCCCCGCCACCTTGACGGCACCGGTGTTGCCCTGTCCGTCCGTCGTGCCCCTCAGGGTGCCCACGTCTGCCAGCGTCACGGGGACGGGGTTGTTGTTGGCATCCTTGGCGCCCGACAGCGTGCGGACACCGGCAAGATTGCCACCGTCAAGGTCCAGATCCCCGGCCACCTTGACGGCACTGGTGTTGCCCTGTCCGTCCGTGGTGCCCCTCAGGGTGCCCACGTCCGCCAGCGTCACGGGGACGGGGTTGTTGTTGGCATCCTTGGCACCCGACAGCGTGCGGACACCGGCAAGATTGCCACCGTCAAGGTCCAGATCCCCGGCCACCTTGACGGCACTGGTGTTGCCCTGTCCGTCCGTCGTGCCCCTCAGGGTGCCCACGTCCGCCAGCGTCACGGGGACGGGGTTGTTGTTGGCATCCTTGGCGCCCGACAGCGTGCGAACACCGGCAAGATTGCCACCGTCAAGGTCCAGATCCCCGGCCACCTTGACGGCACTGGTGTTGCCCTGTCCGCCTGTCGTGCCCCTCAGGGTGCCCACGTCCGCCAGCGTCACGGGGACGGGGTTGTTGTTGGCATCCTTGGCGCCCGACAGCGTGCGAACACCGGCAAGATTGCCACCGTCAAGGTCCAGATCTCCGGCCACCTTGACGGCACTGGTGTTGCCCTGTCCGTCCGTCGTGCCCCTCAGGGTGCCCACGTCCGCCAGCGTCACGGGGACGGGGTTGTTGTTGGCATCCTTGGCGCCCGACAGCGTGCGAACACCGGCAAGATTGCCACCGTCAAGGTCCAGATCCCCGGCCACCTTGACGGCACTGGTGTTGCCCTGTCCGTCCGTCGTGCCCCTCAGGGTGCCCACGTCCGCCAGCGTCACGGGGACGGGGTTGTTGTTGGCATCCTTGGCGCCCGACAGCGTGCGGACACCGGCAAGACTGCCACCGTCAAGGTCCAGATCCCCGGCCACCTTGACGGCACTGGTGTTGCCCTGTCCGTCCGTAGTGCCCCTCAGGGTGCCCAGGTCCGCCAGCGTCACGGGGACGGGGTTGTTGTTGGCATCCTTGGCGCCCGACAGCGTGCGAACACCGGCAAGATTGCCACCGTCAAGGTCCAGATCCCCGGCCACCTTGACGGCACTGGTGTTGCCCTGTCCGTCCGTCGTGCCCCTCAGGGTGCGCACGTCCGCCAGCGTCACGGGGATGGGGTTGTTGTTGGCATCCTTGGCGCCCGACAGCGTGCGAACACCGGCAAGATTGCCACCGTCAAGGTCCAGATTCCCCGCCACCTTGACGGCACTGGTGTTGCCCTGTCCATCCGTCATGCCCCTCAGGGTGCCCACGTCCGCCAGCGTCACGGGGACGGGGTTGTTGTTGGCATCCTTGGCGCCCGACAGCGTGCGGACACCGGCAAGGTTGCCACCGTCAAGGTCCAGTTGTTGCCCCTGCACAGTCAGGTCACCCTTCAACGTCGTCGCCACGTCCACCGTGAGGGCACCGCCCAAACCGGTAGCCTTGTCGCCGACCACAGTTAGCTTGTCCTTCAGTGTCTTCTCCTTGGCGACCGTCAACTTCCCCCCAAGTGCACCGTCGTTCAAATTTGTTGAACCGGTTACATCAAGCGTGCCACCGACGGCTATGTTCCTTGTCACACCCAGCGTACCTCCGACGGCAGTGTCCCCTACACTTAGTGTGCCCCCAAGTGTGGTAGGCTTCCCCTTGTCCACAGAGAGCCCATTATGAAGGATTGTGGCACCCGTCACATCAAGCGTGTCTGCTACCGTTGTATTGACATTCCATGTGACTGGATTGGCAAGATTGGGTTGGTTCAGATGATCAGGCCCGGTGCGCCAGCTGTACTTTCGCACATAACCATGCACACTGGAATGGGACTTTATTTTTTTTTACAAGCAAGAAAAACACGGTTCAATAAAGAACTGAATTGAAGACCGCATGCTGTTTAGTGCTTTAGCTTTAGTGCACATGAAGTGTTCGGATGTCAAGGCCCTAATGCCCAATGCCGAGCCGTGACGAATCGCTGTTTCATTCTAGGTTCGATGGTGATTGCTGACCCTGATGAATCGCTACTAAAAATTCTGGGAAAGGCTAAGCAAGCATCTTTCGTTTCCGTTTCTGTTTCCCGCCGATATCCTGGTGGTGCACGTGAATCCATGCTATTGCTACAGCACGAAATACATTTCAACCCATGAAGTCAAATGCACCCAGGATCATGGTGCACATCAACTACAAAGAAGACACCCCTCTTTCCTGGTCTTCGCAGATGTGCAAAGATGGCTTCAACAAATTCTAGGGCTCTAGGGTTCTAGGGTTCTATCCGATGTGTAACATGTCCATTGTCCTAGTCCATTGTCCAGAGAAACAAAGACGCGTTCGCGGTCTTCCAGCCTCCTTAGTTCCTCTAGAAATATCCTTGCCACCAATTGCTCTGTTGCTACTTCTTCTTCAGGCATACTCAAAATCAAATAAATTCGGTCCTCGTTGGCAGATTTAATGAAGATGATGTATTTTTATGTCATACAGCATTGACCAAGTGTCACACAGCCCTGCACGTGTTGATGTCCACATGTTCCACAGGTCAACTCAATTCGCAATTCCAAAGTGGGTGAAGCATGCTTTTTGCAATTCAGGGTTGTCCTTTAGTAACGAACAGTGTGATCCATCCGCCGCCATGTACCGAAATGCTGACTTCTGTGTGGTCGCTGTCCGAGGTGGTGGTGGTGCCGCGTGCTGCTGCATCCATCCCCGTTCCTGCATTTTCTGGGTCTTCCCCACCTGTCGCCGTTCCTTCCATCTGGCACATGATATGGATGCATCCTTACACGTTCTTGTTCCCGGCCGCAGGTATGGTTCAAATCGGTTTTCTTGGTTCTCGATACATTCCTCCTTCGCGTGCCGGCACATCTTGCCATCTTTGACGTATGAGTCCCACATATGATCAATGGCGTCCACGGAATGGCTACTGTTCTGACGATCGATCTTCGTGGTCGATTGATGTGTTCGACTACTACTACCTGCTGCTTTCGGCACTGCTGTTGACACCGGCTTCATGTACGGGAACAGCCTTGTTTCTGCCCCATAATGCTTACTCGCTTCAATGCCGTGCGTTCGATCAATCTTGATCACTTTGTCAGACACCCACCAATTTGGGGAGTTAATCTCCTGGTTGAGATACATCTCGTACACTACAACTGTGAATGCAAACCAGTCACGATTAACGTGTACGTTGGCTTGTGCCAGGTCAATTGTGCTGTAAGGTGCGTGTACGGCAGGATACGTCAATTGACCTCCTACTAATGTGGGGCCTGTGCCCTGCCTAGTCGTCAGACCAAAATCTGCAAGCACTGGTACGTTGTTGTGTATCAGAATGTTGTCAGGCTTGATATCACTGTGCACCCATCCATGCTTATGCATGTGGGAAATTCCCGCGTGAATCCCCCCCCAAAATTGCTGGCTGTGTTCCTTGGCTTGGTTCAATTTGAGTAGTTGTAACAAATCCGTTTCGGCGACTGGCATTGCAAACCATGCCTTGGATTCGATTTGATTCGTGCATTGGCCATCCAAATATGGAATCACATTTGTGTGAGTGTGGTGGCAACAATGTGCAAAGCGGGGTATATGGCGCCAAATCACAACTTCAAATCAATCAAATGAACATGTTTCGGGCTAGTCGCCCCTCCTCAGCTGTAAGAGTACAGAAAGACAAACCATTGCAGGGCATCCCACCAAAGTAAGTACCAGGGAATGACAGAAAAAATAGATACAGTGAACAACAATCGAAACACAAATTAGGCCAATCAAAACACAGGCCTTACTCAGCGCGCGCGTGCGCCACCCATGAAAGAATTTCCCCAAGTTGGGAGGCGGTTGCAACGTAGCAAATAATTGTACATCCGGAAGGAAAGACAAATTATTCACAAACCCTCTCACGACTCTCGAAAAAGAAATCGGGATGGCGCTGTGATGTGGGGCACGGAAGGCGTGTATCCTTGATCTTTTTTGTGCATGTGACTTCGGGTTGATGTACTTAGGCTTGTCATTCCAAGAAAACTTTGGCTTTTTGGTGAGGGAGGTGAGGGAGATGTATCAATTTAGATACCAGTACCCCTCGCCTTTCTCTAAATCATCCTCAACCTCCTAACCGCAACCCCAACCCGTATATTCCGAGGCCGAGAATCGCGAGGCTTTTGGCGACAGATTTGTGTTTCATCCCTTGACCTATCCAGTAATGCCAATCTGTCTTGATAATCCTTGAGTAATTTTAGCAACAAGTGAATACAAACACTACTGTACCCACTACGATATGATACAAAAGAAAACCAAGACCCTGTTGGTATTCCCTATTTTTGATCGATCCAACCCTGATTTTGAACATGGACAGGCGGTGAAGAAGGAACTCGAAGTGATGCGAGAAGTGTTAAAACACCCAAATGTCCTGCCAATCACTAAAATCGGATATTTGCAGGGTGATGATACACGGGTCTACACCTATAGTCCCAGATGCAACGCAGGGGATCTAGGGCAGGTGTTCGATTCTCTCGAAAAGCCGGATTGGTTTCACGATGAATTTTCAAGGAGGAGATTGATGTTGGGAGCCTGGAGGGGTCTACGCTTTCTGCATGACATCGAATAGTTGCACTATGACCTCAAACCACACAATATATTCCTCCACTCGCAAGGACACGGAAAGCCCCCCCACGCCATTATCGGGGATGTGGACACCATACTGCAAAGAAAAACCTGTGTTGATCAATTACAAAAGAACGCATACCCCATAGGTACACCCTTGTGGGGCACACCCTTTATAAAATGTGATCCCCGGATCGACATTGTGCCACTGGCAATCTGCACCTTTCTCTGTGTGTGGAAAATGGCAAATCCAAATGTTTTCACAAAAATTGCGCAAAAAGCAATCATAGACACAGTCACATCTCCCATCAGACACGATCATATTGCGTTGCAATACATTGTGAGGTATTGGGGTTGGATTCCCATGCCAGATCGTTACAACACGAGGGCGGATGGTACACATTTGACGGACACCATTGACACTGCTGTCTACACTGAATTTTTGGATGTCTTCGCAGATATAGACGAGAAAATCGGGGGTCGTAAACCATCGGAACTAATCATGGCACTTACTAATAAGGAATTAATGGGCGTTTGGCCCAAACTGTGCGACCCCTTCATTTCCTGGTTGCATGTGTCCCTGACAACGAGGGATACCACAATGACAACGACCTCTGCAGATACCACAAGGATGGAAGGTGATGAGGATATGTATTTCACACCAAGCTAAGCTTAGCTAAGAGCTAAGAGCACGGTTACCTAAAGTTAAACCGGCAAAGAACAATGAGGAGGCCGTGGCTTGCAGCCACAAGTCAGAAAAGAAAATTGCATGAAACAAAAAACATGCCACACTTCATTGTGACATATGGCCCAGCGGGATCCGGAAAGGGGCACATAAGAGACAAATATCTGTCTTACCTGCACAATATCCATAATAATGTATTGTTCAATGAGACCAATACCTTTGAGGCTAATATTGACTCGTATGTCGAGAAGGACGACCGTTACATCCAGAAATCAATAGAGGCAACTCAAGAATTTATCACTGCATGTCAGGGCAAGGCGCTTGGTGATTGTCTCCAGGCAAGGGAAGAAGCAAGGGATGCACTTGTTACCAAGTTACAAAAGAACTATTTTGAAGTCCGAAAGTACTACTCACATTACATGGACCAGGAGATAATCAAGGCTACGGAGCAAGGAAAACATATCATTCTTGAAACCACGGGTTCATTCGGCCCACCCACGTGGATCTTCGATTTTGTTGAACGAGCATCAAATTTTTCCTACATATTCACGGTCGTTTTCCCGGTTGTAAGGATCGTATAGTTGTGCCTGAGGCAGGACTCGATGGGTGCGTGCAGCGGTCTCATCTCAGGTCACGTCACACTGGCACTAATCGCTCAGTGACTTCTTCCGCCAATGTTTCTACTCCCGTCTAACCTTGACTGAATTGCCGTCTCGTATGCAGATGATTGTTGATGCTTGTGGCAGTCACGCCAGCAAGCAGACGGATAGTAGCGATAGCCAACTGATCTTGAGCTTACCCATACCCTATTGTACTGACTCTCTTCTCTACGCGGATTTCATCCATGGCCTACCACGCTTTGGTGGCTATGATAGCTGCCTAGTTGTAACCTCTGGCCTCTCACGCTTCATCCATGTGGTTCCTTGCAATAAGAAAATTACAGGTTAGCAGACTGTGAAAATGCTGGTCGAACAATGGTTCGCGCCGTACGGAGCACGTAAGGAGGTGCACTCTCATGAAGACGTACGGATCCGCTGCGACACAAGATGGTACAAACATGTACTCAATGCACTCAACATTCACGTGACCACAGTTCTGCCCTATATCCACACGTGTAACCTTGTGTGCGAAAGACAAAACAGTGCGGTGGAACCGAACTTGAGAATCCTGATGAAACAGGAACATACGAAAGATTGGGTGCAGCTACTGCCGTGGGCTGTACTAACCATGAACTCGCAGAGGTGCTCGTCTACAAGTTTCCCCCCCCCACGAACTGTTTCATGAAGCACGACTTGCTTGTTCTTCAGTACCCCCTCTCCTGAGGACTGAAAGAGCCCCGTTGGGGATTGGCTGGAACACAAGCGGCCTATTGCCAACCAGGCAGGAACTAACCTAAGACACGTTCGTGAACGTGAATTGAGCCGACGATATCGGCTACGGCGACCTGCCATTGTTAAGGTTGGTGACCTTGTTTTGGTTCACCACTTGCGACTACCATTATGGCGTCGTAACTGCCTGCAGGAGCCTAATTTTGGGCCCTATCGTATCATCAGGATAGATGAACCTAGGATCAATCCCAAGTGCAGTCCACGTCTAGGTGGTGTACTACTATGTGCTCCTAAACAGTTAAGGCACTACCACTCCCCGCATGACTTGTCATGGGATGAGTTGCGCCTAAGCGATAAGGAGGTCGAGAAAATTGACCTGCTCAATGTTGCCTCTCCTCAAGAGGCTGACGAACTGGAGGAGCCAACTGCCGATGAGGTGGCAGTCGATGCGTACTACGTTGTCGCAGCTATTGCCCGCCATGAATATAAACAGGGTTGGAAATTCCTTACCCTTTAAGAAGGCTATGGACCTTGTGAGGCAACTTGGGAGCCCATGTCAGGCTTGATCCAACCCAACAGACGCATCAACCATGTCTTTCCTTCCTACCTCGTTGAGAACAACGAGGGGCGGCTGCTAACCCCACTGAGACCCTGTCCAAGCGTAAGAAGAAAACTAATCTCCTTGTGCCTATCTATTTATGTTTCCTAACCGAACTTAGGAGGTTGCAAGCTTCCGGGGGCGGTGGTATACCCGACACATCCCCTCCTCCTGTTGGGGGTCACCCATCGGCGACTCCTGCAGGAGTATCGGCTCCCCCCGGAGGTACACTTCCCCCTCACCGAGGAAAGCAACACTGGAGATCAGCCGAATACCACCAAGCCGCTTATCTTGTTTGCAGCCCAATGGTCGGTGAGTCCTATTGCCCCAGCCTCGGACCATACATTAATCTGCACAGTATAGTACCAAGATCGCGCCCACGCGCTGGACTAAGCACCCATGGGGTAAGTCGGTCCGGGGTTCCCCCTTCTATACGACCACCCCAACTGCGGATCACCTGAACACACCGGCCTACATGAACAGATTCCGTCCCTTCGGAACTCACAGTTGAGGCCCTTTACTCGCAGCCCCCACTATTTTCTAACCTCCCAGGGGCGGTGAACACTCTTGTGCTAGCACCCAGGCCTACTCAGTGTGTGCGAGGACATGTTGGGGACTCCTGTAGAGGTCAAGTTCCAGTGAATGTACTAACTCCCACCCTCTATCAGGTTCGGCGCCCCAAACACCTCCAGAATCTGCTGATTTTGGACCCCTACTCTTGCCTTGGTGGTGCCTTACACTCTGATGCCTGTGGTTACCAGCGTGAGCCAGATGGCCGCTTATCAGGTTTGCAGCCACCCAGCGAGTGAGTGCCTTGTTGACCACGTGTTGCATGGAATATGCCCTAATGTGATGACCTCGCGGAGCCAACGAAGAGCGGTGGCTTCCTCAACTATGGGGCAATGGCAAGCAACGTATTGAAGGCAAGGTGTGTCCACCCTCCTTGGGGACAAGCATGCCCACAGTTAGGACCCCTAACTGGTCCAAACACATGGGGTTCTACCCCTCTTGAGGGTGTTACCATGGCCCTGAGTGTGCTACGTATGTCTGCGTGTGTCTCACTTCTCTCCCCAGCGTGGCTGCCATCATCAGCCTTCATTGATGCCGGACCGAACGTTCTAGTCAGCTACCGGTACCACGCGTATGTCGCTCAATTTCTATGCTAGCGCCTGACCTTTGGGTAAACGGCAAAAGCCCTACCTACTAAAGAGGGAGGGGTTGCCAAGTGTTCTAAAGGCATGCAAAATGCCCCTTTTTCTGGGGGCCAAAAGCTAACACACTCTTCTGCCCGCGAGGAAAGGCACGCGGAGCAGGAGACACCACTACACTACACTCACTAATGCCAGCACGAGCCTTCAAAGGTAGGGTGAGCACAACCGCACTCCGTCCCCACAAGGCTTGCTGACCCTAACTCCTACACACACTACTCGATGGCTGCGACAATGAGGTCTCGGGCCCTAATGGCCGCGCTATGAAGAAACATGCGAACACAACGCCACTAGGCTGCTGTGGCGTGACATAGACGCCCTCGCGCGTTTCTCTGCCGGGGCTTGGAAGGAGTGCACTTGTTTGTTGGTCCCACAGCGTGTAGCATACATTGTCCATGATGAAGACCTTCTTTGCAGATTTTTTGTTCATGTCATGGGCGCCCTGTTTAGCTAGGCGAACAATTTGCAGCGCTGTGCACCAATCACCCTGCCCTTTGCCGACGTGAGAACCTCACCTACCCAACGTCGCTGTACTATACAAGTCTTTGGGTTGGAAACTAATACGCTGTCCCCAAATTGTCCTACCAAGCAAGCAAGCATTAAGGACTCCGCCCGTTGCCTTATAGAATGTACGACAGAGCCCTGGGTAACCTTACAAGAGTTTTGCCGCGAGCATAGCGCGTGGCCTAAGCGCTTTGCTGCATCGTTAGCATGCACGAAATGGATGCATTGCAAACACAAGGGGTTTTCTTACAATTTAGCCTACCACTTAACCAATCACAAACAAAGTCAACCAAGAGGTGGGCTTATCCGGAGCTTATTCACCTTACTCACCACGCATCATGTGAATGCCGAGGGACAACGAGCGCAGCAGCAAACCTAAGCGCTTAAACAATTCTTCATCGATTTTTAAGCAACCCTAAATGATTCATTCATCGTGTGGATAATGCACCTCTTGCTTTGTTACCTGCAGGGAAAAGAGAGAGGACTGAACGGCAACTTCACAGCGCAAAACGAGACCGAGCGGTTTAAGCAACCGTACTTTAACGCTACGGCGAAACAAGCACGCGCAGGCCCTTTCTTTTTCACCTGTGAAGACATGGAGGGAGTGAATGGATGCAAAGTGAAAGCGCCAAAGCGTGCAAATGCCCGGATTAGGCACATGCGTCGCGAGCAGAGCGCATATTCCAACCCTACGTGCGCGCTACATGCTCCATTCGTTTGGACATACCTCTGATTCGCTGTTTTGCATATGTAGAGCAAGGAAGATGAGAACCCACACCACCAATGAACGCAACGCCGATAAACCTAGTATTTTAGCGAAACAAACAACAGGAACACGATGCATACGTGTGTCATGACAATAACATACCTGAGAGGCGGGTTGTCCGCCTGCTCTGTTGTGTGATTGCTTGTTTCATTCCTTTGCCTAAGGTTTAAAATTTTCCGATGCAATTGTGCAAAATTTTCTTTTAAAAGCGTTAAAAACCACGGGTCATACCTTATTTTCCTAGAGCCATTTGAGCTTCCGCGCTTGTTTTTGTGAATGCGGCTCAGTTGCGCTTGTCTGCGACTTTTACTTTAGACAAAAGATGAGGATTGCTAACGTGTTTTCGTCAACGTTTAGCGATTTGACTTTTTAAATCGCTAATCTTTTCGCTAAACAACAAGATTTGCACCCTGTTGGTTACATTTTCTTTTTTTTTCGGCTCTGAGAGTTTGGTGCACTCTATCAGGAGTACTGGTTCTCCCTGGCCCTTTGTCAGGGGTTTCACTAAAGCGCTGTTTTTACAGCGATGGCCGTCCGCACTAGAGCGTTCGCTTGTACCCTAGTGGGTAAGCATGTACACTCTCGGAAGGAGTTCGTGGCTTCAATCCCCACTACCCCGAAAATTTTTGCCAAAAGTTTTCACTGCATATTGACCACTTTTGAGGAATGCCCCTTCGTAGGGACATCATACACCGTACATTATAGTGTTGGTCAAGTGTACCTACAGTGTGGTCGGCTTCTATGAAGTGATGAGAATGTTATATGCTAGTATGAAGCATTTTCTGAGGTAATTTTGGTAAGTAAAATATGACTTTTACTTTAGACAAAAGATGACGATTGCTAACGTGTTTTCGTCAACGTTTAGCGATTTGACTTTTTAAATCGCTAATGTTTTCGCTAAACAACAAGATTTGCACCCTGTTGGTTACATTTTCTAGTTTTTTCGGCTCTGAGAGTTTGGTGCACTCTATCAGGAGTACTGGTTCTCCCTGGCCCTTGGTCAGGGGTTTCACTAAAGCGCTGTTTTTACAGCGATGGCCGTCCGCACTAGAGCGTTCGATTGTACCCTAGTGGGTAAGCATGTACACTCTCGGAAGGAGTTCCTGGCTTCAATCCCCACTACCCCGAAAATTTTTGCCAAAAGTTTTCGCTGCATGTCAACCACTTTTGAGGAATTCCCCTTCGTAGGGACATCATACACCGTCCATTACAGTGTTTTTCAAGTGTACCTACAGTGTAGTCGGCTTCTATGAAGTGATGAGAACGTCATATGCTAGTATGAAGCATTTTCTGAGGTAATTTTATTGTTATTTGAGCCTTTTTCCTTCGTCGTACTAGCTTGATCAACTAGTATTCCAGAAAAGAGTAAGTAAAAGTCACTGCCATATCTTTCTTGGGGTACTTGATCCACACCAAGCCTCCCTAAACCTTGAGAGGTTATGAAGACTAACACTTAATCATTTGAATCACTCTTTTTGAACCTTTCAGTACATTTTTCAAGGTAACTAGGGTTATAACCCTATTCCTCCATGACGTTCACCCCTACCACTCAAGTGAGCGGAGGTATCCTCCTTCATGGAGGTAATACCGAAATAGAATAGGCATTCCATGCCTTGCGCCTTGTTGGTTAACCCTAGTGGTCTCCCACCTTAGGACCTCTATACTCAATTGTTTTTCCTACTTATTGTGGTCAGGGCCTACTTTGTAACTGATTCTCAATTCGGTTGCTTGGCCATGCTGGCCAAGCCATATCCTGTGTCAGGCCCAACCTACATGCCTCAGATTCCTAACCTACTCCATCGCATGTCAAACAGTGCACATGAGCCACTTGGGATTGTCTCTGAGGCCAGACTTATATGACCTTTCACTGTTAAAATCATTTGTTTTGTCCATTTGTGATTGAATCGTTGTACTTAATCTTGAATTTTCTTTCTGCAGCCCTTCTATGACACATTGGATTTCAAAACTATTCATTGATTCCATCGTTATCCTTTTCATGCCCTACTTGCTGCTGTGGCCCTGTTTTCCAACTACAAAACTTGCAGGATTTCATCAAAGCCTTTAGGGCACTGATTGAGGATATTCTTTCTGTGTGTTTGTCCCCGGCTACTTGCGCCGGGTTCGTGAACAACTCCATAGCATCCTGATATGTGCACATGAGGTGCTTATGACTAACGATTGGGCCAAAAGTATGCCCATTTTCACTAGGAAAGCGGTTTACTTTGTTCAGAAAGGATTGAACCTTTGTAGTTCATCCTACATTGTTCGTTTGCAGCGCCTCTTTACTACTCATGCTTTGATTTTGACCGAGAACATCGTGAACCTGATTCCATGTGATATTTGGTTGCCCTGCTCTACTTTCTTGTGATAGTCATTTTGCAATTGAAGAAATCATCACGGTTTTCTTCATAAAAAACAAAGAACATACGCACGGAGTGTAAACCAGAAACCTTTTCTCTTCCTTAAGCCAACGTTGCTTCCTATTGTCTGACAAAGCCTACATGATGCTTGATACTTAACATGTGTCTTTGGGTAGAGTGCACCTTGTTATGTGTATACTTAGATACCTTGTTTGGTAAAGTGGCTCTCCCATGTTAATAGCTACTACATTTTTCCTTTTTACCACTTTGTTCAGTTTTTTGCAATCTTTGATGTC
Source organism: Eutreptiella sp. 'Long Island Sound 2002' (assembly GCA_964036045.1). Classification (NCBI taxonomy): domain Eukaryota; phylum Euglenozoa; class Euglenophyceae; order Eutreptiales; family Eutreptiaceae; genus Eutreptiella; species Eutreptiella sp. 'Long Island Sound 2002'. The sequence continues at coordinate 61,272,975 of OZ038381.1, forward strand.
TGTGTATCTGCCGTGGTTGCATCCATGATCCACCACGTGACAACTGTGTCCATTATACTGTGCATTTCGCTATATACTCTTCTTCGGTATGTCAACAACCTTTCGCATCGTGCCGTTCACTTTGCATTCCTCAACTAAGGTCCGGGGTACCATGCGAATGGTGTAGTGGCGTGAACGATATTCCTTTCTGCAAGGCCACCAGAACAATTGGCGTCCTTCTATGTGTAGAAAACAGCAACTCCAGCTTCTCCACTAGAAGGGTCCATTGTTGCAGCCTTGGATGACGAACAAGCATGGCGTGGGTAGCTGCAAGCGATAGAGGATTGCAATTCTAGGGCTATACTGGCGCTACTTCGTTGGCTGATTCCATACCTTGCCATGTGCTCATCAAAATTGACTCAATAAACTCTCAAAAAAATCAGCCACGGAATGTTCAAATGTCAATCTTGTTTCATGCACGCTACTTCTCTTTGGCAAGTGCCACGTGCGCGGCCGTGTTCCCAACAAATCATACTGGTTTACTGATAAAAAAAAAGCAGCATAAAGATACGGAGCTTAACACTGTTGAGCCATGTGACGCACTGTTGAAAAGATGGCACTCGTCAAAAGTTCAATGACAACCACGAATAGGTGTGAGGTTGCAAACTAAAGAATTGCAACCGACGTCGCTTGACAGATTTAGTCATCAGAGCTATGTGTATAGATGTTTAATGCAGAAAACGCTAAAAATACTACAACAAACAATACAACACTTTTGTGCATGCACGGACACCTCCGCTCCAAATTCTTCCATCTTTCCGTTCTTCAAGCATTTACCCGCGGTTTCATGGTCTTCGGGCAACATCAATAGGCAAGTTGAAGTTTGTCCATATAGTTTTCTCCGCATTCGCTAAAGTGCGGTTGAAGGAGGATGTAGTCGGCATAGGCATTCATCACAATGAATACAGAAGCAAGACGAGGTGGTTTTTTGTATGTTCTTAACCGCATCAACTTGTTCCGGGGCTGACGTCCCCCAAGCAAGAGGAGGTGGTTGCTTGATTTTGGCGCCTAGTGCCAGCACTCTACATGCAACACAGTTGCTAACATGTGGGAGGTGGCCCGCATAGCCTATATATGCATCGCTTTCTCGATAAACCTTGTCCACCCAAATGTTCTCAGCGGTGTACATGTTCTATTTGTCAAACGCAAGAGTCATTCCTACCTATTTATTACTGCGCCAAGTTGCTGCGGCTATTTACCTACCTTGTATTCTAGCTTCTATGCTTTCATCCGAACGCCATCCAAAAAGAGTGTATGTTAGGACACGATACCTCCACCATTGCTTGAATGGATAATAGGTAGGCCATAACTTTGTTTGCATACATTTTCGAAAAGCAGACGACTTTTTGTGTCATGATACACCGTTAACCACTATTTCCAATGGTACTATTGCTTTCTGTTTGCATTTGGTTTGATACATCTCCTCGAATGCCAACACCGCCAACAAAGAGTCTTTGGTAGCAGATGATGACCCAGTGATGGTTATATGGCTAATGGGCACATCAGCTCCGACATGACTAATGGGCACATCAGCAAACGCACCGACAGCGGGAACCGGTTACAGTGACCTTCGCCGCCCAAATGGACGCCATGCACCTTTTTGATGCATCATGACCATGTACGAAGTACCACATCTTTGAAATTTTCTAATCTTTCTTAACCATGGTCTGCATTGAAGTACAAGGCGATTAAATGCATTTTAAAAAAAGAACAAGAAATGGCAGGAAGTTTGTCCGTTGAGATTGCCTTCGATTGGCGCTCTGCCTTGCGGCACGTAGCCGTTCCACATACATAATGGCAGGTCCTGGGCAAGCATGGACACGCTGACGAATTTTGACGGAATGGTTGTATCAATGAAGGCATGCATCGGCTTTGATTTTCTCTTGTCCTTGCAATGATTGGCATTGTGCTATTGAAGGTCATTCATTCCAAACGATTCAGAAAAAGAAATATGCATTCATTTTTCTTTTCACTTTGGATGATAAAGAACCCCCGCACTTATGTTGTCAATGCATTTTGCCCCGAAATCAAAACCGAATCTAATGCGCTAAACATCATACATAATCAAACGCATTGTGACTTAAGCTGCTCCATTAATATACTAAGCTCGTCACTTTCATGTCCTTCAAGTTACTTACATGGCTAAAAGGTTGACAAATGTTACCAAAACCAACAATGTCACACATTCTTACATTCTTGGCGTTGAACCACTACTATGGAGTTTTGCGCGACACGATGTAGGATGGTCCAATCTTCCTTCCCCAAATACGACGCCACTTCACAATTCAATGGTGCAATGGTTCAATGGTTCCCACCATTCTTGCCATCCTTTCACCCACCACCAAACACAACACCCACCACCTCCTTTCTTGTCCATCAAATTTGTCAACCACACCATCTTCCATCGCAAAATCCATCGCACTCGCAACCACCATGTATCCTGCAAACTAATGATACGGTGTCACCAATTCGAATAATGCCTGCCGTTTGGTTGTTGCCAAAAATTTCATGGCCCACTCTGCTTTCGAAGCAAGAAATGCATTGTCCTTGGGCCCTCATTGTCATCGCCCATTCCGCCAACCTTTCCGTCATAATACCATCAAACCAACTCAACAAAATGCAGCAAAATGGATAGAGTGCTGAGAAGCAGTCAGCCTCAAGTGCACAACACTATCGACCGTTAACCCATTTTCCCCAATAGCACCCCGCAGTTCCAACCCCGAATTCTTTTGCCTCGAAGAGAGGTCAACAATCAGCCAATCAGTCAATTAGACAGACCATCTGTCGGTCAGACAGGAGCAAACACTTTGCGTTTTTTGTTAGTGGTAAATAGGTCCAAGCGGTGGGGAAAGCGGCCTAAGAATTGGCAGTGGCCGAATCGTAATTCAGGCAATCACTGACTTTGTGGTTGGCGGTTCCAACCCTGCGGCCGGGTGTGTTACCATTCGACCAAAGGTGGAGGTGACACAAGTGTGTCCCATTGCTTGGGCCCTTGTCAGCGGAAACTACATCCGAAAAATGACATCCAATTTTACGGAATACAATGCCTTAGGGGGGGTGTTTGAACTGCGCGCTACTTTTAAACTATGTTCCCCCCGAAGAGCCCCCAAGCAAACCCCTTGGAAACGCCCTTAGCATTAGGCGACCCAAACTGCCCCGTCTCCAGAAAATGGCAAACTACCTTCCCTTCACATAACACACATCATGCACAACTGGAAAAACCATGAACAGGCGTGCGTTACGCATGCGTGCTTGTCCCTTTGAGTGGAAATGGCTCTTCGCCCCTCTGCAATAATATAATGTAAAGCATAAACACAATCAAGGCAGAAGAGTCGCACGGCATCGCGTGTAGTAAAGAGGGCGGAAATGCTACGTAACCCCTGCGTGCATTCTCAGAGACCCCCAAAGCAGAAAGAACAAAATCAGAAATTAAAACCTCCCTTAGGAGTCCCTAAGGGCCCCTAGTATCTCAAAGTATGGGTCTCTAGTACGGCCAGACGCCCAAAACCCCTCAGAATCAAAACATCCATTCAGGAGTTGATCTTAGTGGGCAAAATAATAATTTCACAATAGGTGGTCATCAAAAACCACGCCTTAGGTTATACAACCCCCCGACTGCAGTCGATCTAACAACCTCCCTTCGTGGTGATTTGGGCCAGTTGGCTGCTTTACCTCCGTCCATATTGGGGAAACCTAGACAGTAGAAAAAAATATGTGGCAGAAATGACGGAGACACATGTCAAATTGTATTGAATATTAATTAATTCATTATAATTACATTCGGGGGCTGATCTTAGTGGGCAAAATAATGGTTTCACAATAGGTGGTCATCAAATATCACGCCTTGGGTTATGCTAGCCGAATGACCCCAAAAATTAAAGAGTATACAACCCACCGCTTGTATTCGATCTAACGACCTCCCTTTGTGGTGATTTGGGCCAGTTGGCTGCTTTGCCGAGTGTACATCCAAAATATCAAAATAGCAATGAGTTGGAAATCCAAAAATGCCGTATTCAAATTGCATCAAAACCAACTAGCAAACAACAGTGACGCCCAAAATACCACACAGCCACATGCACAAATACTTGCATTGCCCTTAACAGGCCCCACGCAGAAAAAAAAATTTCAAACTACAAACAAGCATGCAGCCACACAGAACCACCAATCTATAAAACTCAGTGCCTCATATCACCCAGAACACACTAAATGATGATGCACACCATGAGCAAAAAACATATGTCTCCCAATTCACAAAAAAGGGTGGTCAGGATACCGGTGCCAAACCCGCTTTCAAAACCTGTGGCTTACACACATGCATCACACCAGCAGCAGTCCAGCAGCAGCAAAATCCAATGAATCGAATGAAAACGCGCATCTGCATCAAATGCGTGCCGAAACAAAAAAGAAAACTGAGCACAACAAAAATCATGGAGGACAATGCATCCCCAGGTGCTTGGTGCACAAACAGTTTCCTAGCATGACACCTGAAGCTTGCATCAGAAAAGCACAGAAAAAGAGAATAAAAGGTGACCCTGAAAAACTGCCCAAAGTGTTCATGGCAGCCCCCAGAATAGAAGCTTTGCACCATTGTTGAATTGGGGCTTGGCCACTGGTCACACTGTATATAAATCCTGGCTGCCAACCAGATGTGCATTGTCTGCACAGAATCATGCCAGCATCCCCAGACTCTAACCCAGTGGATCATGGACACAGCCTCTCGGCAAAGTAGTCGGTGAGTGATCTTTGGCGCAGTGCACATGTTATTTGCTGCCAATTGTCAACCCACATGGCGTCAATAACCCCTCTGTAAAATACCTTGAGGGTGGTAGATGGATAGGGCAAAATGATGCACTAAGCATCAATAAGAATCAGAACACCTCGTGTAAACCGCAGCATGCACCAGACACTGCAAAGCACTCTGGCCTTCGCCTATGCACCCGTGCCCCACTGGGAGGGCTTCCAAAAGCACATGGCCTGAAAACTCAGGTGCTCAGTCTTGCAGCCGTGAAATGAAAAGCCAGCGTCCTGGAGCCAGAGGCGGTGATGGCCGCGTTCTTGCCTACAGGGTTGCAGGTTCTCTAGGCTAAAGACAAGGCTGCGCTACACTGTACAAAGTGTTGGGACAAAAAGGAGCGCAGTGCACTGTCTGTATAAATTATACACGTGCAATGGAACACCAACCGCAGACTAGACTGGGCTACAAGTCATGCAGCTTCATGCACAAATGGAAAATATAAAATGGGTGGGACAACAGATCACCATACCAGACATGGAGATCCTTACCACGAGTTGAGCAAAATTGTGAAAGGAGAAAAGCATTTCAAAAAAAAAATGCGACGGAGAGGGAGGGGGAGCGCAGGGTTAGAAAAGAAACCGGTTTCACTTACTCACTGATTGGAGTGGACTTTACCTGCACCATTCCGTCAACAACTTGGACAGGGTAGCGTGGAATGACAACGTCAGGCTTGGAAAGGCACACGCCAGTTTCAAGTGCAAAATTGTGCTTGTAAAGTGGCGAAGCAACCTTCAGCACACCAGCCTTGTCACCCACAATACCACGAGAAATGACGTTAGCATCCGCGAAAGGGTCGAAATTGCTGAGAGCATACACCTGAAGAGGAGCAATTGAGAGAGAAACGTGCCAAACATCAGGAACATGGTCCTGCGAAGAATGCCAATTGCAATTGCGGTTTTGAAAAATCTTGGAACAGCTCGACAATTCTATTGCCTTTGGCAAGGCACCTCGAAGAGAGGCTGAAGAGCAGCCAATTAGTCAGTTAGGCAGACCAGCAGGCAGGCAGACAGGCAGGCAGAAAGACACAGTTAGGTTTTTTTCAGTGAGGGGGCCACAGCTACAAAATCAAGACTCGAACTAGGACCGAGCTGGGTCCTAGTCTTGCGTAACGCATTGGAAATCACCGTGCAGGAAACACTGCCTGCTTTGGAGATGTGCCTCCACAGTCAGTCCGATCGTCCTGAAACACGGCTCATTTTCAACTCAAAATGGACCACCGTGTGGCACCACGGCATGGTACATGCCCGATTCAGTACCCATTTGCCATCATTTGATAGCCCAATTGCTATGAAAGAACAACGGCCCTTATTGGAAACACCTGCTTGACACATCGGCGATCGTCCTGAGTTTTCAGGACATTCGTTCTGAAAACAGCCCCAAAACGGCCATTTTTGGACACTAAATCGGCCGTAGAACGGGCTAGACGGCTCGAACCGGCTCGAGACCTGTTTGTGTTTTCGCTCCCCGGTCGTTTTGAGCTACTTGGATGCCGGTTTTGAGCCACGGTGCGGTCGCAAGCACTTTTGGATCGCCTGCTTGCTGCTGCTGCTGCTAAAACGTGTTCAGCCTTGGACCCTAAATAGTGGTGTAAAACCTCGACACGGTAAACCCGGATCGCCGGGTGTTGCAAACTGCTTGCTCCTACCATGTGCGCTCTTGAACACTAACTCAAAAACGCCCATTATTCACTGCAAATGGACCACGGGAAGACACCGCGGTGCGGAAGATGCCTTCTTCATCACCCATTTGCAATCATTTGATTGTCTAATCCTTGTGCAAGAACAAACGCCGTGACTGGAATTCCCTATTGGACAAACCAACGATCGTCCTGAAAACGGCTCAAAAACGGCCTTTTTTGGACACTAAAGCGGCCATAGAGCGGGATAGACGGCTCGAAACGGCACGAAAGCTGTTTGTGGTGATGGGTGTTTGCTCCCCGGTCGTTTCGAGCTACTTGGATGCCGGTTTTGAGCCACGGTGTAGTCGCAAGGACTTTTGGTTTGCTTGTTGTAGCTTCCTGCCAGCTCTTGAACACTAAGTAAAAACGCCTATTTTTCACCCCAAATGGGAAAACACCGCGCTGCGGAAGATGCCTTCTTCATCACCCATTTGCAAGCAGTTGATTGTCTAATTGTTGTGCAAGAACAACAGCGCTGACTGGAACCGCTTGCTGGACAAAGCAACGATCGTCCTGAACTTTCAAGACGATCGTCCTGAAAACGGCCATTTTTGGACACTAAATCGACCGTAGAACGGGCTAGACGGCTCAAAACGCAACGCAACTTGTTTGCGGTGATGCGCATTTGCTCCCCGGTCGTTTTGAGCTACTTGGATGCCGGTTTTGAGCCACGGTGTGGTCACAAGGACTTTTGGACCTTCTCCTTGCTGCTTGCTGCTTGCTGCTGCTAAAACGTGTTGCTCAACCTTGGACCCTAAAAGGTGCCTACATGGCAACAAAGGCACATATGGATCGCCATATGGAGCCCCTACGGTGTGCGCTCTTGAACGCTAACTCAAAAACGCCCATTGTTCACCCCAAATGGACCGTGAACTAGTTTGACTGCCGTGAGCCGGCCTACACGGCGACCAAGGTACCCACGTAACAAGCACATTTTGATGCCATGAGAAAGCCTACATGACAACAAAAGCACATATGAAGCAAGTGCACTCAACCAATGAACAATTGGGAAGAATGAGCATGGTCAAACAAACAATGGTATTCTCCACCGCATTGTGTCAATTCGTTTGATTGCCGTGAGAAAGTCTACACGGCGACCAAAGTACGTACATAACAGCCGCCTGCATGGATGCCATGAGAAGACCTACATGGCAACAAAGGCACATATGGATCGCCAGGTGTTGCGAGCTGCTTGCCCCTACCGTCTGCGCTCTTGAACACTAACTCAAAAAGGCCCATTGTTCAGACCAAATGGACTAGAGGAAGACACCGTGGTCTTGCGTAACGCATTGGTAATCACCGTTAAAGAAAGACCGCTTGCTTTAGACCGCGTGCCTCCACAGTCATGACGATGGTCCTAAAACGCGCCCAAAACCGGATCGTTTTCACCTCGAAATGGACCACCGTGTGGCACCACGCCATGGTACATGCCTTATTGAACACCCATTTGCCACCATTTGATAGCCCAATCGCCATGGAAGAACAATGGCCCTCATTGCAAACGCCCACCTGACACGGTGGCGATCGTATTGAATTTTCAGGACAATTGTCCCGCAAAAAGACCTAAAATGGCCATTTTTGGACACTAAATCGGACGTAGAACGGGCTAAATGGCTCAAAATGCAACCAAACTTGTTTGTGGTGATTCGCATTCGCTCCCCGGTCATTTTGTGCTACTTGGATGCCGGTTTTGAGCCACGGTGTGGTGGTAATCACCGCTGAAGAAAGACCACTTCCTTTAGAGATGTGCCTCCACGGTCATGACGATGGTCCTAAAAGGTGCTCAAAAACGGATTGTTTTGACCTCAAGATGGACCACCGTGTGGCACCACGGCGTGGTACACACCTTATTGAACTCCCATTTGCCATCATTTCATAGCCCAATGGCCATGGAAGAACAACGGCCCTCAATGCAAACGCCCACTTGACACACCGGCAATCGTCCTGAGTTTTCAGGACGATCGTCCTGAAAAGAGCCCAAAAAAGGCCATTTTTGGGCACAAATCGGCCATAGAACGGGCCAGACGGCTCGAACCGGCACAAAACTTGTTTGTGGTGTTGTGCCTAGGCTCCCCGGTCGTTTTGAGCTACTTGGATGCCGGTTTTGACCCACGGTGTGGTGGCAAGGACTTTTGGATCGCCTGTTGCTGCTTCTGCTGTTGCTTGCTAAAACGTGTAGCTCAGCCTTGGACCCTAAAAGGTGGTGTAAAACCTTGACAGGGTAAACCCGGATCGGTAATCAAGACTCGAACTGAGACCGAGCTTGGTCCTAGTCTTGCGTAACGCATTGGAAATCACCGTTGAAGAAAGACTGCTTGCTTTAGAGATGTGCCTCCATGGTTACGGCGATTGTCCTTAAACGCGGCTGGAAAACGGCTCATTTTCACCTCAAAATGGACCACCGTGTGGCACCACGGCGTGGTACACGCCTTATTGAACACCCATTTGCCGTCCTTTGACAGCCCAATCGCCATGAAAGAACAACGGCCCTCATCGGAAACACCTGCTTGGCGCAGCGGCGATCGTCCTGAACTTTCAAGACAATCGTCCTGAAAACAGCCGTCAACAGCCCAAAAACGGCCATTTTTGGACACCAAATCGGCCGTAGAACGGGCCACACGGCTCAAAATGCAACGAAAGATGTTTGTGGTGATGCGCGTTTGTTCCCCGGTCGTTTTGAGCTACTTGGATGCCGGTTTTGACCCACGGTGTCGTCGCAAGGACTTTTTACTCGCCTGCTGCTTGGCTGCTGCTGCTGCTGCTTCTGCTGTTGCTTGCTAAAACGTGTAGCTCAGCCTTGGACCCTAAAAGGTGGTGTAAAACCTTGACAGGGTAAACCCCGCTCGGTAATCAATACTCGAACTAGGACCGAGTTGGGTCCTAAACTTGCGTAACGCATGGGAAATCACCGTTGAAGAAAGACCGCTTGCTTTAGAGATGTGCCTCCATGGTTACGGCGATTGTCCTGAAACACGGCTCAGAAACGGCTCATTTTCACCTCAAAATGGAGCACCGCGTGGCACCACGGCGTGGTACACGCTTTATTGAACACCCTTTTGCCATCCTTTGATAGCCCAATCGCCATGAAAGAACAACGGCCCTCATCGGAATCATCTGCTTGGCGTAGCGGCGATCGTCCCGAACTTTTAGGACGATCGTCCTGAAAACAGCCATTTTTGGACACTCAATCGGCCGAGAACGGGCTAGACATCTCAAAACGTCATAAAATGTCTTTGCAGTGAAGCGCCTTGGCTCCCTGGTCGTTTTGAGCTACTTGGATGCCGGTTTTGACCCACGGTGTGGTCGCAAGGACTTTTTAAGCGCCTCCTGCTGCTTGCTGCTGCTGCTGCTTGCTAAAACGTGTTGCTCAGCCTTGGCCCCTAAAAGGTGGTGTAAAACCTCGACAGGGTAAACCCGGATCGGTAATCAAGACTCGAACTAGGACCGAGCTGGGTCCTAATCTTGATAAACGCATTGGAGATCACCGTTGAGGAAAGACTGCTTGCTTTCGAGATGTGCCTCCATGGTTACGGCGATTGTCCTTAAACGCGGCTGGAAAACGGCTCATTTTCACCTCAAAATGGACCACCGTGTGGCACCACGGCGTGGCACACGCCTTATTGAACACCCATTTGCCGTCCTTTGACAGCCCAATCGCCATGAAAGAACAACGGCCCTCATCGGAAACACCTGCTTGGCGCAGCGGCGATCGTCCTGAACTTTCAAGACAATCGTCCTGAAAACAGCCGAAAACAGCCTAAAAACGGCCATTTTTGGACACCAAATCGGCCGTAGAACGGGCCACACGGCTCAAAATGCAACGAAAGATGTTTGTGATGATGCGCCGCTGCTTCCTGGTCGTTTTGAGCTACTTGGATGCCGGTTTTGACCCACGGTGTCGTCGCAAGGACTTTTTACTCGCCTGCTGCTTGGCTGCTGCTGCTGCTGCTTGCTAAAACGTGTTTCTCACCCATGGACCCTAAAAGGTGGTGTAAAACCTCGACAGGGTAAACCCAGCTCGGTAATCAAGACTCGAACTAGGACCGAGCTAGGTCCTAGTCTTGCGTAACGCATGGGAAATCACCGTTGAAGAAAGACCGCTTGCTTTAGAGATGTGCCTCCATGGTTACGGCGATTGTCTTGAAAGACGGCTGGAAAGCGGCTCATTTTCACCTCAAAATGGACCACCGCTACTTCAGCTGGCTTCTGGTTTGAATGCCAGCCGCTCGGCGCTGGCCTTGGCTGGCCGCATGCAGCTCTTTTTTTCTACTCGCCCTTGGTTCAAATCCCTCTGAGCAGAAACTTTTGACCCTGCCCTCCTACCTCCCCCCCCAGCCCCCAAAAAAATTTGTCATCCAGTTTCAGGGGTTAGAGGCCTCAAAATCAAAATATCGATTGTTTTGTCGGGCAAAATAATGATTTTACAACGGATTGGACATCCAATATCATGCCATGGGGTATGCTACGCGGACGACCCCAAAAAAAGGGGGGCTGTATGGTGTCCGCACCTGCGCTCGTTCTGACAACATCTCTTTGAGGTAATTTGGAAGCAATCGGAAAGCCATCATGTCCAAGTCATGTCATGTGTTTTCCTGTCATATTCTATGTGTGATATTCTGTTTTTGTCTGAAAAAAATTCGATTGCCTTCGGCAGTGTACTGGAAGAGAGGCTGACAGTCAGCCAGACAGACAGTCCGACAGCACAGTTTGCTTTTCTTCAGTGACGGACTCAGCTACAAGCAGTGGGGAGCCCCTTGCATACCAGATCAGTCAGTGGTCGAATGGAAATGCAGTCAACTTCCAGCAGTCGGGTCGACGGTTTGATTCCCGGCCGGCCTAACGCCGGCTGTGCCTGCAAGTCTTCCTGAACACAGGCCTTTGACCCCCGGCCCCCCCACACACACCCAACACCCACCCCAAAAACGTGACATCCAGTTTCAGGGGATAGAGGCTCAGAGCCAAAAAAATCCATTGGGGGATTGTTTTATTGGGCAAAATAATGATTTTACAAGGGGTTGGACATCCAATATCATGCCTTGAGGTATGCGACGTGCACCGCCCCAAAAAAGGGGGGGGTATACGACGCACACGCCTGCTCTTGATCTAACAACCTCTCTTCGAGGGGATTTCTGATTTCCTGACAGCGGGAGGAATTTTCTATGGGACGCACTGCACTACGACGTGTCCTGCGGCACCATCAGAGTAAGGATCGAAGCGTGGCACAACAACAGCCCACACCTGTGAGTCTTGAATGCGGAAAACAGCAATCTGGACCCCGTCCACCTTGGCACAAACGCCACTCTCGGGGGTGATAATGTCAAGCTTGCATACATCAGCCCATGCCGTGCCACCACCATTGAAAACGGCAGCAGGCTTTGCTGCTGGCTCAGGCAAAGGGTAGGGGTTGGCAGGTGTCAGCACAGGCAGGCGAATCTGCCCACGCTCGTGCTGGTACACAAGCGTCTCATCATGCTGCTGATCATCAGGCAGATTGATGAAATTGACAAAGCGACGGCACTGCTCAGGGTTCTTAATGGCGGTCTCCCACTCGTTTTGGTATCCGTCCACCAGCATCTGCAATTGCTTCTCCAATTCGGCATTGATGCCAAGGCTGTCCTCAATCAGAACCTACAGAGGATTTGTACAACTTGAAGAAACTACAGTACAACACCAACAACACATGGAGAACTGCAAAAAAAACAGACTGCTTGTAACAGAATCTAATTGACTGAAAGAGGTAATTTTGATTGATTGAATGAACAGAATGAAACTTCTTTATTTTGCACCTGGGGTCATAGGTAAATATGTCTGACTGTCCAATGAGGTCCAAATAACTCTTTCTCAATTAGCCCCTGTCCACGCAACGAGCTCCCTTGCAATACCCTGATTTTTGGGTTTTCCTGCCCTTGTCCGTGCAAACATGCCCCTCCGCCCTGCAACAGAAAGCTGTATCCAAATCAATGTCCCGGTCGTCCATCCCCATGCTTTACCATTAGATACGACTCCCTCCTCCAGCCCAGGAACCCTAAGCACGAATGACACCACAAAGCACAACTGCAAAAAGAACAAGGAATCTTTCATGCATTGTTATTCCACAACCGTAATGCTTGCCAACGACTGTGTTCCAAGGAAATAATATAGGGTGTATTATAACATGGGAAGGTCACAGATGTAAAGAGACAGTGCAAAATTACGGTGCAACATGCACAACTTCATCCCCACAGTTGTGAGGGTCAATACACTCGGCGCAATACCTCTCATTGCACTGCCCACAAATTGTGGTGGTGTGTTTGTGACAACACAAAGCACAAATATCTTCATCACCTTCCCATTTTTTCGCCCAACAAATGGGACTATCACATGCACTCTGCCTTTGTAGGCACCATCATGGCCGCCCACCTCAAAATCAAAGAATTCGGCCTTGGGTTCCCCTAAGGTACTTCCTGAGCACTTACCCCCACAAGCGATCAACGTGGATGCTCCGGCTTCCTTTGTCACTCAGCATGGCTTCATCACCCCTACCCCCCCCCCCGGGTGGTTCAAAAAAAAAATACAACAGTGTCATATTTCACAGGATTGCATAAATTTTGAGAGCTCGTTGTCAGAGCTTATACGTACCTCCTTTCTGCTAACCCATTGCACTCCTCAGACCTCTCAAAATGTTCCCTGAAGGCACTATTGTGCGCTATGTTCACTATGTTCGTTCCACAAAGAGGAGCCTGTGCTGGCTATTGTGCAAAACCTTTCTCCTCATGGTGATCAGTTGAGAACCATAGCGTAAAAACACCATCGGGGGGAAACCATCACTTGGCAATGGTTCCCCCCGGGGTGGGGGAGGAACTATCATCCCAGGGGGGGGGGGGGGAAGGTACCCTCTTGGGGTCCCCATAGTGGGGATAGATCAATATGGCTACAACACCCTCGCCTTCTCGGGGTCACCATAGTGGGGATAGATAAATATCAACCTAAAAATGGATGTTGTGGAAATGAGTAAAAAAAGGAGGGGGAAATGGTGAAAATCTAAATATGCCATATCCCCAATGCAAAAGAAGCATCAAAATATCTCTTTTCAAACAAGAAAACGGGGACAAAACGGGGACAAAAAATGCGGATAGTGGGGGGAATTTTAGAGAGGGAAGGGCGAGCAAAACTCTTCCAGAGTAGCTGCGCATCATGCGGCGCCTTGCACAGCCTTGCACACAGACTGTGTGTGCAGGGGGCGGGCACCAGACAGGGGCATGAGGGAGGGGCACTGCAGATGCATCATGTGCCGTGAGAGCAGATCCCATCTCCTGTTGGTTCAGTGGCCAGATAGCTACTCGGATGGTTGTACAAGCAAGGGCCACACAAACTTTTTCAGCAATGCGCATGCACAGCGCCATGGGGGGTAATTGTTAATCTTGTGTGGTGCCTCGTGTTCCTGTCGGCGGCCCAGTGCTTGGAGGCACTGCAAGCTGTCAATTGCGGGTGGCAACCATGGTGTTTGTACCCTTCGTGAACGGCCGTTAAGTGGCCGTTTGAATAATTGCGTGAATTTCACGTGAATTTACCCAAAATTTGAGGTTTTTGGGGGAAAATGCCATATTCTTGGTTCGCTTCAAGGGCTTTGAGGGGCCAAAATTCCTCCCCTAGCTTTGTTACGCATCATCCAATGAAAGTCCCGCCCCAAAAGCATCCATCATGACCGCACCGTGCCCAAAACGAGAGGTGCCGGAACCCGGCAAGCCTGTAGCCGATTCACAGCCGTGAATTCACGTGAAATTCGTACGAATTTCGTACGAATTTCACGTGAATTCGCGTGAATTTACACAAATGTTACCCGTGTGCACCCCCTGATTTGTCCTCACACCCCTAGTAAGCCCCCCAGCATGCACCCCGGTCACAAGCAACAATGGTCTGGGTTCGTAAGGTCATCTCATGTCCGTCTCTTGCGGCACCGGAACCGCCGCTGTAGAGTCTGAAGGTGCTGCATGTCGGTTAGAAGCCGTCTTCTTGTGCGGCTTGCATACGTTTGTACACTTGCCCATGTTGCCCATGTTGAGCCCTTTTGGTCGCATCCCACCCATGCAACCAAAGGCTATCGTCAATGGTGTGGTTGTCCACAACCACTTGCACCCCTAGTCTCCCCCGGAGGAGGCTTAGGCCCCCGCTGTTGCGCAACATGCGCTTCAGCCTCCGGTGACTTCCCTCCATGGCAAAGCAGGAGAACTTTGACAAGATTCTCCACTTCTTTGCAAAATAATACATGTGGTCGATCCAAAGATGCGTCCACAGAAGTTTGCCCCATTGGAGCTCATTGTGGGCAGCGCCCATGGCTATGCTATGGTTCCGGAGCCGCCCCAAGTCGGCCCCGGAGAACCATGCGGAACGCCACGCGTATACACACATGCTTGCAAAATTCTCCCACCACGTTTTGCACACCGACTCCCAACTTTTTCCCCCTACTTGATGCTGCCTGACACTAGGCTGCTCTAGGCAAGCATCTATTATCTTCTCCCAACCCTTATTGCGCATGAAATGGATGGCAGCAGCACACTCCATCCTCACCTTCCCCTTGCTGTTTGCCTTGTCATTATTTAATGAGGCACGGGTGCAAGACGCCCAAATCATCCCACCACCGGGGGTTGGCAAGATGCCAAGAAAAGGGGAAAAAAGAGTGGCCTGCTGGTGCACCTGCAGCAAGATCCTGCAGGCACACCATATCGCAGTGGGGGGGGGTGTGGACGAGGTTAGTGGTGGGGTACACCTGGACGTGGGCGTCCTTAGGCTTCCCCACAGGGTTATTCCTCATCGAGTTGAGGAGCTGGTCAACACTGGAGGGGAGAGGGGTCAGATGGAGAAATTTGAGGGCGCAGTTCCCTCCACAGGGTTGTGGCCCATCCCCTCCCCCCGAGGTAGCTGTTGCGGGTGGGGCTGCGCATGTCGATGTGGATGACATCGGGGGAGGGGTCGAGGGAGGCTGCCCAGCCCACGATGGCATCCACCCCCAGTGCCTCCGACTCGTACGTTGCCTCCTCCAATTGATGGTGGGCAACGGGGAGGGCTTGGTAGTGGGCGAGGGTGTCGGCTGCGGGGTCGGGGCGCGAGGCCAGGCTGGCGAGCTGAGACATAGTCTGCTGCGACATTGTCAAAGAGTTTGAGAGCTGTGGGAAAGCGAAACAGTGGAAATGAGGGTAAATTCGTACGAAATTCGTACGAAATTCGTACGAATTTCACATACTGTGAATCTGTGAATCTAGCGTGAATTTCTGCGTGAATTTAGGTGTGTGAATCTCAAATTCACGTGAATCTCACCAAATGTGTTAAACCATGCGGGGACTTTAAACCTCTAAATTGCACCTATTTGTTGCATCTTACTTTGGGCGAAGGTAGCACGACAAAAGCACACGATAGCACCAAGTTACGAGCAAAACACAGCAAAATTGGGTGAAATTCACGGTACCGTGAATCTCGGATTCAAACGGCCGGTTCACGAAGGGTACATTAATTGTTTTTCGCGGACCAATTACATTGATGTAGTTGGCATGAGCCTTCCTTGATGCAAGGTCCAGGGGCATGTCTGCAAGGGCATGTGTGCAGGGACATGTCACTGCAAGAGCCACTGCCACTAGACCCCACCCATCCTCAACAAAACAAAAAATGATGTGCGCACATTATGTTTTGTTGACCCTACCTGTATTAGTTGCCCAAGGTACACAGTCCACCCCCCCCCCCCACCCATCCACGTTCCCTCCCAGCTCATGTTGTAGTGTTCTGCCTGGGTCACCCCAAAGGCCCGCAACTGTTTATTTTGCAGCACTCGTCATATGAGCTGCCCACATCATGGGTTTTGAGCCCAATGAGTACGTTAGCGTTTCCCCTTATTTTCCCCCGTGTGTCTACGAACACCTGTGTGGTCGGCGAACAGTTTCGCTGGTCCTTGGACGCGCCCTAGACCTGCTGAGAGGCCCTAGAGCTTTGCAGATTGCTAGGACGTCACACAGCGTGGGCAAAGCATCGATGGCCCGTCACAACCTCAGACACCCAGCTAGCCCAGCTAGTCCCCACTTGGCCCTATGGCTGCATTGACAAATAAATTGCGGGCCTGCTGCAAGTCACTTCGGAAGTAACCAACCTCCCTCCCACCTGCGCATTTGTGTTGAGAGACCCCACCTGTCACGGTTCCCCTTGAAAAATTTGCAAATCTGCTGTGCTGCAGCATGCTGTGGCATGTGGCAGCATGCTAGTTGGTGGGGGTAACCTAATTTTCCAAAAAGCTTGAAAGGTGGCAAACTACTACATCAAACACAAACCCTGGGTGTCTGTACCACACGGGGGGGGCGACCCCTCGGTTCTGGACGCCAACTACCCCCCCAACTAACTGTTGGCCGGAGGCCCCTTGGGGGGGGGGGGGGGGGGGATCTGAAGGGGGGGTCCAGGGAGGGCGAATGGGGGGGGGTATAGGAGGGGCTGGGGGGGGGGGGCTCCGGGAGGGTCGGTTGGGGGGGGGGGTCCAAGTGGGGCAATTCGGGGTGGTGGTGGGGGGGGGGGGTCCAGGTGGGGCGATTTGGGGTGTTGGGGGGGGGGGGGGGGCACAGGCTCCCCTTACCTCCCCTTGCCCTCCTCTAACCATACCATCACCATAAACCTAACCCTAACCTTTGCAGCCACTTGGTTTGGCCATGCCAGCCATGTTGATTGGGTTGAACAAGATCCCCCCAATTAGGTTCATGGTTGCTTTTGCCACATTATTGCTCTCCATTTTGGACCCCAACACTCACTCTGACCCTAGCCTAGGGTGAGAGCCAGGGCTAGGGTTAGGGCTAGGGTCACCGAGCTGGTGGAACCAGTCTTGGTTTTATAACCCTTTTTAGTGTCTAGGGTGGACCTACCAGGTTTAGCAAGCAAGCAGCAAGCAGCAAGCAAGCAGCAAACAGCACGCGCGAAATGGGCCAAAATCAGAACTCCGTCGTGGTGCTTCAGATTCAGGTGAAATTTTGGTGGATGATACCTATGGGTGTGAAGTACAATCACACAAACTTTGAGCAGGAAACTCAACGGTGGCGGCCGGGAACGGGTGTCGCAAGTGGCGGACCTCAGTTTCAAAAACTGCATTTTAGGGCCAAAAACAGCCATTTTTGGGCCAAAAAAGCCCTGGAACACATTCAAAACGGCCAAACCAAGGGAAACGGTGGGTACACTCCACGTGCGGCTTGACTTCCCCATGTCAGCGAGCTCTTTGCGGCCCTCTAACTCCATGATATGTCGTGGAAACGGCCCAAAAAGGCCCCCACAAGCTCCAAATGCCGACAGCCACAAACCAAGAATAGGCCATATCTTTGGCTACATGGCTCAAAATGCGATTCCGAGGGCAGCTACTCCACCCGCCACCCCCCACTTTTTGTGGTTTCCACCCCTCAAAATTGCCCAAACGGACGCCTAGACCCCCATACCTAGGCCCACTAGGTTGCAGCAAGCTGCAACCTCAAGCCGAACTGGTGGGTGCCCAAATGGGTCCACAGGGTCCAGTAGGGGCAAAAAGATGACTTTTCTCAAAAATGATCCTCGACCATGTGCGACGCTAAAACAAGTGTTTTTGGACCGTTTTGAGCTTGTGGTGGCCCATTTTGGTCCTCCGAAAATCCCAAAATGCCTTGAAAATGGGCTGTTTTGGGACCAAAAATGGGTAAAAAATGGGTCAAAAACGCATTTTTCCAAATTTCATCCTAGACCATTTTGGGTGCACAAACGGGTGAAATGAGCCCATTTTGAGCCCATTTTGGGGTATTTTGGCCCCTCAGAAGTCCAAAAAGCCTTGAAAGTGGGCCTCGTGGTGATGGGGTTCACTTGCAAGCCGATTCCACTTTGTCAAGAGCCATCAATGTGTGAATCATTCTTGATGTCCCTCACCAGTCATAGCTAATGTTCCCTCCCCCACCAGCTCGGTCCCAATATTCAGTCTTGATTAGGGTCACCGAGCTGGTGGAACCAGTCTTGGTTTTATAACCCTTTTTAGTGTCTAGGATGGACCTACCAGGTTTAGCAGCAGCAGCAGCAAGCAGCAAGCAGCAGCAAGCAGCAAGCAAGCAGCAGCACGTGCTTCAGATTTGAATGAAATTTTGGTGGATGATACCTATGGGTGTGAAGTACAATCACATAAACTTTGAGCAGGAAACTCAACGGTGGCGGCCGGGAACGGGTGTCGCAAGAGGAGGAGCTCAGTGTCAAAAAACTGCAGTTTAGGGCCGTTAGGGCCCTGGAACACATTCAAAACGGCCAAACCAAGGGAAACGGTGGGTGCACTCCACGTGCGGCTTGACTTCCCCGTGTCAGCGAGCTCTTTGTGGCCCTCTGACTCCATAATATGTCTCGGAAATGGCCCAAAAAGGCCCCCACAAGCTCCAAATGCCGACACCCACAAACCAAGAATAGGCCATATCTTTGGCTACATGGCTCAAAATGCGATTCCGAGGGCACCTACTCCACCCGCAACCCCCCACTTTTTGTGGTTTCCACCCCTCAAAATTGCCTAAACGGACGCCTAGACCCCAACACCTAGGCCCACAGGCTGCAGCAAGCTGCAAGCTCAAGCCCAAACAGGTGGGTGCCCAAATGGGTCAAGGGGTTCTAGTAGGGGCAAAAAGATGGCTTTTCTCAAAAATGATCCCAGACCATGTGCGACGCTAATACAAGTGTTTTTGGACTGTTTCGAGCTTGTGGTGGCCCATTTTCGTCCTCCGAAAATCCCAAAATGCCTTGAAAATGGGCCGTTTTGGGACCAAAAATGGGTCAAAAATGCATTCTTCCAAAAATCATCCTAGACCTAGACCATTCGGGGTGCACAAACGGGTAAAATGAGCCCATTTTGAGCCCATTTTGGGGTATTTTGGCCCCTCAGAAGTCCAAAAAGCCTTGAAGTGGGCCTCGTGGTGATGGGGTTCACTTGCAAGCTGATTTCACTTTGTCAAGAGCCATGTGAATCATTCTTGATGTCCCTCACCAGTCATAGCTGATGTTCCCTCCCCCCCACCAGCTCGGTCCCAATATTCAGTCTTGATTAGGGTTGGGTGTAGGGACAGGAGCAAGCTGAGGGTTGGGGCTGGGTGTTAGAGTCAAGGTTGGGTTTAAGGATAGTGTTGGGGTGCAAATTGGACAAAATTTTCCTTAGGGCACCTTTGGTGTTCATGGAGCATCGGGCGCCTTAGGCGCCCATGGAGGCCTGAGGGCGACACCTTTGGCAACTAACTGTTGGCCGAAGGCCCCGGGGGGGGGGGGGGGCAGGGGTAGTTGGCGTCCTAGGACCCGCGGAGTCGCCCCCCCCGGGCTGTACAACAAAGGTACTGCCTTCTCCAATTGCCCACCGCAAAGAGTCTATGGTACTCCTAGTTGTTTTCCTTGTTCCTCTTGGGTTGTGTTGTCACCTCGGCAGTGGGTTCAACAGTAGACATCAGAAGAGAAAAGGAAGATAACAAGGGCCTGTCAAAGCACAGCACCACAAGAAAGAAAGAAAAAAGGGGGGGTGGGGGATAGGTCCACCCGGACCTTTGCTGTCTCTGCCTGCAGGACATTGTGTTGACAGCTCTGGGAATTGAATCAGGGAGCTGTATACCACAGCCACTGTATACCACAGCCACTGCATCTATCCACTAGAGTACCATCATTCTCTACTGCACGGGTGCTTAAAGATGGTATCAATATTTTGGTCTGAGCCAAATTTTCAGTGTGCTGCGGCGAGCTTGCGGCATGCTTCAAAACCCCCACCAACAGGCCCCAAAATCAGGTGCTAAGGCATTCTGCGGCATGCTTCAACTGTTGGTGCGTGGAGATGGACCACGCCATCAATCCACTGCATGCTCCTTTGCTGCCCTTTCCCTGATTTTTGCGTAATTAATTTGCTGATGATGCCCACATAGCAATTGTGTTTGCTCCGGTGCCCAATGTCTACCCTCCAGCACCCATGCGCAAGGGGTCTTTTGGTAAACCTTGGTAAACCCCGGCGCGCATTTTGTGCGTGAGGGTGGGGGGGACCTACTTAAAGAGTGAGGATTGGAATGGGGTTGAAAATTGAAGGTACAAACAAACAGACAGGTTAGCAATACAAATTGAGGTAATGCACTCCACAACATCGCATAAGTGCATCTTTATTCTCTATGCCATGCCTGGTTGAACCTCTGAATGAAATCGACTCAGTGAAATCAGACCAGGCATCCTTGGTCATCACAGCGAGTGGTAACTGACATCAAGTACATGGTGCAGAAAAGGCATAAGAGTGGGAGACGAAAATGAGAGATGAGATCGAATGAGAGACAAGAAATTTGGCAGCAACATTGAAATCATAATCCAGATAGACGGATCAAGTGGGGGCGCTTGAAACGCCTGGTGAAGGCTTTTCCTGTGAATTGGTGCGGGTGCTAGTCATCCTAAACACACAATAATCCTGGGACTTGGCATGTGGCGGGTGTTTTTTCTTTCGGTGGGTGTGCGGCGACCTGCGGTAGAACTTTTTCCGATACTCTTTTTCTTTCTTGGCTTCCTCTGAGCTTTGGTAGAGGTGAGGGCGTAAAATGTTTCTATGGGGGCGTTCCACAATAGGACTGTCCGCTTCACTAGCAGACTGACCAACACCGTTGTTTGTTTGTTTTGGGGTGGAGATGGGAGAAATGACTTCGGCAGAAAAGGGGGGGGGGGGCAAATCCATGAAATGTTCCTCCTCCTATGGGAGTTGGCGGCGTCTTTTGGGCTATCACCATTAAAAATATCCACCAAACCACCACGCAGCTGTGTTGCCCCAACGTTCCTGTTTCTCCAAGAGCGGGTAATTAACAATCCACATGGCAACAATCTGCAATATGGAGTGCAAGCACTTTGCTAGGGCGAAACCAACCACAAAACCCCACTGAAGTCTACAGGTGCACCGAGTTCTTCTTGGGGGGTCCAACAATGCCCAATGTGGCAACACAAGCCCACCAGGGGCTGCGCTCTCAAGGGAGCGACCACGGCATTAAGTGCCAGAAAAGACCTGGCAAGTGGACATCCCGGGGCCCAAAAGACGACCCCCCTCGTTTTGTTTTTTGCTCTCCTCTTTTCTCACCTATCCGTGCCGTAATTGCATGGACCGAGTTGAGACCACAGTGGTGGTGCTTTGTGTGATAGTGTCGTGGGCCACAAGACATGCCCCTGGTAGTGCAAGGGATGGTTGCACCCCAGCAAGAACCTGCAAGCTGTTTGTGCTGCTGTGCAAGCTGTTGCGCTGCTGTAGAGTTGGTCACCACCTGGGCTGAAAAAGAGTACGGGGGTTGCCTTCCCCCTGCCCGTTGTTTGGCATTGCCCCTACAACGCCGGCGAGAAACCTCGCTGACGTTGTGGCAGCCGGGGCATATCCAATGTTGACAGAGGTGCCATTTCCATTTGGGGGGGGGGGGGTGACCTAATTAAAAAACAGGCAAATGCAAACATCTGTGGGGGGGGGGGGGCAGCACCTCCCTCCCGCCTTGGCCAGTCACATGCCCACGCGCATGTTTACAAATGGCAGTTGCTGCTAATACTACTACTACTAATACTACGGCACAGCCAGCAATTCAGACCCAGATTTCCTTTCCCTTCAGTCCCATCATGCCCTCTGCAAGATCTTACCTTCTTTAGATAATCCATGCCTCCCTCCAAATTCTCCAACCAACGGGCCGTCCGCTGGAGACGATCTGCTGTGCGGCAGTAGAACATAATGAAGCGGTCAATTAGCTTGACAGCCTCCGCCTCGGAGAGATCCGTAGCCAGCAGCTCTGCGTGCTTTGGCTTCATGCCACCGTTTCCGCAGACGTAGACATTGTACCCACCCTTTACAGCGATCAGCCCCACATCCTTGCCTTGTGCCTCAGCGCACTCACGTGTGCACCCAGACACCCCCATCTTGAACTTGTGGGGCATGCGGATACCCTTGTAGCGGTTCTCAAGGTCCACGGCCATACCAACACTATCCTGAACACCATATCGGCACCAAGTGCTACCAACGCAGGACTTCACTGTCCGCAGGGCTTTGCCATAGGCGTGCCCGGATTCAAAGCCCTCAGCAGTCAGATCCTGCAGGAGGCCAGGCGGGAGAGATTGAGGAGAGGACCCTGGGGCAGGGTAAGGACAAGCATACAGCTGCGTCCCACTGGGCCCGCTCACGGGTACAGTGTTGCTTACATAACACAGACCACCTAAAACCGAAACGAAGCCATGCTGTGAACGAGTTACATGGGTCCTCATACTTCCCAGAAAAGAAGCAAACTGAGGGGAGAATTTGTCGAAGCAACTACCCAATACACCGGGTGGCCAGGCGCAGTGTCCAGCATGTGTGCCGCCACAGTGGGAAAGGAAAAACCTTACTGTTCACACCATGCAGTGTAGACGCGTGCCCTGCACACCTGTATCGAAATGTGCCTTTCAGTGGTTGAGGGGTTTCAGGGGTTGAGTCTGGGGGCTCCCAGGATGGGATGCCCCATGCCAACCACCCTTGATGTTGCTCACCTGCCCACCCAGGCAATGCATCAGAGAATGCATATCAAACGAGTTGCAGGGATCAGCTGAGCCCCCTCTTTTCGTCGAGTCACCACCAGGGATCAGCTGAGCCCCCCTCTTTTCGTCGAGTCACCACCATGTGACTGAAAGTTGTCGAGAGTGTCATCATCGTTGGCATGTCAAAAGAGAACATGTCAGCAAGCCCAATACTGGGAAAAGTCAAAGACATAACGATACAGCACAAGATCAGGAGGATGAGAAACAGTCCCATAAAAAACATAGCGTTTTTCGGCCCACCCGTGTGCCACATGCAGCACAGAACATACCGCCCAGATTTTTGGTAGCTGATACGTCTGTGCGCCAAAGAAATCCACGCGCTGCCCACCAGTGATTTTTGTGTACAGCCCGTACTTGGACCCGATGGCACCAAGGGTCTCGAGCTGCTTGGGGTGGATTTCACCTCCAGCAGTTCGTGGCACAACAGAGTAAGTCCCATCTCGCTGCATGTTGGCCAAGAAATAATCGTTGGTATCCTGCAGCACAGCAAGGTCCACCCGGTGAATGTTGTCACCGAAAGTCTGCGCAAGGATCGAGGCGACAGCTGGCTTGCAGATCTCGCAGCCCATCCCAGTGCCAAGCTCGGTGATCACTGACTTGAAGTCTGGAAGCTGTTTCACCATGATGGAGTGGCACAGCTCCTGGCGCGTCATTTTGAAATGCTCGCACACGTAGTTGGTGGTCTCGATACCCATCGACGCCTTTGTGAAATCCAACAGCTCTTTCACCATAGGTACGCACCCACCACAGCCTGTGCCTGCCTTGGTGCAACTCTTGAGGTCATCCATCTCAAGAGCACCGTCTTTGATGGCACAGACCAAGTCGCCCTTGCTGACATTGTGGCAGGAGCACACCTTCGCCTTGTCAGGAAGGTTCTGTACACTGCCAAGTGCAGCACCACCACCACCTTCAATCTGGGGCAGAATCAGTGACTCAGGCTCCGCGGGAACTGGCAGGTCATTCAGCATGATGCTGAGCACCGTGTTGTACTCTGTGGCGTCGCCAACAAAGATACCACCAACCACCTTGTCTAAGGTGGAGTTGGTGCTCACTTTCTTGTAGATGCCTTTGGAGGTTTGGCTGATTGTGAAGCTTTCGCAGTTGGGAGTGTTGCCAAGGCTATCCCCAATGACGGCCACGTCGCAGCCCACAATCTTGAGCTTGGTCGACATGTCTGCGCCCTCGAACGCGTCACCATCCTTACCCAAAATGTGATCCGCACATACACGTGCCATTTGGTTGCCCGGAGACACCAGACCATAGATCCGACCCTTGTGCAACGCCACTTCACCAATGGCATAGACATCAGGGTAGTTGGTCTGGCAGTAATCATTGATCTCAACACCACCACGGGGACCAACGTTGATACCCGAGCACCTTGCAACCTGGTCGCGAGGACGGATACCAGCTGAGAAAACAATCATTTCAGTTTCCAGCTCCCCACCGTCAGCGAAAACCATCTTCTCAACTTTCTCTCCACCACAAACCACCTGCGTTGTGTTCTTCTTCACGTGCACGTGCACACCCATCTTCTGGACGTGGCGCAGCAGCACACTCCCAGCAGCTTCGTCGAGCTGCACCGCCATCAGGCGGGGCGCAAATTCAACCACGTGCGTTTCAAGCCCCATGTTGAGCATCGCCTGCGCAGCTTCCAACCCAAGGAGACCACCACCGACAACGACACCCTTCGTGCATCTCTTGGCAAACTCCTGAATCGCCTGCAGATCCTCGATCGTACGATACACGAAACAACCTGGGCCCTTGCTGCCAGGAACTGGGGGTACGAACGGGAAGGACCCGGTGGCCAGCACCAATTTGTCGTATGGGTATGTCGGCCCGCTGCTGGAGGTTATGATCTTGTTGACGGGGTCGATGGCCGTTGCCAGCTCTCCAATCAAAACCTTTATGCCATACTGTTCGTACATGTTGTCCTTCACCAGAGACAGGTCTTCTGCAGTTCTCCCTTTGAAGTACTCGCTCAGAGCCATACGATTGTACGCCACGCGGGGCTCTTCGCAGAAAACCAAAATGTTCCAGGTGTTGTGCGCACCTCCAGCGACCAAAGACTCCAGGAGGGTGTGCCCCACCATGCCGTTTCCAACAACACACAAATTGGGCTTAGACATCGCTGCCGGGTGCTCAAAGTCTAGTGCGACGCAAGGGTGCTGCAGTCAGGCGGCCACACTCAAAAGCCGGAGGTGGAGGAGACCACAGGTGATCCACCCGCACGAAACCACCCAGATTTCCGACAGTGAAACGGCGCGCACGACAGCTGAAAGCAAGAAAGGCACAAAAAAACTAACCCATCGACTCACGTGGAGCTTGAAATAATATCGTCGTCCCTCTGTGGTTTCGTAGTTTGGCACAAAGATTCCGTGCGTATGTGTGCGCGCGCGTGTGTGGATTCGTGCGTGCGTGCCTCAAGTCTGTCGTCACCAGAAACTCTTCACATGGTGAAGCTGCAGATCCCTGTCACGGGATATGGCACAGCAACGCGACTGGCAGAAAACCTTTCCAGACGTTCTCCTGCAGCAAGGGACAATATTTGGTGTTGGAACCAGAACTTGGTCAACCTTTCAGTCGCGAGCGTATCGCAGTCGGGTACGCCCACGCCTTGACGGCCAGGACAAGGAGGTCCGTCTCGTTCGTTCTCTCTTCCCGCACCTTGTGCACCCTGCAACCGGCAATGACGTGCACTTCTTCCAGGGCAGAGCAGCGCACACAGGGCACAGCGCACACGGAAAACTTGAGGCTGCACTCAACTGAAAGGAGGCCGTTGTGTCGTGTTTATTTTTTGTCTGCCGTTCCGCGTCTGCACCCTGGTATTGGTATTGGACATGTATCATTTTTACGGGCCACGGGAGAAACAATTCATTGGTATTGCTCTCATATTTCATTTAAGCAGCGAACCGATGCAACGACAGCAAGCGGATGGCCGGTGATCTAAAAACTAATGCCAGAAATGCCCCTGATATCGACTGGACTGGAATACACTCGCGCATAGTTCTAGTTACGACACCATCTTCCCGGTGATGGTATGCAGACTGCGGGTTTAGTAGACTGCGCATGAACAGGCGACACGCCCGCGTCTGCATGGGCTGACTTACTGTAATTCAGGAGGTGAAATCGCGTGCGACGCGCCATTTTGAGGGCTTAAAATGGGACTTGGAACTTTTCGCCTTTAGACCTGCCGAGGCGATTGATGGATGCCTTTTGATGTGAAGATTTCGATACTGTGCCCTATATAGGCTGTAACGCGATGTCAATTTCGACGTGTATTTCGTCGGTTCTGGAGGTCGTTTTAGCTAATGCTGTTGCGTTCGAAGATAGCTGAGCAGACGTTCGACGATAGGCGAGCAGTCGTTCGCCTTTCTGTGCATTGCACTAGGGCACATTCGCAGGCAATTTAGCTACGTAACACCATCTTTGTGTACAATTTATTTGTCGCCCTTTGGGAAAGCGACAAATTACCTCAAGGCAGAATTCACAATTGAGTTCAATTGAAGAATTTATACTTCTACCGTTGCCTAAGACGCCGTCATCATGCCGAAAGAAAAAACCTCAACATCTAAAGAGCCCAAAAAGATGTATTGGTGCAAGGAACACAAGCGCAACCCGACTCACGACACCGAAAACTGTTATGTCTTATTAATGCGCAAAGAGGGCAAAGAGCCGGGAAAGAAAAAATGCCACATGTGTTTGGCAAGCTGCTCCACGAGAATGCCAATAAGAGGGCAAAACTTGAAAGACTTGCCTAGGACCAACAGCTCCTACAGCACTTGCAAATGGTCGGTTTGGTGCCCCAAGTCCAAGGGAAGGTAACCAAAGCAGTTCTAACATAGGCTATCAAGCTGAACATTGCCTCTGGAGGCAATCTGAGGGTGACAAGCAAGAAGCAGGAACTCAGAGAGCGCCTGGAGGTTGTACTGCACAGTGGTCAGTGAAAGGTGTTTTTGCTGCCCATTTTGTGCCTGTTGTATGCCTTGTTCTTATGTGTGCCACTTGGAGCCTTTGGAAGGAGGTTGCCCACCAAGAGGGGAAATGGTCCAGTGGGTGTCCAAGACCAAGTGAAAACTCGCCCGGGCAACCTCCTCACACCCCGTGTTGTCAACACACCGTCCGGATATACCCACGAAAAGGGGGTGTTTTTTTTTTGGGGAGGGGGTATTTCACCACCTGAACTATAATATTCCTAATCATAGCACACGGACGATATTCCTAATTTAGCACTGGGTGATGCAGACATGGACCATATTCCTAATTTAGCACTCAGCTCCCTAGGAAAATGGACATATTCCTAATTTAGCACTCAACCCGCCTCCCTGTGCCTTTTGAAATGCACGGAACACAAAAAGCGCTTTACAAAACTCCACATTTGGTCTTTGTGCTCCTCAAGGTGAAAAGTCTTATTCATAAGTGGCTTTACCCAACAAACAAGGCAACCACGTTGCCTTGCACTTGGGGCGACCAGAAGCAGAAACCTGAGTTGAACTGGAAGTAGAGTCTTCATTGGAAGAAGAAGCCTTTTCTTTTTCCTTCTCAATAGCACTTGCCACCTTTTGCCATTCTCTCAACTGCTCAGCAGAAGTCTCAACCTGAGCCTCGGAGGATTGGTTAGAAGAGCTAGGTGGAGGGTCAACATCATTTTCTTCAGCCTCTTCTCCCTCAGGCACAAAATTCTGAGGAAGTATGACTTCCTTAGTATCCTTCTTGTCACTCCAAAGTGTGCCCAAACTAGCTCGTTGGAAAGCTGTGCGTTGAAATTCAGAATCCCATGCACGGAGGAGTGTGCTACTCTTCCACCCACTTAAAATTGTGTCGGTTGAGATAGCATCCCACGCTTCGCAAATCCACTGGTAAACCGCTTGGCGGATTACCTTCATTCCCAAGTCAAAGGTGATGTCCTTCCATGCCTTACCTTGCTGTCTTTGTTCTTTGACGGAAGCGTGCAAATATACTTCAAAGGCACTACAACATTAACAGTGAGGTCCATAACTTGTAGAATAAGGGTCATGCCACCGGGGATGAACAACAAGATCATTGCAAATGTCTCGGTTGGCTCAACATGACCATCGGGTAGTTTATGGCTAGCTTTAGTAACGGCCCGATCAACCCAGCCCATGGAATGCAAAAACTTGGAGAACCAAGATTGTGAAAGCTTAAACTTCAGCAGTAAATTGGGGTTAAACTCGTCAACCAACTTAACTAACATTGGATGCATAATCCTATATGGAGTTGAAAGGATCCATCTTGCCAGCGATGGTTGCTGTGGGATAGTTTGTCTGCAAAAGATCGTTGGCAACATCGGTTGTATGCACCAGAAAGCCAAAAACACCACCTCGCGCTTTTTCAGGCGCCAGCGTCTGACCGCCTGTCACAGGCGCCCGCCCAAGGAAACCTGGCCAATATTCCTAATTTCGCACTTTCTGGCCCTGAAAATCAGATATTCCTATTTTCGCACTCCGCCCAGTGCGATAATTACAAATATCACAGTAGTCAAGTCAGTCACGAGTCATGATTTTTTTACTCAGTCAAGTCAAGTCACGAGTCACTCCGCTCGAGCTAACTCAGTCAAATCACGATCCCGCGTAGTGACCGTGGCTGAATAGACACGGGGAGTCACTGGTCGCCAATTTGAATCCCAGTACGATCACAAGCTGTCCATCACTCTGTTGATCGCTCCGCGAGCGATCCGTCCATTGCTTGCCGATTGCGGAGAATCGAACCTACGCCGTAGCAATTCAACTTACATTGCTGTAGAATGTGCAATGTATCAGACTGTAGGATTTAGCTGAAGCTGTGGTGCAGTCCCCCCTGGAGTCAAGATTTTGGGGAGACTTAGTCATGACTCAGTCGCCAGTCCCGGTTGCCCATGAGTGACTCCAGTCAGTCATCAATCATGGATTTTTTGACTCAGTCAAGTCTCAGTCACTATTTGTCAATTTTGACTCAATCTGCCCAGCACTAGCAAACTGTATAAAACCGCCCCAACCGCTACCTAAATTCTTTAGGTGTGAACTATTTAGAAGGATCCTATCAAATTGGAACCGTCCAATTTTGGAGTTCTAAATGCATGAACTGTCCAAAACCGGCCGTTCTGATATTGACTAGGAGGCATTTGAATCTGAGAGTTACTTACACTTGAGTTTGATTTTTATTCCGCCTTTCAACACACCAATCTTGTCACTCGGATACCATTTTCAACCCACTTTGGGCTTCCATCACACCCATCTCGTCACCCGGATACCATTTTTAACCCATTTTGCATTTTGGGCTTTCATCACACCCATTTTGTCATTAAGGTACCATTTTCAACCCATTTTGGGCTTTCATAGAAAGTTTTATAGTGATTTCAACCCTATGTTTTTGTTGTGCCTCTCCTGCTGCTTGCTGCTGGTGTAGGGTTTCTGCTGCTTGTTTCTGATGAGGAAAATGTTTTATTGTTGAAATACAACGAATCCAGGATAACCCAAGCCACAGATAAGCAAGTAGAAGATGAACAGGATCAAAGCATGAAGGGCTGCAGTCACAAAGAGTTAGATAAAGACAAGTATCAACAATAGACCACAGCAATTAGCATACATTGCAACTCAGGATGAAATATTTTACATGTTTGAGAAAAACTGATTAAAAAACTGCCCCAAGGGATCACTCTCATCCATAGTGCCATCTTGAGATGTGCACTCTTTGTTTCGGGTCCCATAGGTGCTGAGGTGGCATGGTTTGTGGCGCTGAGATCACTGCCATGTCACATGGGATAATCCTACTTAGTTAGGCTGACTGGGTATTGAACCCAGGACCTCTCAAAAAGAGGTGCCCCAACCCCCTAGGGTGCATACCACTAGGATAGCTAAGAATTCATGAGAAAACATAGATAAACTCATAGGCTCTGTCCTCAGTATATCAGTGCCTCAGTCACCCAGGAAAAGGTGTTTTAGTGCCTGTAGCTTGGGGATTAAGGGGTCCACACAACTGAAGCCGGTTCGGACCCCGTGGCCATCTTTGGGTCACTTGGGGTGTGTATCTATGGGCCGGCAAGCCGCCATTGGCTGATATCATACTCTCCCATCCACGTGACCTAACCTGATGTGATTGTAAAATTGTAAAACCACGCCCTTTGTCCGGTAAAGCCCAGGGCTTCGCCCTCAGGACCATACCGGATCTGGCCTTCGAGTTTTTTTGAGTAGAAGGCGCAAGCAGCCCAGCTACCATCAGGCAATTGCTGCTCCAACACACCGCCTATGCCAAAATCCGAGGCATCAGTGTGAATCGCATATTCACCCGTGTCATTGGGGATATACAATGCACACTTCTCGCACAGTGCCTCCTTGATTTTGGCGAAACTCTGCCTCATGGTCTCAGTCCATTCAATGAAGTTGCGGTCCTTGGGGACTTTGCATTTGCCTCCCTCAGGCGCTCTCTCATACTTCCCTTTCAAGCTGTCTATCAGGGGCGCAGCCAGGGAAGCATATTGGGGTATGTAAATGGAAAACCAATTACATACTCCGAGAAATCCCTTCATCTGCTTGGGGGTACGAATCATGGCCTCAGTCCAGTCACGAACTGCAGCCACTTTCTCGGGGGCGGGGGATCTCCGTCCCTGGTGAAGGATGTGACCACAATATTTAACCCTTTGACAGAAAAGGTGGCACTTTTCCTCCTTCACTTGGAGATGGTGGTCAGCCAGGCATCGAAAAAGTTTCGTGACCAACTCATAGTGCTCAGTTATGGCCTCTTCATCGAGGGCACAACTGTCCAAGAGCTTACCCTTACCCCTGGAAGCCTTGGAGGGGGGCGTACCCACAAGCAGATCATCAATATAGGCCCTTACCGAGGGAGGCAGGTGCCTGATGCAGTGGCTGACCATTCTCTGGTAGACCTGTGGTCCCACTTTCACCCCCACGGGCAGGACGTTCCACTGATACACTCCCCACGGGGTACAGAAAGCCCTCAACGGACGACTTTCCTCCGTGAGGGGCATCTGGTGGAACCCATCCTCAAGGTCGAGGATGGTCCAGAGATGGTTCCCATGCTGTCGCTGGAGGAGGTCCTCAATCACCGGTAGGGGGAATTCATGTCACTCGAGACATGAGTTCAAGTACCGATAATCAATGACCAACCTCCACTTGTTTACCCCAGGTTTCGGCACCAAAAACCCACGTGCCACCCAAGGGCTTTTGGATCCCTCAATCCACCCCCTTTTCTCAAAACCTTGGACCTTTTCTTTCAATGCCTCTTCCCGCAGACCTACTGCTCGGATGGGGCTGAAGGCCACAGGTTTTGAGCCCTCTTTCAGCTCCAGCTTGACCCACCCATCAGGTCCCCTCTTGTTGGCATTGGCCTTGATCTCCTCCCAATTATTCCGCTCTGAATTGAAAACTGTGTCCTTGAATTCATCAAGGAGCTTTTTGCGGTACGACTCCACCATCTTCTGAAGATGGGGGTCTGAGAACTCCTTGGCATCGGCCTCTAGGACGGAACGCACTGACCGAGTTCTTGAGTGGAAGAGTTGCTGGGGGGGGGTCCTGTGATCGACCCAATGGGCAGTCTCAGTGCCAACGGGGTCCATCATCCAATCTACCACTTTCTGGCTGGAGATGGAGGCCTCTACCTTCTCGAGGTGATTCAGGGTGAGTTTGGGGGCAGCAGGGTTGTCCCGGGACGATGACTCCACTTCGGATCGCCGATTGGGGTCATTTCTGTCGTCCTTTGGGCTGGGCTTGTGGAATGCAGGATAAATCAAATCAATGTCGGGCGAGTCAGGGGGGCCATACCCTTCCTTTGCCCTCTTCAGTGCCAGGACATTCCAGTTCCGGCGCTTCTTGCCCACGGGTCTCTTGCCGAGGCCCGGGGCTGCAGTGGTACCCTCAGGACGCCAGGCTCCCTGATGGAGGACCTCTTTGAGGTCAGGATCACCCAAGGGCTGTTTCCAGCTGGTCTGGTTCAGTCCCTCTTGTTCAATACCAAGTGCATCGAAAAGTACAGCCCGGTACTGCAGGTGACCCTCTTGAGAGAGCATTTTACCCTTCCCATCCCAAAAAATACTCTCCCCTTTCGGTATGTCCCACCAATCCACTGCAATCTCCCCTAAACTCCAAAACCACTTCTCTCTCTTTCGGACTGGTACCACTATAACCCCCTTACCCCCTTCCCATATGACCTTTTGCACCGTTTCCGGCAGCTCACGAGCTGGCGGGAACAAAAACAAAGTATGATGCTCCCCTCCCCAAGGGCACATATACCCTTTTGGTGCCTTCTTGGTCTTACAGGGGGGTGAGAGTCCAGTCCGATTTCGCTTCTTCACTCTTCTTCCCCCACGTCCCTGACCCCAGTCACGCCACTGTCGACCCTTCTCACGCACTCCACTCACAGTCCCGAGGCGGTCAAAGGGGCTGAGTGTGGGCTGGAGAGGCTCGGTAGTCCCCAAAGCTCTTCCAGCCCATTCACACAACTTTTCGCGCCATAGCGGGCGCAGGTCGTATCTTCCATTCTTGAATATGCCAGGCCGCCTCAGTTTCCGCGGTATCCCAGCGGACTGTCGGGGTCGTATCGGCGGGATCTCGTGAGAAACCCCGGTGGGGGCTAGACTTGCCATGGGGGCTTTGTCCTGTGGGTCCTGCAGGTCCATGACACTAATGTTCATGGCACCAAATTCCACACCCCCGTGGTCCCGTGAGTACCCGAACCGGCCCATGAACTCATCGGGCGGATCGAAACCCAAGGAACCTTCATCACCCGAACAGGATTCGAAATCCTGATCGTGGACATTAACCGGCCGCACTTTTGAGAGTTCGTGGTCGCCGATGTCCAGCCAATCCTCGGCGAAGACCGCGATCATCTTGGTCAAGTCCCCAGAGACTTGCAACTGGGCGGCAGGACCTTGATCGGACGGCTCTTGCCGGATATCAGGGGAAGGAAGTACAGTGGGGGTAGGAAAAAGGGAAGAAAGGGTTTCGTCGACCATCGCCTCTTTGGTCTGGTCCCAGTCTGCACCAGCTGCCGGGACCCTCAGTTGCGACCTGATGGGCCACCAGTCGTTGGCACTTCAGGCCATGCTGAATGCTTTTCTGGCTGGACGGAGTGGGGTGCCTTAGCCTGATGGCACAAGCCAGCCAAGAGGGATGTCATGATGCATAGGGCGTCCACCAGCTGTGGGTCGCCCCTTTGTTGGCGCTGAAGCAGGGGGAGTATCTTTTTCAATCCACCCTCTGGAATTCTGGTGAATCCCCGCCTGGGCGGCTATACTCCCGGACAGGGCGAGTACAACTGACACTAACTTATGGTAATCCCATCCTGTGGACTGAGATTCTGGGTCACTGCATTTGAAGGCAGCCCCGGTCAGTTTGTGGACCGCTGATGGGTCCTCTCTCAAGCCCTGCTCAGGCTGTAATCCTGCTGAACTCCGCGTCAACACACTGCCCTGCAACTCAGGTGTAATGGGGATGATGGTCGAGGGTATGACCTGGGCATCAGGACCGCTTCCACAGCTGGTCCCTGCCGGTGAGAGTAGAACCTGTGAAGGCCTCTCCATCATTTCTTGAGGTACAGATTGTGTGTTCAAGATTGTGTGTGTAGTGTCAACTGTCGCATGAGGTGCTGTCACTTCAGAATAGGTCAGGGTATCGATGGTGGGCGACGGACTGTTGAACCGTTCAGACCAAGGCACAGAAGTACCCAGGCTGTCCTGTGCCCTCTCGCCCGCACAACTTACGTCGTGCGTTTGTGGAGCGCAGAGGTATCCCGCGGAGGCAGGGACATGGCACCCATCGACGAAGGCAGATCTCACTGAACCCTCGTCCCGATTTAAATCTGAAGGACCATCCTCAGTGACCGTTGGCGCAGAAACAGAGTATAATGGGACGACCGACTGAATCGGGTTGTCCCTCTCAACCTGGGTCAGTTCCAGCCCAGGTGGAGGCTCAGAGGCCGGGACAGTGATGGTCTCTCCACTGAGATCCTCTTCAAAAATCAATGACCCTTGCCCTGGGAAGACTGCCAAACCATACCGAGCCAATAAGGGATACCCCACTATGGCTCTGGGCCCAATGTCAGCGATGTACAGAGTTGCATCAGGACATCGGGCTCGGACGTATTTCCCTTTGTGTGATACGGGGAGTAAGAGGGCCCCATGTATACAATGGGTGCCTCCCTTCAGGGAATTGGATCCAGCCCCAATCAGCCGTATTGGACTGTCAGCCTTGGTACGGACCAGATCTGGTACCAACTCATATCCGATGACCCCTATGGCTTCACAACCCGTGTCGATGATGCACTGAAAGTCCAGCGCCGACGACAGGGGCTCCAGGGACTTCAAAAAGAAGGTCCCTGGCAGGATCAGGCCTTTCCTGGCTGCTGAGTCCACTACCGCTGATCGGGGCGGTCTCAGTACCTCCTGTTCATCCCCCTTGAGTACCACCGCGAGGCGCACCGCGTATTTTTCACCCCACAGGCAGTCAACCCTCAGGCTGGGGTACCCTGGGCGTCCTGTGAGCGGGCCTACGCCCCGTCGCGTCTGCTCACGCCTCTAATTTCGCTTCGGAGGGGGTTTGGCAGCTTTCTTTGGCTGGGGCTTCAAGTGTGGATGGAGTTTCCAAAACTGATCCGGGGTGTGCCAAGTGCTGCCACAACCCGTGCAGGGGGGTCCCTCCTTCCGACCCTTCTTTTTGGCCCCTTGGGGCGGTCGTAGGTGGGGATGCTTGCGGTAGCAAGTCTCCACCTTGTGACCCTTGAAGCCACAGAAACTACAGGGGGGTCCAGTCTTGGTGACTTCTTGCCCATAAATATTGATTTCCAGCTCCTCGTCAGGGGACGCTGGTGGGCTGTCACACCCTCGCTGTGCAGTGGGGGGGTACTCAGGATCCTGCAACATGTTGTGGACCCCGGCAGGCGATGTGGAATACCCCTCGTCAGGGGGGCCTTCCTGCAGCTGGTTCACCTTGAACCCCTGGTGCCGCCTCCGCAAATGAGCCAGGTGCTCATCGGTTTTTTCCTGCTGCAGGAAGTAGACTTGCACAAACAGGTACAGCCGGACATAGTCAAATGACCGGCCGCACTTAGTTTGCTCTGCAATGACCTTTCGGGTCAAGTCAGAGTGCAGGCGGAGGGCGTCGAGCCAGTCCTTGCTGGCGTCCTCCAGGGTGACTCCTCCCCTCACCCTCTTGCCCCAATAGCAGAAATCCTCAAAGATCCCACTGAGTTGTGATGCCGTGCAATGAGCCGGCACCACAGTACTCTTGTAGGTATCCCTGAAGAGATCTACATTGGTCTTATTCCTCGCCTCCCATTCCACCTCCTCCTTTACCTCCTTGTAGGAGAGGCATCGGCGGAGATGGCGGTCCTCAATGGGGCCGGCGATCTTCGGGGGTATGGAGGCCAGGATTTCCACAATCCGGGCCTCCTCACCCAGGGCACGCCCCACTGACCGTTCCCACCTTCTCCATTTCAGGAGGTAGTGGTGCACGGTTTCACCCTTTCCATCCCACTTGGGACGGAGGTTGGCCCGCTGCAGGTCCCCAAGGGATGTGGGGTCCAGGTGGGGGGTGGCCTGATGACCATAGGCTCCTGGCCCCGTGGTTGCCCAGAATTGGTTGAAGGTAGTGGGGTTATCCACGGGACTCGGGGCCGGGTCATCAGGAACTTCAGCAAAGGCCATACCCCAAGCAGGAATCCCTACTGGTTTGACCTTCGGAAGTTCCTCATCCTCCGGCCATCTCAGGATCACCCTGGGGTCAAAATTTCCCCGTGCATCAAAGTGCCGAGGGTGGAGTCCCTGAAGGTGACGCCTCTCGGCACAATAATGATGTGCTTGGGGGGGGGGTCGAGGAATATGGCTGATGCTGATGGGTGTGCTGATGAGCATATCCACGGGGGGGTCCAGAGAAACTGAATTCTGCACTTGGGGGACCACGGGGGGGGTGATAACCTGGTGGTCCTATTTCTGTAAGCCCTTTGGGGGGGGTGATAACCCGGTAATTCTGATGTCTCCGCTGCATGGGTGACTGCACAAGGCGCATGTGTATGTACATACGGCTGTGGGATCACATGCACATGGGGATGGGGCGTCGCATGCACGTGAGTATGTACATCAGCAACTTGACAAGCCATTTCAGAATGGCCACTGAAATCTGGAGTCTGTACAGGATGATGGGCCCCCTGAATGGCAAAGGCACCGTCTCGGGGCCCTTCTTCAACACCCTCCTCACCCTGCAGCCCCTCAAGCTGGCTCTTGAACTCCTTTATGAGCTCATTGCAGCCTGCCACCTGATTCTCCAAAGCGGTCAGGCGTTCCCCTTGGGCCCTGACCTGATCTGCAAAGCAATCAGAATCTGTGGGGGGGGGCATGGGTCCCAAGGGGGGCTGTGCTGGAGTCACGGGCGCGGTCGTCGTGAGGCTTATGCTATTAAGTATACTGTGCCTGAACTCTGATCCGGCGCGCCGCTCGTTCTCCATGGTGAGCTGGACTTGCTGCAGCTCTGCCTCCATGGTGGCCAGCTTGGCCTTGAGGGGGCAGATGGATGGATCCGCTGGGGTCGTTGTAGAACCGGCGGTAGAACCGGTCGCGGCGGCGGCTGACGCCATGGTGGCCTTGAGCTGGTCGACGTAGCCCGGGAGAGCGCGACGATGCTCGGCTTCTCGCTGCTCCAGCTCGTTGATGCGCTGGCTGAGGGGGCCCAGCTGGGCTTCCACGGCGCGCTTGATCTCCACCTCCATGGCCGCCTTGATAGTCGTAAGGTCGGGGGCGGCTGCAGCGGCGGCGACGGCGGCCGCGGTGTTCGCTTGGAGGGCGGTGAGGACACTGAGTTGGCTCAGCTGTTCGGCCCGGAGCTCATCCCCAGACCTACTGAGCCGCCCAAGCTGGTCATCGAGGTGGCGGACCCGCTGATGCAAGGTGTGCCCCTCGGTCCAAGCCTGGGTCAGCCCGGCGTCGGTGTGCCGGGCGAGCGAGCTGATGACTCCGCTCAGGTCACTCACGAAGGCCACGGTCTCCTGCTGCACGGTGGCGGACTCGGCGGCGAAGCCTCGGTAGTGGGCGGCCAAGGCGTCGAGCTCCTGCCATTGCTGCTGCACGTTGACGGTCTCAAAGGTGGCCGACCTCATGCGAAAGGCCCGCTGGCCTAGGTCGTTGCTGAGCTCGATTTCCTCGGCGAAGTGCCAGCGGCCACCCTGGGGGTCCTCAGCCCACTCAGGGAAGGCGTAGGGGGCTGGGTCCACGAGTACGGGGGACGCCGGGGGCAGCCGGCCATCGGACCCCGAGCTGCTTGTTGAGTCAGATCCATGGGGCCCGGAGCCGGTAATGCGGAGGGCGGGGGCTGCCACGGAGGGGACGAGCTCCCCGGTTCGCGGGTCCAAGTCCTGCATGTCGAATCTGAAATTGTCTTCGTTGGGGGGGTCTTTGTGAGCACCACTTCTCGGCTGGTACTCCGGCGTAGCCCTTAGGAGACTTTTGTGATAGTACTCCCGGTGCTATTTTACCCACTGGTTTGTAAGCGGGGCCGGTACGGGCGCGTTTCCCTGAGCCGAGCGAGTCACAAGCGAAGGCACAGCACTGGACAAGAAGTCTGAACCTTGCTGAAACTCAGAGTGAGCGCAGCGATCACAAAAGTAGCCCTTTCGTACCTAAAAGGACGAAAAGAGATACATCATGCAACCACAAAAACAGTATGTACACAAACCAAAATGGCACAGAGGGAGTCAGAGCCATTGGACAGGGTCCCATACGGAAACAAGGGTAGTTATGGGAACCGAGGACCTTCACCCTGACACACATAGGGGGGCAGGATACAACTCAACGTGGGCCCTGAGATTTACTGCAGGCATCAGGGCACACAAGCAGGAAAAACCAGAAATGAGCATGTTTTACACACAGGATTCAAGTCAACATTAAAGTGACATATGGACTTGGACCGATCTTTCAAGGATAGACCAGGAGTCCAATGACCCAATTATGACCCATAGACACTGTTGGTAGGCCATGGACAAAAAGCTGGCCGAAAACTGACCTGTGGCCTAGCTTTGCCATGGACCTGAAGTGACCTCATGAAATTAGGAATTCTTGACAAAATTCCTAGTAAAGTTCAAAATAGTGAACCTATGTATCAGTAAGCTTCAAGTAAATGCTCAACGTAAAGTAGAGAGCACCATTGAAACATAGGAGAAGACCCCAAGGTCTAACTCGTC
The DNA here is from genome assembly GCA_964036045.1 of Eutreptiella sp. 'Long Island Sound 2002'. NCBI lineage: Eukaryota > Euglenozoa > Euglenophyceae > Eutreptiales > Eutreptiaceae > Eutreptiella > Eutreptiella sp. 'Long Island Sound 2002'. The sequence goes on from OZ038381.1 coordinate 61,311,200, forward strand.
ATAGGTTTTTTACTGTTAGCCTGTAAAGTGACCTCATAACAGGGTGGTTTTCAAGGCTCTGTATAGACCTGGTTGGAACCATGTAAAACCACTATGCCATAGGCTTGGCAAAACGGGCTCGAATGACTCAAGTACATTATCAAGCATACCCAAACAAGTCTCAATACCCAGGGTAGACACCTTGGAGTGAATGAGGGTCAAGGAACAAGGGAATTTGACCCAAAGAACCCAACAAACCAAGTCCCTGAAGTGGACACATGAAATTTGAGATCTCTAAAAAAGCTTTAGAGATCCGGTTGCCCTGAGACGCCGGCGGCTTGAAATTCATCATACAAGTCATATACCGTGAGTAGAGAGTCGGGGCTCTCATAGGAATCAATTCTTAGGTCAAAACTCAACGATGGCTTGGAGTTATGAGCTCCACAAGTGAGCACATACACAGGGAAAAATTGGACATGCATGCTGGGCAATTTTTCCTAGGCTTGAAATTTACTCAAAATGCTTGCACAAAATTGACCACAACAAGCCGCCGAGCGTCGACGGGTTGAAAGCTCGACCATATATGCATAGTAGGGACCGAGTAGGCCCCGATGGATCCAAAGTTCTAACGAAAACTCCATGGTAGTGGATCTCCATGGTCACCGCAAGTGAGGACATGAAATTCAAAGGTCGAAAACGAAGTCGACCTTTTTGATGCTCAAACTCGGTACATGGCCGCAAATAATGCAAACAATGGCGAAATGCAAAGTAGACACATACCCAAACATGCACAAACAGGAATTGGGTTCAAACTCTCCACGGGCTTCGAGAACCGAGCCCAGAAAGTGAGGCCATGAGTGGGGAAAATTGAGTGAAAATTGACATGAAAATGAGATAGTGAAAAAAGCTTAAAATGTTTCAAAATACTTTACGAAAAGAAGATGTTTGAGGCTCGAAGCGAGTCAAACTCTTCTATATTTCGAACGTACGCATCAAGTACGTACAAAACAAGCTTTTACTTGACTTCCGGCTCCATGATATGTTAGAGATATCATGTCCAACTTCGAGCACATGAAAAAAAGTGTGCTCAAGTGAAGGTTATTGAAATTGATTCAACACTTCGTCATCGGTTCGAAAATCAATAAATAAAAATCATACATGCAACCCGAGACATGCACGAACATGCATGTCGAAAAATTAGCGAAATTCAACACAATGGCTGCGCGCACCAATCTCTCAAAGTCGGTCCATACCAGGGCCAAAAATGGCTCTTTTGGGCCATGGATGGCAGCCCCACCATGGATGTCTTGACCCACCATGGTTATTAAATGAATTCCAAACGTCAAAATAAAGTGACCCAAAGTGTTTTGGGTCCGTGTACACCATGGGAAGAGATGCATACCTTTCTTTTCATTGAGCAATTCATGGTATTCTTGGAATCCTATTTTTATGACTCAAAGTCAATAAATTACTCATAACTTCAAATCTACTTGCAACTCACAAGTTTACTTAATATACAATAAAAATAGACACTTATGGCTTTCGGATGCATTTTACTTTAAAGGTTACGGAAGCAGTGGCTTAAAGATATCCTCTGCTGAAGTGACCGTATGAAATGCATAAAAATGGTCTGCCATGACTAGTCAAATGAGGGGCAAGGGGAAAGAAAGGCACCGTAATGTGCCGGCGAAGCTCCTTGACCTACTCAGCATGTTATTTTGCCTGGGCATCATGTCGATGCCCAGTTTTCGATTTTTACCTCACCGTTTTGCGGTTTTTTGATTCCATTGTATAATTATGACATTGAATGAAGCAACAGTGAAGTCAAATCACTGTCGCTGGCCTTTGTTAAATTTCCGTAAAGGCCAGTTCATGGTTTCGCGATTTTGGTCGCACGGGCGCCAACTGGCGGTAGTTGCGCTAACTGGCGCGACGCCGGTTCACGCAGGCGCCGAAGCCAAAATCCAGCTCCTGTACGTTTGCGAATTTCACGGAAATTCGCCCAGAAATATGAAGGGATTTTCATTCCCTATCGATTGACGCAAAAAACCAAAAAAATGCGCCTAGTCCCCTGAAGTTTCCCAAAGATTTCAAGTTTCGGGGAACTTGGCATGAGGACTTGTTGTGGAAAACAAAGTACAGTTTGTGACCTGAAGAGGGGGGGGTAAAGGATGAGTAGTGGAGGACATAGGCGGGGGTTTTGGGGGGTTGTCTGACACCAAACAATGATAGTGTGATAGGCTTGGCCATTCCAGCTATGAGCGGCCATATTCAATACCGAGGCGCCGCCGGCTGAGATTCATATATCAAAATATCAGGAATAAAGAGGGTTTTTTTATCATAATGTTTCCGTAATTTTTCAGCTATCCGTTCTGTTGGTCAATGTATCGGCGACTGTTAGTTGGCTCGCGATTTTGCGGTAACCGATTGGTTAACTGTTATTTCCAGATATTTTAGCTGAAACCCCGATGAAGGGTCAGATTTCATCCCAAAACGGTTCGTTGCTTCCGCAATTTTCATGTTATACACTCGCAAAATTAATGCGATTTTTTCAGACATTCAGAAACGGATTTTCGGTTTCGAGGTCGCCGCACTGGATATGATGAATTTTGAGTGGTCCTACATTTTTCCCCGATCACGAATCAACCTTCCTTTTGTTGTCTCCTTCATTTTTCTTGGAGATATAGGCGAAACAAAATTGATTCTTGAGGCCACTTTGAAGAATCATATGTCCTGCTCACGGCGAGGAATTTCAATTTTGAGATCTGGGCTGGAATCGCCGTGGTCTCAACCTCATTTAGGAAGCGTCAAACGCCTTTGATGTGTACACATGCCCGGTGTAGCAAGGGATAATGGTCAAGGGGGTAGAAAGTGAGATACAACTCTTGGACCATGCAACCGAATATCCTAATGCGACTAACCCTAACCCTAACCCTACGTATTTTTGACGTGAAGTTATGTCCATGGAGGGGCATGGCATACCATGGTGGGAGCCATTTTTGAGGGTATGTGTTATATGCATGGTATGTGCTTCGCTATGCTCACGCCCAAGTTATATATCTCCGGTTGTAGGAAGATATGTGGAGTCATACATGGCAAGGGCTTCGCCCATGTCCCAATGGTGAGCTCCATAGCGCTAGACTAAGTCTACCGCACGTATAGTGCATGTGGGAAGGCTCACGGAGCGACCCACAAGCGCCACTATCAATTTTCCCATTTTCATGGTGCGTATCGTGAGGAGGTTCGAAGGTGTCCCTATGCGTCCATGTGGGGATCCAAGTGGGGGGATTGTTCGCAAAAGGTCCCAAGCAATTGTGTTTTGAACCATGTGTTGATACCATGGGTGAGCGAAGTTATATACTATTGTGATTATCTTGATTTTAGCAATATTTGCATTTTTTGTACCTCATTTTATGCTCATTTTTGTATTTTATGTGCTCAACTGGTTGGCTAACAGTAAAGTGCCTAGAGATCTGTGAACTATGGTATGTTGCTTATATCTTGGCGTATGCTTCGGTGTTGCACCTCACCATATGCCGGATCACGTGGTCACTTTGGCGTGGCACACGAGGCCTCACAAAATTAGGTCTCAAATTCGTGAGTTGACTTGTGAAGCATGGCATGTATATATCCGGAGGGGTTTGGGAGCCAATGTTGGGATATTCTTGGGCATGGACCTTTGGTCTATATCACCCTTGTATATTACTTTCCGGTTTGACACATGCATGGAGCATTTGAACATTTGCCGTATGCATTTTTGAGTATATAATCGAATTTTGGGCACTACGGTGTGATTTGCCCAATTTTGCTATGTTGTGAGGTCATTTTCATGGGGCAATTCTCCAAGCCCAATCGACTCCAAGTCCAACCAAAGGTATGTCACGGTAGGGCATGGTCCTGAGTGCCACTCTAGGCCATGACACGCCACCTCCCGTATTGGGCTAGGATTTAGAGGTTTGGGAGTGAACACATTTTTGGGGTTTGCGTAGTGATTTTTGACACATGGCATTTAGCCATCTTATTTGACTTGGTTCAGGGCATCATGTTGGCGAGTCAAGGGAAGGTCTTGAGTCCAGGGAATGAGGGGTCTATGGCTGTGACTGTGTATGTTTCCATCTTTCCCCAATTTTGCTTGATTTGTGTTCATATGCCAATTTCAGGGCTTTTTCCATTATTCTATTGGTGCAATTCTATGTACATGCCCAATGCCCGTGTCTCCGTGTGCACCGTGAGACGACCGGCGTGTTGAAAGGAGTTGTTGAGTATCAATGCGGGACCTCAAACACCCTTGGAAGCCCTCACTGTGGATTATTTGGATTGGAGCTATTGTACTTGGGAGTTGGTTATTGCAAGGGATCAGGATTTGTGTGAAGGAGCCATATTTTACTATTTTTTGTGGGAAAGTGTGCAGGATAGGGCAAGATCATGCAGAACTTGGTGAGAAGCAAGACCATAGGAGTGACAGGAAATGGTGGAAGGGGTACAGCAGGGGCCGGTCTTGGTAGAGACATTCTTTATGGTAGCAGAGGAGTACCTGCCCCCTACCGCTGCACCGGGGACTTGGGCCCTCATGAGCCCTGCCCAAGGACGCCCCGGGTGCAGATCGTGGAGTCCGTGGAGTTGACGCCGGACTTGGAAGCCCGAGAAGAGCGAAGATGCTCAGGACGGAGAGCCCTTGTAGGACATGGGCTAGACATGGAGGACCTGGCCTCCATATGTGAAAGGAAATGCCGCAAGGCTTGCAATCTCCGCTCCGCTGCGGAGGAGTTGGAGGAGACCGGCAGCAATGGCAGGGCCCGGCGTTACCGGAAGCGCGGGTCCCCAAAACCCGCGGCGGAAGCCAGGGCGATGGAGACGGATCCCAGCCCGGTCAGGCTGTGGTCAGCTGCAGATTCCGAGGGGCATTCCGATGGCCATCGGACCGCTTTCCCTTCGGAGTCGGAGGAGATGGCCAGATCGCCCACAAGGGCGCACACGGCCCCCAAACCCAGCCTGGAGCATGACGCCGAGGCGTTGGAGAGGCCTACCAGAGCCAGAACGGCACCTGTGGCCCGGCACACGGAGCCAAAGCGGGATAACATGGGCCACATACCCATGGCGGAGGAGTCCGAGGCGCCGGGAACCGCGGGATGCGCCGGATCAGGTGGAGAGCACGTTGAGTGCCATTGCGAGCACGTATCCTTCCTCATCGGCAAATACCCAAAGATGGGGATGGACGCCATCGTGCAGCACCTCGACCGCCTGGACAACCCGAAGGACGGCCTAGAGGAGGACATCGCGGGGATCCTGGATGACCAGTCGGAAGCGGAGAGAGACATGGCGGAGCTGCGAGCGGAGCAGGACAGGTAGCGGAAGAAGCTGGAGATGGCCCTGCAGAAGCAGCAGCGAGTGGTGGACAGCCTCCTCCACCTGGTGGAGGACATGTCGGGACACCTGAAAAGAGTAGAGGAGTTACAACCCCTCGCCTCGGGTCCGGAGCTCCCGGCAAGGCCGGCAACGGCAGAGCTGATGGAGCGGGTTAAGACCCTCAGGAGCGCCATAGAGAAACCCATGGGCGGCCCTGCAGAGGCACCTTACGCGCCTCCGCGTGTTGACCCGGGTGCGCTGCCGTTTGTTCCCATGTTCAGCTAATCCATAATGCTTGGGGAGCATACGGCACCGGCTGGGACCATGCGGGAAGAGCACGCAACCACGGACCTGAGGAGCCTGACGGTACAGATGTCCGATGCCGCCCACGATCCAACGACCGCTATGACTGCCCACGCAGTTTATGTGGAAGAGGAGATCCAGACCATGCAGGGGCGAACCATGGGAAGGGCCGACAGACATGGTCGAGGCCATCCAGGCGGAAACCTGTGGGTGAAGGACCCCACTACGGGGATATGGACAGCCGGTGGAGCAAGTCCTTCCCGCATCTCAAACCCCATGGGTTCAGGCCCAACTGGACCGCACCTCATGGAGGAGAGGGATGTACCGTGAGGATACTCACACCCCCCGGCCACAGGTGGTATCCGTCTCGGTGGAGTGGTGGCTGCGGACGTCGGAGACGCCATCAGGATTGACGACCTCAGGGGAATCAAAATCCCCTACTACGATGGCAACCCCTCCAACCTGGATGACTTCATCCTGGATTGGGAGGACTTCGCCGAGGAGGTCGTCGGCGAGATGAAGGGAGCGCCAAGGGACAAGTGGGTATGTCGGACATTCCCACACAGGCTGGGGCAGGACCTGAAGCAGGAGCTCAGGGATCAGATCCGCGAGGGATTGATCCAGACGGAGCAGGCCTGCCTCCAGTGGCTGGAGGACGAGCAGCGAGTGGACGCCCCCAACCAGAAGTTGGAGGATTTGTGGTCTATTCCGCTGCCGCTGGAGCGCGGGGAGTTGAGGGTCCGGGAATGGAATCGGTACATCCGCAAGCACCGAAGAAGCCTCAAGCTGGTGGAGGACTGGAATGAGGCCAGCGACATCCGACACCTGCTGAAGGATGTCCTCCCCGGCCACTGGAAGAAGAGAGTGGAGGACGAGGAAAAGAAGAGAGCAAAGAAGCGCGTGGCCGTACGGATCATGGCATCGGAGGACACCCACGCCGGAATAATGGAGTTTTTCCGGCGAAACTTCGGCGAGCCCAGCCAAATGTTGGGGTTGAAGAACGCCCTCTACGTGGAGGTATTCGGCGACACCATGGGGCAAAGGCTGACGCGCCTCAACAACGCGGAGTGGAAGCGCGGAGAGCCGCTGAGGATGCAGGTCATTTTCGCCTGCATTAGCCTAGACGAGATCGTGAAGTACATCACGGTGGAGCTGAAGCTCAACGACAAGAACGAGGCCCACGTGCAGGATCGACAGGGCCATGGACATCGAGGTCATCCGGAAGATCGCCAGCACCGAGAGGTCAAGGGGGACACGGTCGGCACCGCGGAGGAAGGGAGTGGAAGCGGCCAAAATCTCTGGACCGCGACCACCCGAGAGGATCAAGAGGAAGCCCACTTCTTCGCGTTCGCAGCGCACAATATGAAGGAGCATGGGCAGGACAGGTCCAGGTGGAACCGCCTGGACCCAAGGACCAAGAACTGCAAGGAACCGCGGAGAATCGGGAACCCGCCGCTCTCGTTCCGCGAGTACAGATCACAGCACGACTGTTGCTGGGTCTGCTACGGCAAGGGGAACAACCATGCACATGACCACCGGCATTGCAAGGTATATGAGGATGACAAGAAGACCTACTTCGCCCCCCATCCCGACAAGAAGCCCAAGGAGCAACGAATTGCCGATTGGAAGGCAAAGGGCGGGGACGGTGGAAAAGGCCAAGGAAAGGGCCAAGGGAAAGGCGGAGGAAAAGGCTATGGTGGAGGACCCGGCCCAGACCGATGCGTGAGGTCTATCGAGGAGGTTGCTGAGGACATGTTGAGGACGTTGGAGGAACTCAAAGCCCAGCAACGTGGTGGACAAAGTCTGAGCGGATCGCAGCAGGAGGGAGCTGCGGTAGGCCACGTCTAGAGGAGCCCTCACGGGAGTGGGACCCCGGAGGCCTCTCCTCGGAAAATCAGTGGGATCCTAGAGAAAGCGAAGGCACATCGGGTGCCAAAGAAGGCTCCAGAAGAGCCAAAACCACTGAGTTTCGTCACTCCCAACCCCTGGAGCGCCCTGCCAAGGGAAGTGTATGTGGGCAAGGGACGTGGCAAGAAAGAAGGAGCGACCACGGAGAGCCCCGTGGACGGGCAGGACCAGCCCAAAATCTACACCATCCGTGACCATACCCTCGAAGTCCTGATGCACCCGGATGTACTAGAGTTGCATGCCGTGAGAGTCGTCCATACACCGCAGGGTGACGAGCGGCAGTTGCACCTGAAGGTGCGTGTACGGTGCGGACAAGAGGAGTTGCCGGTGGATGTTTTGGTGGATACGGGTGCCCAGGTGAGCCTGGTCCGGAGAGGGTTGTTCAAGGAGGAATCCCTACAGCCCAGCCATAGACCGGTACGCCTGAAGGTGGCCAATGGGGAGATTATGGGTGGTGGCACCCATGAGGCCACTATCAGTATGGAGTTCTGGGAGCATGAGCGCTTGAAATGCCCTGATTTGGCGAAGAGAAGCACTCTATCCAGGAACTTCTATGTGGCCGACATTACAGATTGGGATATAATCATGGGGTATGACTTCATGGTGGGAAACGCCATTGGAGCCCTTCTGAATCGTGCAACGCTGGTCCTGGAGGATAATGAATGCCTTACATGGCTGTCCACGGACTATGCATGCGGATCATCCCAATGGAATGCTGAGGAAGAGATTCGGATCGTCCAAGCGGTGCAAGCTGTGGGTGCCAAGTCCAGAGGAGACCGCGGAATTCAGCTCACGGAGTATGGAATGGCGCCGCAGGTGTATGCCAGGATGATTCAGACGCTGGGAGCCGAAGCGCCCGAGACGGACGTCTTCGCTTCCCGGGATGCCCCACTTTTGAGGAAGTGTAGGAGGCATTGGCATCGAGGAGACTCAGCCTGGCACAGGCATTGGGGTTTGAAGGAGTGGGGGCCCATGTATTGGCATGGCGAGGGTCATGGATCACATTGCGGATCAATATGATGGTCCGGTTGGGTCGGACCCGCCGACGTGGGATTTTCCAACAACGGGGGCCGGTAGCGACAAGAACTCAGCTGATGCCGCAAATTTCCGAAGATTATCGGTGGGAAGCATGCCCCACGACGATGAAGACGGCATATCGGACGAGGAGAAGTCAGACTCGGACCCGGAAGAAGCCTATACCGCAGTGCGGTCGGTGGTATCGATACCGAAGCAAGCGGCTGAAGAGGCCCAGGAGAATCCGAAGGTTGCCGAGCTGAAGGAGAGGCTGATAAATGCCTATCCGCGGCTATTCAGTGGCGTCGCCAACAAGAACCCTCCAGATCGTGGGAGGTTTGGCACAGCGAGGATCAAGCTAGAGCCGAACCCCAAGATCTATTGTCATCGGGAGTACCAACTTCGGGGTGATCTGGCCGAGGCCATGAAGAAGTTGTTGGCCGAGTTTATTGAGCGGGGCTGGATCGAACCCTCCGACAGTGAGTGGGCCAGCCCAGCCTTTATTGTGCCCAAGAAGGAGAAGGGCGAGTGGAGGTTGGTGGTTGATTACAGAGGTTTGAACGAGCAAACGGAGCACGACTCGTACTCGCTTCCTCTGATCGACACGATCCTCCAAAAACAACAAAAAAAGCGGATCTTCACGGTGTTAGACCTGAAACACGGCTATCACCAGATGCTGCTACACCCGGACTCCAGGCCCTGCACAGCGATGTCGACGCCGCTGGGGCCCATGCAGTGGAAAGTGGTGCCTATGGGCGCCAAGAATGGCAATGCCGCTTTCCAGCGCTTGATGGAGGACCTACTCCGTCCTGTCCGGGACTGTGCCGACCCCTTTGTGGATGACATCATCATCGGGTCCGGCACGGAAGACATGACTGAGGACGAGCTCATCGAAGCGCATGAGAAGGATCTGCGCCGAGTGCTCAGCGAACTGGACAAGCACAACATGGTGTGCAAGCCCACCAAAGCCTCACTCTTCGTGAAGGAAGTGGAGTTTGCGGGTGACGTGGTTGGTCACGGGCAACGCCGTCCCATGCCTGGGAAGCTGGCGTCCCTGCACCACTGGGAGAAGCCCCAGACCATCAGCGAACTCCGATCTTTCATGGGGTTCTGCAATTACTATTCGGGCTACGTCCGGGATGTATGCAGAACTATCGGGCCCGCTGCACAAGATGCTGCAGGTGGGTAAGTTCGATGGCCGGAAGGGGAGCAAGAAGAAGCTTGCCTGGACCCCTGAGGCCCAAGATGCATTCAGCCGCCTGAAGGAGCCACTCCTGGGGCAGCTGGGGCTATTCCTGGTGGACCCAGACAAGGGATTCGTGCTACGAACGGACGCATCGGAATATGCTGTAGGGGCAGTCCTCGAGCAGGTCCCGGATGACGGGTCGCACGTACCCGTGGCGTTTTGGAGCCGGATCCTGGCCGAGGGCCAACGTCGAACCTGGACCGCGAGGGAGAAGGAGACGTACGCCATTGTTTGTGCGCTCAGGAAGTGGTCTGGCCACATCGGATTACAACCGGTGGTGGTTTGCACGGACCATCAGTCCTTACAGAGCTGGCACAAGGAGCACGTCGACACCCCCTTGGGACCGGCGGCAAGGAGGGCCCGGTGGCACGAGACGTTCTCGAAGTTCGATCTCAGCGCCGTATATTGACGTGTTCCCGTGGGGGGCCGGCCACGGGACGCTGCGGTGACACGCACAGGTGAGCAGGCAGGCAAAGCACTACGCTCACAAGGGCATCAATACGCTCGTGTCATGTGACAAAGCGTTTCAGAATCCTTGCCACTCTGAAATGAGGGAACGAAAGTATGTACAGCAACACATCAGGATATGTACACATGGGGTTAAGACTGGACTGGGGTAAGGGCATCACAGGACAATAGACACTCTATCCCAACTTGTATCCCAATCCCAGGTCCGACCCTCTCAGTGGCTGGTGGGGGCGGGGGCTCAAACACAACCCATGCCCTGCTCAGTCCGGACCCTGAAACCCTGCCAATGGGAGAGGTGTCCCGCCCAGCCACAGGCGAGTTCCTGGAAACCAAGAGGCTCCAAGGCCAACCGACGGTGGCTCCCTATGCTCCCCTGATGGCAGGTTCCAACTCCTCTCTGAGCCAGAGATATGGCCCCGCCATTATCCCCTAGGAGTTGGTAGCTGAAAATGGGCTGTTTCAGCCCAAACTGGAATTAGCTCAAAAATCTCCAAAATTGACCTCTCGTCAGGACCCGCCAGAGGTAGGGACGAGGCAACCGACCCTATGCCCTTCAAGTACGAACTCCCTGGAGCCCTCACCCAACCTGGTTCCCTCTGAGGTCCCGGCATCAGGGCAACACGGATGAGTCAGGTGGGGTCATGATGCCAAAATCACCAAAATTGGCGTCATTCTCACGCGTGGCTCGCCCGGCCAAGGTAAGGCCAATGGCTCACAGGGTAGGAGGCAGGACCTGGGAGTTCTATCTGAGTGTACAACTTGAAATTAGGTCTAGGCTCCCTATGGGCATAGAGAAATGGGGCCGCCAATTGACCACACGGAAGGGGGAAATTGGGGTCCCAAAATGGGGTCATTTTGGCTGCTTAAAATGAGCCAAAATTCGGTGTGTTTCCAATAGTATATCTCCACGCCGGCTTGGAGATCGGATCCGCCATTCCATACGCGATCCACCATGAGTCCAACAGAGACTCCCATGCTCTTGGCTCTCAAAGATCTCAATGCCACTTGGCGTGGTGACGATCCCAATGGGGTCCACAAACGCCAAAATGGCACAATTGCCCACACTCACTTTGAGCTAGCGCCTTAACGAAGGTTGCTCCGCTTCGCCCACGTGGTGTGTGAACCATGGGGACCAATATACATAACAGCCATGTCATATATGGTCCATTGGTCCATGCGTCCGGCGTGCACGGGTGGCCTCAACATAGTGCACGGCGGGCAGCAAAAGTGGAAAAATGCTCAAAATGGCCAAAAATGCGCACACTCATGGTTAGGGCAAATGAGGCACATGCCCGACTTGGACCGGAGTGTGCCATAGGATTGGTATCAAGTCATGTATGTCCAACATATCTTTTGGGCGTCGCCCAACTCCTCCGGTTTTGGGAATGGCAGGGTCGCCAAGTGAGCCCATGATTTGGGATGGTCCCAAATCGCCAACATGGCGGCCACGGTATGCCAAGTCCACGAGGAGTTATTCGCCGGGTCCAAGATATGTTGGGCACCGAAGTATGTACCCTCAAAACATACTTGGGTCATGATGTCAATTGAGCGCAACGTTGAGATACATGGTCGCCACTTGACATCATGACGGGCCAAAAACGGCAGAATTGGTACAAAGACACACAAAAGTGCCTTGAAAGGTGCACGATTATATTATAATATCTTCGGATGGGATCGTGCAATCAACTAATCCTTCTAAACACAATGACTTGACACCAATGACCTTCGATTCCGCGTATGTGCTCCACTTGGGGCGCTTTGAAAGGTTACGAGCGCTACTTCCCAAGTGGGCACATGAAATTACCGAAAATTGCAAAACACACACCTTGCTCCCAACGCATCGCTTCGGGATCGCCACACAAGCTTCCCTTCACGAAGGTTAGGCTTGCAATTGATCGTAGGGAGTATGGAGAAGGGGCTTGCACAATATGAGGTCCATTGGCGGGTTTGGCTTGGAGCGATGGACCCGCCAAATGGGCACGCAACACAACACAAGGCACATACACCATATTGCCTAAAAAGGTAGCTCCCCCCACGATATGTCATGCCCCTCCAAGGGCATAGCTTTGTGTCAATCGCTCATAGGAACTCAAGGAGAGTTCCTATGCAACACCAACACTTGCGCGCTACACTCGAAAGTTATCTTAACGCACGCAATATCATGGCCATAGAGTTACAACGCAAACTCTACCCTCTTGACCATGATCCATTACACTAGCGCGCACGTGTGGAGACGCAAGGCGTATAATGCTTCCTAAATTACGTCGGGAGTATTGTGAATACATCCCACGTTTCCTTATTGTCATTCCTCGCAAGCAACACGAGATATGACCCTCACAAGTGGCCTCACGAATCAACTTTGTTTTGCCCATATCTTTAAGACAAATGGAGGGCAGGAAAAAGGAAAGTTGATTCGTGCATAGGGAAGCACGTAGGTCCACTCGAAAGAGGTCAAATCAAGTGCGGGGATGTCGAAGTCGAAAATCCGATTTCGACATCCTGAAAAATTCGGATTAAGGTTGCGAGTGTAGAACGTGAAAATTGCGGATGCATCAACGCAATTCCTGAAGACTTTAGAGCCTTCGTCACGGATAGCGTAAAAATTTCCATTATAGACAGTTAAACTGGCGGTTACGGTAAAGTCGCGATCCAACCGCCAGCTGCCAAAACAGTGAGTATCAGAACGGAAGCGTAAAAATTGACGGAAACAATATGAAAATAAAACCCTGTTGATTCCTGATGTTCTGATATATAAATCCCCGCTGGCGGTGCATCGGTTGCCGATGCGGGGCTCTACGGCACGGAATACGCTCCCGCCGGGCTCGCACCGGGCGTCAACGGGCGCCTTCCGTACATGGGGTTAGTGTACCGGAGACCGGTCTTCCCTTCGGTACTTGGGGTTAGTGGACCGGAGACCGGTTGTATGCCGTAAACTAGCCATGGGGTTCTGGGTACCGCTTCACCCCCCTCCTTAGAGCAAACCCTGGGGGGGGCTCGATAACACCCAAGCATGGCAGCGGGTACCCAGGACCATATCTTGAAGGGGGGGTGTCACATCCTCACTTCAGGCTGATTCGCAGGTTAGGCTCCAAACTCCACAGTAAGATAGGTATGATGCTGTAAAAGCTCGTAGCACATGTATAGTATCAAGTATCAAGTCCCGGGTCCTGGCGGCGATTGTTCGGCATCCAAAGGACCCGTTAACCCATACCAGGCGCACCGGGTGCCGGCTGCTACGGTCACCACCACAGTGGCAGTGGCATACACAGCCAACATAGGCGACACACGACGACCGAGGTGGTCCCACAGGTCGAGAGCGACCACAAAGATCCATCAGGCTACCCCAAGCTTCCCAAGGCCCGCCGACTGGGGAGAGTCCCCACGGGTCCTTCCTCGGGCGCACCATGTCCAGATCCATACGACTTGAGTCCAGAGTTGTACAGCCGAACTCCTTAAGGGATCTTAAGGGAGCTCCTCCTGAAGGGATCGGGCATCAAGGCCGTCTTTTCCCTCGCCCTATTACCACGAAGGCCATACATGAGGGAGTCCTCATGCAGTGTGGGTGGAGGCGTCGACTCCTCAAACCACCAGTTTCCCAGGTAGACTGACCGAGGTCAGGAGCACCGGAGGCCGCCATCCGACTGCAAGTGCGTCTGCGAATCGGTAGGCTCACACTGGGACTGACAGTGGCGGACCGCTGGGAGTGTAGTCAGGCAAATGGGCTTCCCGCCTGGCGCCATCAGGATCTCCACACACCACAGTGAATAGGGCAACACGGTATCACGAGCACTCAAACAGTAGAATCTGTACTCAGGTACTGGTCCAGGCTGGACCAGGCTGTAAGAACATGTACACGGCGACTCAAGGCGCCTTTGTATACGATTCGCATCCCTTCGGAGGGGAAAAACAGTCCACACTCCGGTGATGGACTGAAGACAGCAACATACAGATGCACATATCCCGGAGGGCAGAAAAAATAAGCAATAATCAGGTAAACAGGCGTGTAAACACACTCTGGACAGAGTGCCAAACCACGCCCTGGTTAGGATAAGGCATATGCAGGAGGGTGGACAGGAATACGCCTGAGTTCAGGCCATATATAGTCAGCTGACACACGTCGACTGGTCTGGATTCCGCAAGTGCCATGGAACCAGACCACACACCAAAAAAATCGCAATGCCGATGACAGCGGCATCCGTTGCGCAACGTCGTATGGGCTTCAAGGCCCCAAGAGCTCAGAAAAATGAAGGTCAGTCGCCCTACCTGGTTTCCCAAGGATTCAGCAGGGGGGTGAGTGACGAATAGAAGAAGAGAGGGGCCATCCTCCTCTGGAAGAGCAGGGGGGGGTACGTGGCCACTCTGATGGCAGGTCACCGGAAGATGGAAGAGAGCAAGCAAGTAAGGGACGATCCGTCGACCTCACAAGCGCTCATAACACATCAGGGGAGAGCTCAGGGCACTGATCAGGCGCCCCTGGCTGCAATCGCCCGGGTGAGTGCTGCCAAGTCCGAAACATGGATCTTGGTCTTGTGCTTGCGGATGTACTCCATGAAGGGATTATTGACCCGCGGCACGAACGAGGAGACGGGTTCCCAGGTATCGTGGGACGGCCCATAGCCTCGCCAACGAACCTTGAACTCCAGGCCTCCTGGTGCCGAGGCTTTCGGACGCTGAGCCAGGATCTTCTCGACTGTATAGTCGTCCTGCTCCGCATAGTCGTCGTCCGAATCCGCCTCATGTGCGGCATAGCTCAGGGACACATGTTGGCCACGGAGGTCGGGTTCCCGCACACGGAGTTGACTCTCGTGGCGCTCCCGGAACTGTCCGTGGCCTACCTTGATGCGGTAGGTGTCCTCACCAATCCTGCGAACAACCTCGCCGGGTGTGAACCAGGTCTTGGTGCGGTGGGTGCCCATAGGGCGGGGTCTGATCACCCACACCGGGTCTCCCACCCTCAACTTCTGCGCTGTGGAGCTCGGGGCGGACTTCTGACGCTCAGCATGCTCCTTCTCGAGCTGCTGGCGAATGTCCCGCGCCGTTTGTTCTTGCCGCGCGAAGAATTCCTTGGCATCCATAGCCATGCCATCACCAGACAAGGGAAGTCCCCTACCCAGGGGGTCCCTGCCGAACAGAATCTGGTGAGGGGACAAACCGCCCGGAGTGGGGGTGTCATGATGGGCCTTCAGAGCAAGCCACATCTCCTCAAACCAGTTCCGCCGTGGATTGGTGATGTGGATCTTGCGCAGCTTCTCGAACAGCTGCCGTCCAGCCACTTCAGCACGGCCGTTAGACCGGCTGAGATAGGCAACGCTCTTGGCATGACGTATCCCTATGAGGGAACACATAGCCTTGAACCAGCCACCAGTAAACTGGGGCCCTCGGTCACCGCAAATGGTGCGGGGGATGTCAAAGACGGTCAGCCAATGACGAATCATCATGACTGCCACTTCCTTGGCAAGCAACCCCTTTTTGCGTGCCGGAACGGCTACAACGTAGCCGCTGTGGCGGTCCACACAGAGAACCACACAGTCAAAGGTCTCCTTGCCAATGTGCACTTCAGGCATGGAGAAGACGTCCATGGCCACGCTCTCCATGGGCTGGTCAGGAACCGGGGTCCATTGGGCTTCCCCCTTGACGTTCCGGTTATCGGGATTGCAGGCCTGACAGACCGAGCAACCCTTCCTGACCTTCTTGATGGCGGTGTAGAGAATGATATGGTCGATCTCGAACCGACGCTGCATGTCAAGAGCTTGCTTCTTGACCCCTGGGTGCAGCATGTGGTGGTGCCAAGCTTCACACAGCTCGAGCACCCGGGACTCTGGTACTAGCAGCTTACCATTGCGGTGGAGCTTGCCATCTTCCTCAGTCAGTCCCTTTGGCCACTTCTGCCCGTCATCAGGGTCGGTGACAGCCCTATACTCGGCCGCAAAGGCCTCAGAGTTGGAGTAGTCGTCGGTCCAGTCGTCCTGGAGGCAAGACTCCGGGAAGAGGTGCTTGTCGGACTCAGCTCCATCAGGGGCGAGTACTCTGACCGCTCTGCTCACCCTCGAAGCGAGGAGGGCATCTGCAGCCATGACGACGAAGCATTTAGCACCCTCCTCCTCCATCAGGCGCTCCATTTCGATGATCCTCTTGGCTTCAGCGGTCTCAGCCTCATCGCCATGGGCAGAGATATCCGTCATGCCCTTGCTGGCGGGATAGGCTCACCTACTGAGACAGTCCGCCACAGTGTTATCCTTCCCAGGAATATACACAACCGTGAGATCGAACTTGGCCAAGGTCTCATGCCATCTTGCCCGTCGGGAGGCGGGACCTGAGGGGGTGTCCACGTGCTCCTTGTGCCACGACTGCAGACTCTGATGGTCGGTGCAGACGGTGACGGGATGGAGGGCTATGTACCCAGCCCATTTCCTGAGAGCCATGACGATGGCATACGCCTCCTTTTCACGGGGCGTCCACGTCCGTCTCTGGCCTTCCGCCAGGACTCGGCTCCAGAAGGCCACGGGCACGTGCCTCCCGTCGTCAAGCACTTGCTCCAACACAGCGCCAACAGCGTAGTCGGAAGCGTCGGTGCGCAGGACGAACCCTCGGTCGGGATCCACGAGGTGCAGACCCACTGCGGATAGCAGCGCCTGCCTCATCCCCTCAAAGGCACGGTCGGACTCAGCTGTCCAGACCAGAGCCTTCTTGGACCCCTTCTTGGTCTCCTCTCGGTTGCCCTTGAGCATGGTCGTCATGGGGGCTGCATACTCGGCATACATTTTGATATACCCCGAGTAGTAGTTGCAGAACCCCAGATACGCCCGTAGCTCAGAGACCGTTTTGGGCTTTTCCCAGTGCTCAATCGCAGCCACCTTGCCAGGTATGGGCTTGCGCTGCCCGTTCCCAACTACGTGGCCAGCGAAGACCACCTCGCTTACCGCAATGGTGGCCTTGTCACTGCTGCCCGTGAGTTTGTGCCGAACCAGAAGGTCCAGCACTCGAGTGACGTCCCTGTCATGTGCCTCCAGGAGCTCCTCGTAGCTCATGCTGGGGTCCCCGGACGCGATGATCACGTCGTCCACGAAGGGGTCCGCACAGTCGCGCACCGGCTCGAGCAGGTTCTCCAGCATCCGCTGAAAAGCCGCATTGCCGTTGGTAACGCCCATGGGCATCACCTTCCACTGGAGAGGTCCAAGTGGGGTGCTCATGGCTGTGCAGGCACGGGACTCCTCGGCGAGAGGCATCTGATGATAACCATGTTTCAGGTCAATCACCGTGAAGATCCTCCGCCGGTGTTGCTTTTGCAGCATGTCCTCAATGAGGGGCAGCAAATAGCTGTCGTGCTGCGTTTGGGCGTTCAGGCCGCGGTAGTCAACCACGAGCCGCCATTCACCGGCCACCTTCTTGGGGACGACGAAGCACGGAGAGGCCCATTCGGAGTGGCACGGCTCGAGCCAGCCTCTCCGGATGAAGTCACGGAGGATCTTCTCCATGGCCTCTTTCCTCTCGCCCCTCAGGGCAAACTCCCGGTGACGATACACACGGGGGTCCTGCTTCAGTCGTATCTTGGCCTCGCCATACGGTCCACGCACCGGTGGGGGGAACACAGGTTTTCCGCTGAAGAAGGTCTCGCCATACTTCTGCTTCAGCCTGGCCCTCAATGCCTGAATCTTGGGGCAATCGTCGGACTCCGCCTTGGCTTTTCCGGGCACTTGAACCACGGAGCTTACTTGAGGGGTAGCTACTCCGCTCGTCTTCAGCTCAGGCGGTCTTCCCAGGTGGCCCAAAGGGCCATCTCTGGTCTTGCCTCGGAATAGATCGCCGTAGGTGGGTGGGTTACCCCCGATTGGCTCGTCCTGGCTGGACAGGTGGTCCAGCACCCTCTGTACGAAGGTGTTCCCGTCATAGGAACCAGAGACGATCGAGTCCACTTCCCACCAGGCTTTGTCCTGGCCTTTGCCCTCACGCTGGTTTCCCCAGTCGTGAAAGGGCTGATCCATATACCCCTGAACCAGATCCCACTCCTCTTCAGTGAGGGGGTCTTCCGAATCTGATTCTTCGATGTCAACAGGGGGAACCGCAAAGCATTGCCTCCAAGGCTCCGCTATGATGCGGTTGACACACACGAAGTCCGTGGTGTCGGCTTGATCAAGGCCCCCATCCACATAGTGGAATTCCGTTGGCCATCTCTGGGGTGGCATGGGCTGTCCCTTAGCGTCCTGATAGACACTCTCTCCAGCCGGTAGGACGACCTTGTTCAAGGTCATGTTGGTCAATGAGGCTACCCAATGTCGGGTACTTTCGTCTTCGGTGCATCCCATAGGAACAACCAGCACTGCCTTGGAGCGGTCTTTGCGAATCTTCGCTATCGCTCTTGGAGTGTCCCAACGGGGACAATGGATCCACATCAAGCCCTGATGCGGACCCCAGTGCTTCTTCCACGCGGAGTCCTGTGCGCTCCAGTACCTCTCACACACCCGCAGATGGGCGGAGGTTCCTGAAGAGAACGCATCCAGGGCCAGATCCGAAGCTCCCAAGTCCGCGACAACTCTGCTCGCCACTTCAGGCCTTACGCCGTACTCCTGGTTTGCAGGACCAGTTGGCTCAGTGTCCAGCGCGGCCACTTCGAGCTGATTGCGTTCGGGGTGGATCCATTGGCATACCACATGGTGCTCCGGTGACGAAAGCCACGAGAGTTGGTCGTCCTGGTACAGGGTCATGGAGGCCTGGGCCGGGAGAACGCCGGAGTCCGTCTCCATCATGAAGTCGTACCCGACGATCATGTCCCAGTCCATCTCGGCCTCGCAGAAGCGACCGTGCAGGAGGATTTCCTTGCCGAGGTCTGGGCGGCTCAGCTCACGATGGTCCACGAACTGCAGCCCAATGGCCGCTTCCTTCGTGCCTCCCACCATGTACTGGCCGTTCGCCACCTTCAGCCTGACAGGTTTCCGACTGTCGGTCAGACACTCTGGTGGAAGTAGGCCAGCCTTGACCAAGCTGACTTGAGCTCCCGTGTCGACCAACACGTCGAAAACCTTTTCCACTTCCCCGCATAAGGCGCGGACCTTAAGATGCAACTGCCGCTCGCGACCGACACGGCGCACGGCGTGCAAACTCAGGATCTCCGGCCGTTCCAGAAGCTCAACAAGCGACTGGTGCAGGTCGTGGACAATTGGCTCAGGCTGCCCATCTGCAGCATCCAGCTGCGGTCCGGGTGATCCTCCGATACTCTCGGATAGATCCTGTAGTACATCAAACACATTCTTAGTCGCGAAGGACGGACGGGTGCAAGGGTTCGTGCCTTCACTTGCCCTCACCCCGCCTCCGCGACTGGGTCCCGGACCGGGCCTTCCGCCCGCGGCAGTCCCTTTGTGCTTATCGACTCCCGACTGGGATGGTTCGGCGCTTCCCACGTCACCATCCTGCGACCGCCCTAGCTGGGGCCCTTGGCTGCAGGGGCTCCGCTAGGGGGCGTCGGTTGGGGAGGAAGGGGTGTTCTCCTCTGCATCAACCTCGTTGACGCTCTTCTTCCTTCCCCCTTTCTTACCCTTGTTCTTGTCCTTGTCCTTGTTCTGGTCATTCTGGTTGTTCTCCTTGTTCTTGTTGTCCGACCTGGGGACCCAGTTCCTCTTGATCTCCTGGATCTCCTTTGCCAACTCGGTCCCCTGCGACATGAGCTTGGAGAGCTCGTCCATGTCCACCTCCACCTTGGCTTCCCGGATACCCGCGGGCGCACGCTTCTTCGACCCATGCGCCTTCTTGTAAGCCTCCGTGTCGGCCTTGTGGACGGGGCATGTTCTGTGGTCATGGTTGAAGCCTCGCTTCCTGCCATAACACACGAAACAGCCCTGAGGGTGAGCTCGTATGAACTCCCCAAAGTACAGCGGAGGGTCGCCAATGCGGCGAGGGTCCCTCTTCTCCTGCTTCCTCCAACCCTGCTGCAGGGGCTTCCAGTTTCCCGGCTTGCTCCTCGCGCTCAGGTTCTTGGCCACGAGGGCACAAACGGCCACCTCGGCGGGCTCATCGTCGTCGTCATCGTCGACGAGAGTCTCATCGCCGCCGGCTCCCGCTGGGTCCATGGCAGCTTCCCCGCCAGGTCCCTCGCCAACGTAGTTGACGTTGCGGTCGCCGGGCCTCAACCTGCGGGTGTGGTGGAGGTTTCGGTACTCCTTGAGTACTTCCTCGCCAACCCAATCCAGGATCTCGTCGCAGCTCATCCGCGCCGGGATGGCCTGCAGACGGATGGTCTGGCCGCTCAACTCACACTCGTCAAGGCGCCACATCGCGGTCTTCTCGCGATCGCCCGAGACGGTGATGAGAAGAGCGTTCCGCAGGGAGTGCCGTTTGACATCCCGGGCCACGTTCTTCTTCGCCCAAGCCACCACGTTCGTATGATACTCTTTGGGGAGCATCATCTTGACCGTGTGGTTGGACTTGGCCCGCTTGGATTCCTCCTTGGTGACCCTCTTGATCCATGCTTCCGGCAGCATGGAGAGCAGGCGAGCCTGCTCGTCACCCTCGTTCCAGTCCTCCACGTTGCGGCGGAAGAGGGTGTATTTCCCTCGGAAGTCTCGCCAATCTCGTAGGCGGATCTCCCGTCCATCGTGCTCAAGCTTGATGGACTTCCAGCGCTTGGCCGCCACCTGCGGAGCGTCCACCCGCTCCTGCTCGTTGAGCCACTTCTTGGCTTCCTTGAGGGTCTTGATTCTCCCCTCCTTGGTCGCCACGAAGGATAGCTCGCCGAGCACTTCCGGCAGGCGGTACCTGAACCGTCTGAAGACATATCTCTCCGCATCCGCGGGAGGTAGGTCTTCAGTGACGGTGAGCCCCCAATCGTCCAGCTTCTCCAAGAAGCGGCGGAGGTTGAGGGGGTTGCCGTCGTACATGGGGGGCTTGATGTCCTTCAAGTCTTCCCACACGGCGGCATCCGCGGCCTTAGAGACCATGAACGCCGGCCGCGAGGTCGACCGAGGTTCCCATCGGCCTCTCCCACGGACTCCCACGGCCGCCACGTCCATCTCCTCCATGGAATCCCTGTGGCTACGCCGCGGTTCCTCCACGTACGCTGAACCTAGATGTTCACGCCGTACTTCTTCAATGTACGCATCCTCATCACGGCGCCGGCGGCTGCGTTCAGCGGCCTCCCGTCGTACACCACGCGGCGGGCTGATGTCCAACTCCTCCAGGTCCAGGTCCAGGTCCTCACCTTCGCCGACATCCCACTCCACGTCTCCTCTGGGGACCTCGTCCCTGAGTCCACCATAACGTCCTCCAGCCATTGGGATTGGCACCGGGGCTGGTGCCGGGGGTCGGGGGCGTACCGGTGTCCGCGGTGGAGCACGGCGGTTGTGGTAGTCCGAGCTGAGCCACTCATCACGCCAATCCTCACTGCCACTGCCGGGCGGCACGCGCTCGTTGCGGCGGCCCGCGCTGTGGTGAGAGGGGGCGGTGAGAGAGGGGGCACTGGCGCTGGGGCGACTCCTGCGGGCTCCGTCGGGGGCGTGGGTTCTGCCTGGACCTGGTCCGGGTCCCCAGCCGTCGTCCGACGAGCCAGACTCCAGGGGTGGGTGGTCACTGCCGACGCTCCCACGGGCTTCTAGCGCGTCCAGCCTCAGCTGCAGGCCGCTGATGACCGTGTTCAGCCGCCTCGTCTCGGCCCTGGCGATGTCCAGGTCTTTCTGCGCGCGCGCGGCGACCTCAGAGATGCGAGTCATCTCGCCCTTGCCCGTGCCTACCTCGCACTCGAGGGAAAAGACCCTCCTGCGGAGGTAGACAATCCACCGCCAGGTGGTATCCGGGTCGCCGTTCCCTGGTGGGTCGGGGTCCCCAGGGGGTCCTCCAGGAGGGCCTCCGCCGGGTCCGCCCGGTCCAGGGGGTCCTCCCCCGCCCGGTGGTCCGCCTCCAGGGGGTCCGCTTGTTGGGCGTCCTCCAGGGGGTCCTGATGGTCCTCCGCCCAGGGGTCCCGGTGGGCCTCCGCCGGGTCGCCTCGGTGGGTCCGAGGATGGGCGCTTCTTCGTGATGCCGAAGTCCATGTCGTCATCCTCGTCCATGTCGCCCCACCTGGGCGTCTCGGTCTCGGAAGACTCCGAGCTCCGGTAGGGAGGAGGGAGATCCTCATCCTCACCTTCCGGTTCCATGGGGAGATCTCCGCCTCCTCCGCCCGTCCAAGGCACCACTTGGCGATGTCGGCGGCCTCGTTAATCCCCGTCGCTGGCGGTGAAGAAGGGATCACTGTCGTGGGGGTGTCCACCCGCTGGCCTCCGCGGCCTCTCGGGGGTCTTCCGCTTGCCCTTCCTCCGTCGATGGGCAGTGGGGCCACTGCTCCCACTGCTGCCCGTGTCGGCCTCGTCCAGAGTCATCCTGGAGGAGGCGTCCCCTTCGAAAAGCTTTGGAAGGGTCTCCACTCGTGATCCTCCCGGGGGAGTCTCGCGGCGGAGTTTGGCCTCTGCCTCCTCCATTGCGGCGGCGGTGGCTGCGGCAGCCCGCACCTCGGCTTCCTCCCGAGCAAGAGCCGCCTCGGCTTCCCGGGCCTGCTGCAGCCGCGCCTTCTGCGCTTCCAACGCCGCAAGCTCCGCCTCCGTCTTGGCCTTCTCCTCAGCGACCTTCCGTCGCGCGGCCTCGATGGCGTCTTTCTTGGCGGCGTCCGCCTGGGCCTTAGCCGTTGCCTCGGCGTGGGCCCTTTCTTCCGCCTCCTTCTTTGCCCTCTCTTGGGCAAGCGCCTCTTCCAGCGCCCTCACCTCCGCCTCCCTGCAGGCAATGGCCTCCTGCGTCAGGCGGGCTTCCACGTCGGCTGCCGCCAACTCACCGTTGACCTGGGCAGTCGCTGCCCCATGGGCGGCCACGGCCGTGAGTCCGGCCGCAATGGCCGCCACGGTCTGGGCGTCGATGGCCATGCCATGCGCCCACTCCGCAGCCTCCTCCTGGGCGATGCCGACGGCGCCCTCCACGGCAGCGATGTGCTGCACGGACCGTTGCCGGGCAACCCGAAGGTTGCAGGGCACCCCACAGACGCGCTCACAGGCGCGCGCCACGTCCCTGTCGGGAGCAACGCTGCTGCTGGAGCTGGCCTGGCTGGCCGGCATCCTCCCGCGGTGGGCCGACTCCACGTCGCTGCTGGGGCCTGCTGAGGCCTGCTGGGGCTTCAGGACCAGCGGACGGGGCTTGGCCTTGGTCTGCCTGGCGACTTGAATGAAGTCGCCGAGGGTGGCGTGGCCGGGGTGATGACCACCATTGGCCCGTTGGGGACTGGGGGCTGGGGTTCCGCCCTTGGCGCCTTGGGCGGCTTCGGCGGCCAGGGACTCCTGGTACTCCCGCCACCTCCGGTCCCGCTTCCTGTCCCCGGCGGACCGCTTCTCCTTCCCCGGAGACGCGCTGCTGCTGCCCTGCAGCCTGCGCTCGCTCCCCGGTTCCGGGAAGTTCTTCTCGATCATGTCCCACATGGAGACATTGATCGAGGCGCCCGACGGGTACACGTTGGGCTCCTCGTCCTCCTCAATCCCGTCGGGGCGCAGGCCTTCGCCAGGCCTGTCCGGCCGGGTCCACGTCCTCCAGCGCCTCTGCTGGAAGCGGAAGGCGAACCCTTCCGCCCGCAGCCAGTCCTCCACGGCCTGCAGGCGGTCGGGGGCGATGTCCGTGCGGAGCTCGAAGCTCCCGGGCATGCCGCCTTCGCACTGGGGGTGGCTGTGGCGGTAGTGCTGGTCCCAGACCAACCCACGGAGTAGGCGCACTGCATGGGGGTGGGGCCGCGGCCACGTCCTGCCCGCTTCTTGCCAGTTTACCATGGCAGCGGGGGCGTAGTTGGTCTTGAGGTCCTTGGTATGCACTCGTTCCACTCAACGAACTGGTGGTGGTTGTTGAGGCGGGTGCTGCAGCACTGGATTGGAAGTGCGGCTGGTGCTGGTTAGCCGGTGGTTGTGGAGGTGGTTGACGCGGCCTTGCTGGTCCGCCGATGGGTCTGGTCTGTGAACCTCCTTCACGGTCGCGGCGCGGTCAGGGCGATGCTCTGGACGGCGCTGCGGGCTCCGTGACGAACTCGGCGCTGTCGCTGGGCGGCGCTGCGAGCCGCTGCGCTGCGCTGCGAGGTGCTGCGCTGCGCTGCGAGCTGCGATCTTCGAGCTGCTGCGCCGCGCTGCTCGGGGTTGGTGGCCCCGAGTGGCACGCGAGGGCTTGGTAACCCCGCGGCGGTGAAACGCTTTTGACGCGTTCCCGTGGGGGGCCGGCCACGGGACGCTGCGCTGACACGCACAGGTGAGCAGGCAGGCAAAGCACTACGCTCACAAGGGCATCAATACGCTCGTGTCATGTGACAAAGCGTTTCAGAATCCTTGCCACTCTGAAATGAGGGAACGAAAGTATGTACAGCAACACATCAGGATATGTACACATGGGGTTAAGACTGGACTGGGGTAAGGGCATCACAGGACAATAGACACTCTATCCCAACTTGTATCCCAATCCCAGGTCCGACCCTCTCAGTGGCTGGTGGGGGCGGGGGCTCAAACACAACCCATGCCCTGCTCAGTCCGGACCCTGAAACCCTGCCAATGGGAGAGGTGTCCCGCCCAGCCACAGGCGAGTTCCTGGGAACCAAGGAGCTCCAAGGCCAACCGACAGTGGCTCCCTATGCTCCCCTGATGGCAGGTCCCAACTCCCCTCTGAGCCAGAGATATGGCCCCGCCATTATCCCCTAGGAGTTGGTAGCTGAAAATGGGCTGTTTCAGCCCAAACTGGAATTAGCTCAAAAATCTCCAAAATTGACCTCTCGTCCGGACCCGCCAGAGGTAGGGACGAGGCAACTGACCCTATGCCCTTCGAGTACGAACTCCCTGGAGCCCTCACCCTACCTGGTTCCCTCTGAGGTCCCGGCATCAGGGCAACACGGATGAGTCAAGTGCGGTCATGATGCCAAAATCACCAAAATTGGCGTCATTCCCACGTGTGGCTCGCCCGGCCAAGGTAAGGCCAATGGCTCACAGGGTAGGAGGCAGGACCTGGGAGTTCTATCTGAGTGTACAACTTGGAATTAGGTCTGGGCTCCCTATGGGCATAGAGAAATGGGGCCGCCAATTGACCACACGGAAGGGGGAAATTGGGGTCCCAAAATGGGGTCATTTTGGCTGCTTAAAATGAGCCAAAATTCGGTGTGTTCCCAATAGTATATCTCCACGCCGGCTTGGAGATCGGATCCGCCATTCCATACGCGATCCACCATGAGCCAACAGAGACTCCCATGCCCTTGGCTCTCAAAGACCTTCATGCCACTTGGCGTGGTGATGATCCCAATGGGGTCCACAAACGCCAAAATGGCACAATTGCCCACACTCACTTTGGGCTAGCGCCTTAACGAAGGTTGCTCCGCTTCGCCCACGTGGTGTGTGAACCATGGGGACCAATATACATAACACCCATGTCATATATGGTCCATTGGTCCATGCGTCCGGCGTGCACGGGTGGGCTCAACATAGTGCACGGCGGGCAGCAAAAGTGGAAAAATGCTCAAAATGGCCAAAAATGCGCACACTCATGGTTAGGGCAAATGAGGCACATGCCCGACTTGGACCGGAGTGTGCCATAGGATTGGTATCAAGTCATGTATGTCCAACATATCTTTTGGGCGTCGCCCAACTCCTCCGGTTTTGGGAATGGCAGGGTCGCCAAGTGAGCCCATGATTTGGGATGGTCCCAAATCGCCAACATGGTGGCCACGGTATGCCAAGTCCACGAGGAGTTATTCGCTGGGTCCAAGATATGTTGGGCACCGAAGTATGTACCCCCATATCATACTTGGGTCATGATGTCAATTGAGCGCAACGTTGAGATACACGGTCGCCACTTGACATCATGACGGGCCAAAAACGGCAAAATTGGTACAAAGACACACAAAAGTGCCTTGAAAGGTGCACGATTATATTATAATATCTTCGGATTGGATCGTGCAATCAACTAATCCTTCTAAACACAATGACTTGACACCAATGACCTTCGATTCCGCGTATGTGCTCCACTTGGGGCGCTTTGAAAGGTTACGAGCGCTACTTCCCAAGTGGGCACATGAAATTATGGAAAATTGCAAAACACACACCTTGCTCCCAACGCATCGCTTCGGGATCGCCACACAAGCTTCCCTTCACGAAGGTTAGGCTTGCAATTGATCGTAGGGAGTATGGAGAAGGGGCTTGCACAATATGAGGTCCATTGGCGGGTTTGGCTTGGAGCGATGGACCCGCCAAATGGGCACGCAACACAACACAAGGGACATACTCCATATTGCCGAAGAAGGTAGCTCCCCCCACGATATGTCATGCCCCTCCAAGGGCATAGCTTTGTGTCAATCGCTCATAGGAACTCAAGGAGAGTTCCTATGCAACACCAACACTTGCGCGCTACACTCGAAAGTTATCTTAACGCACGCAATATCATGGCCATAGAGTTACAACGCAAACTCTACCCTCTTGACCATGATCCATTACACTAGCGCGCACGTGTGGAGACGCAAGGCGTATGATGCTTCCTAAATTACGTCGGGAGTATTGTGAATACATCCCACGTTTCCTTATTGTCATTCCTCGCAAGCAACACGAGATATGACCTTTACAAGTGGCCTCACGAATCAACTTTGTTTTGCCCATATCTTTAAGACAAATGGAGGGCAGGATAAAAGGAAAGTTGATTCGTGCATAGGGAAGCACGTAGGTCCACTTGAAAGAGGTCAAATCAAGTGCGGGGATGTCGAAGTCGAAAATCCGATTTCGACATCCTGAAAAATTCGGATTCAGGTTGCGAGTGTAGAATGTGAAAATTGCGGATGCATCAACGCAATTCCTGAAGACTTTAGAGCCTTCGTCACGGATAGCGTAAAAATTTCCATTATAAACAGTTAAACTGGCGGTTACGGTAAAGTCGCGATCCAACCGCCAGCTGCTAAAACAGTGAGTATCAGAAAAGAAGCGTAAAAATTGACGGAGACAATGTGAAAATAAAACCCTGTTGATTCCTGATGTTCTGATATATAAATCCCCGCTGGCGGTGCATCGGTTGCCGATGCGGGGCTCTACGGCACGGAATACGCTCCCGCCGGGCTCGCACCGGGCGTCAACGGGCGCCTTCCGTACATGGGGTTAGTGTACCGGAGACCGGTCTTCCCTTCCGTACTTGGGGTTAGTGGACCGGAGACCGGTTGTATGCCGTAACCTAGCCATGGGGTTCTGGGTACCGCTTCAATATGTCCCGGGGAAGGACAACACTGTGGCAGATTGCCTCAGTCGATGGGCCTACCCCGTGGGCAAGGCATGGATGGACATATCCAGCCATGGGGACGCCGAGGAGACTGAGGAGGCCAAGTGCATCATCGAGATGGAGAAGGCCATGGAGCAAGAGGGGGTCAAGTGCTTTGTGGTGATGGCAAGCCGTACAGACCTGGCCAAGTTCCGGGGCGCCCGAGTCCAAGCTATTCGAGAGGAAACCCTCAAGCAATGGATGGTGGCCCCTGTAGAGCTGGTCAGGTCGGTGCTGACAGAGGACTGGTCGGATGACTATGCGGCATCCGACCACTGGAACAGGTACTGGAATGCCGTGAGCGCCCCGTCGGACGACGCATGGCCCGAGGGCTTGACCGAGGATGGAAATAAATTATTCCTCAAGGACAAGTTATTGGTCCCTGAGAACCGAATGGAGGAGCTCATTGACCACTGGCATACCGCCCAGCTCATGCATCCTGGTCGGGACAAGATGCAGCAGGACCTGGAGTGGCGCTTCAAGTTCCCACCGGGGTACTACGCCATCCTGGACAAGTACTGCAGCGACTGCGCCGTGTGTCGGGCCACGAAGAGCCCCAACCACTCCACGGCTGGCAAATCCGGTGTATACGGCTATACCGGAGGCCCCTATGCGGTCCGTGGCCATGGATGTATTCGCCATGCCTGAGGTCACCGTGGAAGGAGAGACCTACGACTGTGTCATCCTGGCGGTGGACAGGCACAGCGGGTATATCGTGGCGGTCCCTGGCAAGAAGTCCAAGAAGAAGGACAAGAAGGACAAGCATGGAGTGGGTCTGCAGGCCAAGACGGTCGCTAATGCCATGATCAGGCATTGGCTGACGATTTTTGATCCCCCAGCTGTCATCTGCAGGAATCAGGGCAGTCAATTTGTGGGGACGTGGTTCAAGACAATGTGCAAGCACATGGGGATTCGGCACGCCAAGACCGTGGCGTACCACAGCCGGTCGAATGGCCGGGCTGAGGTGGCCGGGCGGCAGATGTTCGAAACGTTCCGCCAGCTGCACATTGACGAACCGGGCTGGAATTGGTATAATTCGCTGTGGAGGGTACTCCAGGCGTATCACGACCTTCCGGGGCCCACTGGACTGTCGCCCCATCGTATTCTGTTCCTACGGGATTGAGTGTCACACACTCTCCCGTGGTTGAACCATGGCAAAGTGGCCCGGGATGCGAGCGCTATGATGGCTGAGGCGGACAACACGGCGGCCAAGGTGTGCAAAGTACTTCAGGACGAGCATGAGAAGAGGGCCAAGTACTTCAAGCAGGGAAAAGTCCAGAAATATGCTCTCAGAGACACCGTATGGGTGGAGCGGCACCACAAGGATGTCCGGTCCAGGCATCGGCAGGCGTCTTGGTATGTGCCGGGGGTAATCGTTGGGAAGGTGGGGCAGGATGTGTATGCGGTTCGTGTGGGGGATAACAAGATCCTGGACCGCGACCATACCCAGCTTCGTCCCCGAGCACCAGACCCCAGCGGACGTCCCGTCACCTTCGAGTTCACGGCCAGCGATGTGGGCTCGGATGACGAGGGTGAGGACGACGACTTCACCGCCGAGAAGATCCTGACGGACAAGCCAGACCAGGGGACGCCCGGGGGGAGGCTATATAAAGTCCGTTGGAAGGGATTTGCCGCATCCAGAGATTCGTGGGAGCCTCCGAGCAGTTTTGTGCCGAGGTGTGCCACGGTCTGGATGGATTATCTAAGGAAAAAGAACATTTCCTTGGATGTCAAGGACGTGTTGGTCCATTTGGTGGCTGCCGCAGCACAGTAATGGATCCACTTTTGCATTTTTGTTTGTTTTTGTGCTTGGGAGACGGGTGCGGGCGTCAATCCGGGGATTTTTGGGCCTTGATTGGCCATATATCCTCTTCACTCAGTCTGCACATATATATTTCATTGTGGTATACGTATTTAGGTCGACCGACGAGGTTTCTCTATCTTTGATTCCCTTGGTCCATGTTGTAGATCAAGAGGAGACCGGATATGGCGGGGGGCACCGATTATGAGTGTCCTCACCCCTCCCTTGGGGCATGGGGGACGCCTACGCCGTATGTGGGGCCTCCATGTGTCCTTGGGACATGGGGGGGGGGTTGGAGCCCATTGGGGTCCTCCCGTCCTCTCTTCAATGACTTCCCAGCGGATATAACGCTCTGAGAAGGGGGGTGAAGCCGGTTCGGACCCCAGTGGCCATCTTTGGGTCACTTGGGGTGTGTATCTATGGGCCGGCAAGCCGCCACTGGCTGATATCATACTCTCCCATCCACCTGACCTAACCTGATGTGATAGTGTGATAGGCTTGGCCATTACAGCTATGAGCGGCCATATTCAATACCGAGGCGCCGCCGGCTGAGATTTATATATCAAAATATCAGGAATCAACAGGGTTTTTTTATCATACTGTTTCCGTAATTTTTCAGCTATCCGTTCTGATGCTCAATGTATCGGCGACTGTCAGTTGGCTCGCGATTTTGCGGTAACAGATTGGTTAACTGTTATTTCCAAAAATTTTGAGCTGAAACCCCGATGAAGGGTCAGATTTCATCAGAAAAGGGTTCGTTGCTTCCGCAATTTTCATGTTATACACTAGCAAAATTAATTTGATTTTTTCAGACATTCAGAATCGGATTTTAGATTTCGAGGTCGCCGCACTGGATATGATGAATTTTGAGTGGTCCTACATTTCCCCCCGATCACAAATCAACCTTCTTTTTGTTGTCTCCTTCATTTTTCTTGGAGATATAGGCGAAACAAAATTGAATCGTGAGGCCACTTTGAAGAATCATATCTCCGGCTCACGGCGAGGAATTTCAATTTTGAGATA
Organism: Eutreptiella sp. 'Long Island Sound 2002'; assembly: GCA_964036045.1. Taxonomy (NCBI): domain Eukaryota; phylum Euglenozoa; class Euglenophyceae; order Eutreptiales; family Eutreptiaceae; genus Eutreptiella; species Eutreptiella sp. 'Long Island Sound 2002'. The sequence continues at coordinate 61,341,544 of OZ038381.1, forward strand.
TGGGCTGGAATTGCCGTGGTCTCAACTTAATTTAGGAAGCGTCAAACGCCTTTGATGTGTACACATGCCCGGTGTAGCAATGGGTAATGGTCAAGAGGGTAGAAAGTGAGATATAACTCTTGGACCATGCAACCGAATATCCTAATGCGACTTTCGAGTGTACCGCATGAGTGTTGGTGTTGCATAGAAACTTTCCTTGGGTTCCTACGTATTTTTAACGTGAAGTTATGTCCATGGAGGGGCATGGCATACCATGGTGGGAGCCATTTTTGAGGGTATGTGTTATATGCATGGTATGTGCTTCGCTATGCTCACGCCCATGTTATATATCTCCGGTTGTAGGAAGATATGTGGAGTCATACGTGGCAAGGGCTTCGCCCATGTCCCAATGGTGAGCTCCATAGCACTAGACTAAGTCTACCGCACATATAGTGCAAATGTGGGAAGGCTCACGGAGCGACCCATAAGCGCCACTATCAATTTTTCCATTTTCATGGTGCGTATCGTGAGGAGGTTCAAAGGTGTCCCTATGCGTCCATGTGGGGATCCAAGTGGGGGGATTGTTCGCAAATGGTCCCAAGCAATTGTGTTTTGAACCATGTGTTGATACCATGGGTGAGCGAAGTTATATACTATTCTGATTATCTTGAATTTAGCAACATTTGCATGTTTTTGACCTCATTTTATGCTCATTTTTGTATTTTATGTGCTCAACTGGTCGGCTAACAGTAAAGTGCCTAGAGATCTGTGAACTATGGTATGTTGCTTATATGTTGGCATATGCTTAGGTGTTGCACCTCACCATATGCCGGATCACGTGGTCACTTTGGCGTGGCACACGAGGCCTCACAAAATTAGGTCTCAAATTCGTGAGTTGACTTGTGAAGCATGGCATGTATATATCCGGAGGGGTTTGGGAGCCAATGTTGGGATATTCTTGGGCATGGACCTTTGGTCTATATCACCCTTGTATATTACTTTCCGGTTTGACACATGCATGGAGCATTTGAACATTTGCCGTATGCATTTTTGAGTATATAATTGAATTTTGGGCACTACGGTGTGATTTGCCCAATTTTGCTATGTTGTGAGGTCATTTTCATGGGGCAATTCTCCAAGCTCAATCGACTCCAAGTCCAACCAAAGGTATGTCAGGGTAGGGCATGGTCCTGAGTGCCACTCTAGGCCATGACACGCCACCTCCCCTATTGGGCTAGGATTTAGAGGTTTGGGAGTTACCATTCTTTGGGGTTTGTGTAGTGATTTTTGACACATGGCATTTAGCCATCTTATTTGACTTGGTTCAGGGCATCACGTTGGCGAGTCAAAGGAAGGTCTTGAGTTCAGGGAAGGAGGGGTCTATGGCTGTGACTGTGTATGTTTCCATCTTTCCCCAATTTTGCTTTATTTGTGTTCATATGCCAATTTCAGGGCTTTTTCCATTATTCTATTGGTGCAATTCTAAGTACATGCCCAATGCCCGTGTCTCCGTGTGCACCGTGAGACGACCGGCGTGTTGAAAGGAGTTGTTGAGTATCAACGCGGGACCTCAAACACCCTTGGAAGCCCTCACTGTGGATTATTTGGATTTGAGCTATTATACTTGGGAGTTGGTTATTGCAAGGGATCAGGATTTGTGTGAAGGAGCCATATTTTACTATTTTTTGTGGGAAAGTGTGCAGGATAGGGCAAGATCATGCAGAACTTGGTGAGAAGCAAGACCATAGGGGTGACAGGAAATGGTGGAAGGGGTACAGCAGGGGCCGGTCCTGGTAGAGACCTTCTTTATGGTAGCAGAGGAGTACGTGCCCCCTACCGCCGCACCAGGGACTTGGGCCCTCATGAGCCCTGCCCAAGGACGCCCCGGGTGGACCATAGGAGTGACAGGAAATGGTGGAAGGGGTACAGCAGGGGCCGGTCCTGGTAGAGACCTTCTTTACAACATCCTGATTTAGTGGTTGGTTCCATAGGTCAAAATGTGTTATCACCCATTTTGGTTAGGCCAATACTAAGATAAAAAAGTAAGAGTGCTTAGAGCACCTCTGATACAACTAAAGTATACCCTAAAGCATTGGAAAAGCACTTTTTCTTACTCCCCCCTTGTGCTGTGGTGGCCACCACTGTTGCATTTTAAGGAAAAAGGGATTTTTTCTTGGCCTTTCCTTGGTTTCCACACCTACTTTAAAATACCTATAGCTTCCCTAACACTGCAAAAGAGCGCTTTACCATGGCCAGCGACTCTTGCTGCATTGTTAATGACAATTTCCAACAGAAAACTCAGCGCTCTTGGCGCTGCAGGGGTTCCTGTGGCTTGGTGAAGTTAGAATAGGGCATGCCAAGACCATATGTATTTGCATCCCTCCTTCCAAGCTGCAGCGTAACACAACCCAACGCCAGACTCTCATAGGACACTGGACCCAAGTCTCGTGGAACCTGATGGAGGCACCTGTCCCGGTACTGGGGCGAGGGTGCGCTGATTTAATTAGAATTGCCCCTTGGAGGCGTCTTGGTTCTGGTTCAGTCTCCTGCTGCTGCTTTTTGGCCCGTACAGCGGCCTACTCAACGAGGCTTTGTGAGGATGTCTGTACAACAGAAGAATGGGAGGATGTGGGACGAATCCACGCAAACGCGAAGCGACAACACCTAAATCCGTCAAATGACGGCCTAGAATTTTTTTGAAGGCACACACCTGGACAGAATCCAATTGTGCATCAAATGCACGTTTTTATAAAATTTGCGGTCATCTCTTGATTTTTTAAATCAAGAAATTCTTACGCAGAAAAAGGCGGCGCGCAGGAGCGGCTCCTAGCGAAAAAAAAGAATTGATAAGATTATAAACATATGTTACGCAGAATGACGAAAATGACGAAACACACATAAATAGACAAACATAAAGATTACACCCACATTGACAGTAAGAATTCAAGATTCAAGATTTCGAAAATCAAAAGAAGGACTTCAATGAATCAGGTATAAACCACAGGTGTGCTCGTCTCGTATGCAGCATGCACATTGCTCGTCTCGTGTCTCCGTGAATGTGCCTTGTAGCAGCGCTAACAAACGATAGAGGGATAGATTAAAAAGATTGCAGATGATTGGAGGTAAGTCCAGGGTGATTAGACATACACACATATGCACAGCGTCGTTTCTCGCTTGTGTCTCGCTTTTCCCTCACCTTGCTTCGCTCTCCAGCGGTGAGTAAGGTAGGTAAGCCCAGGTGGGGCCAACCCCTGGTGGAGTTCGTGATCGTGGGTAAGATTAGGAAGAAAAACAGTGGTTGACCCAGATTGACGGTAAACTCGTGCATGCTCGTGCATTCACACACGCATTAAAGGGTAGGCTACGCGAAATGCGCACGGTAAACCTTGTTTAGGTTACCCAGGGGCTCCACCCCACGTTCTATAAGAGAACGGGTGGAGCTTCTGAAGCTTGCTTGCTTGATAGGGGCGTTTGTGGACAGCGTATTAGAGGGCCATCTGAGAAGCGTATAATACGTGGGGATGGTCTTGGTTCCTCCGCTGCAAACGCTCCTGCATCCGCCTTTGTTCTCCAGGTGGGAAGGTCCGGGTGAACTGGTGCAGTCCCAAGCCGTGCTAAAATATGCGGCGCTGATCACACACAAACAACAAGCTGCGGCTCAGCCAGGAGTGGCAAGCACAGCCCGATACATTCAGCATCCACGCTGTGCACGCTACAAGAGCACCCCTTCCCCCCAAGCCCTAGCAGGGAAACATGCTGTGGCGTCCCTGTTGGGCCACAGAAGCTTAGGAGCTCTGTGTTTTCTTGCAATCTCACAGGTGAGCCGCTAGGGCTCTTGTCTTCATCTTCAACACCACCCAGTAGAGCGTGCATGTAGGAGTGGTAGTCCTGAGTGGGGGCTTGAGCCAGTTGCAGTAGCGCTCGCCCACCAGGATGGTCCCACTGTAGGGTGTGTAGGACGTGTAGTGCGTGTGTCACTGTCCCACCCCTTTCCTGCAATTTTAGCGGGGTTGGTGGGCAGTGGCAGTGGTTAGGCTAGATTTTGGCCATCGTAGCAAATAGGCGTTTTCAAGCCTTCATAGCTTTTGGCCTCCCCTCCCTGTAGTAGACAGATAGGTAGGGGAAACAATACCTGGACTAGTACGTTGGGTATTTCCCCAAGGTTTTGCGCCAGCACAGAAATTGGGTGCTTAGGGGAGGGGAGACCCGGGGTGTACCCCGTGGCATAGGTAAGACAAACCTCCAGGTTTAGCAAGCGTGCAGACTTGGGTATAATTAGGACACCACTTCTGCGGCTTGCTCTCAGGACCTTAGGCGTCGCACACTCACACATACATTTAGGCAGGTAAGGGTATGGTTCAATCCCTAGCTTTAGTCTTGGAGGCAAGCGTCTCAGCGAGCCTCAGCAACTCACCAAGGTTGTTCTGGGACAAGTAGTCTACCAGAACTGAGTTTAGGCGTCCCTCAGGTAGAACAAACGCAGAGAAGGGCTCCCAGGTGGCCTCTTCGACTCCAAACCCTTCCCAGAGGGTGAGGAAGCGCCAACCCTGGCGATAGCGGTGGCGTAGGACAGACTTCACCAGGTAGAAGCCCTCCTTAGCCATCTCCTCGGCGTTCATGTCGGGGAGTTCCCCTTCAACTTCAATAGGGCTGGCAGCCCCTTGTAGGTCTAGGGCGGCGATTTCCTCGTCGTTCAGCTCCCACACCTCCCCACAGAGGTCTTCAGGATCATAGTAGCGCTTCAGATGTTGAGCAGCACACACCAGGGTCCCCCCTAGACGGGGAGAACACCGCACGGTTTTACGGTGTCCATCTACAGATGGAATCTTGTAGGGCCCGAAGTATGGGTCATCGCTGGTAGAGCGTGGCCAGGCGGGTAGTCGGCTGTGGTGCACTAGCACCCAGTCCCCTTCTTGGTAGGTGGCAGGTACTCGGTGCTTGTTCTTCTTGTTCCACTGACGCTCCCTCACTCTCTGGAGCATGGCTTTGGCCTTGTCCACCTTCGCTTGTTGCTCTTGGACCCACTCACCCACGGAAGAATGGGTGTCCTCGGGATAGGGGGCATGTAGGAATCACGCCGGGCGCCCTAGGAATAGCTCATGGGGCGAGTAGCCAGTCGCCGAACTCTCCTGGGAGTTCATCATCAAGGGTATGACGGGGAGTAGTCTCACCCAGTCTCTGGTGCGCTCAGTTTTGCACCATATCCTTACATTCTCCTTGAGGACACGGATCTGTCGCTCACATAGGGGGTTGCTCGTGTGAGAGTAGGGGATCCCCGTAGACACTTGGACATTGAGGGATCTCAAGACCCTCTTGTACCAGCCGGTATCTGAGCGTACTCGTACGTCCTCATCGGAGTTGATCTCTTTGGGCGCCCCATAGAAACAAAACCACTCCTCCAGGAGTATCTTGATAGTCTCCCCCCCGGTATTGTGCTTGGTACACGGGAACACCCTGGTAAACCTGGTCACCCCACAGGTTACCACAAGGGCGAAGTCCTAGCCCCCGAACTTCGGCATCTCCGTGTAGTCCAGGTAGAGAACACTGTTAGCACAGTGAGGGATGGGCAGGGTCGAGTAGAGGCCTCTGTCCCTAATATCCCTCGGTTTGCAGGACCTACTGGGGCACTTGTCCATGATAGGCTGGAGGGTCTTCCGCAGTTGGTCAACAATCCACGTAGTGTGGAACCACTGCTTGAATAGCCTCAGGGTACGGTCAGCACCCACATGACCACTGGACTCATGGGTCCACTTCAGCAGCGCTGGGACTCTGTCACTGGGTACCACGATGCGGTCCTCGTGCCAGACGTAGCTCTTGTCCCTCTTCCACTGATCTTGGTTGACCAGGAGGGGTTCAAGGCGTTTCTCCAGGCGCTTGTAGATATCCCCAAACTCCTTCAGGTACTCCGATCGTTGAAGTCCATCCAGGGGGCGTATCATAGTCATGTTGAGGTCCAAGATCAGGTCCATACGGCTGAACGCCTCCTTAGCCAGCGCTTCAGACCGGGCATCAATCAGGGCGTCGAAGTTGTTGCGGCTGATGTAGTCTGCACACTCGTTCTTCACCCCCTGGATATGGTGCACTGTCAGCCGTAGTTGGCTGAGGTAGGTCCACCAGCGCCGTAGCTTGGCCTTCTCAGGTGGGGGACCCTTCTTGAAAGTGCGGACCGGCTCTTGGTCGCACAGCCAGACCACAGGGTTACTCCCTAACAGTCGTGCTTGAGAGGATAGCACTAGCATACCCGCGAGCAATTCCTGCTCATAGGGGGAGTAGTTCCCCTTGGCCTGGTTCCATTTCCAGTTCCAGTGGCCCAGGGGTACTAGGACCCACTTGTCGTCAGGGTAGCTGTGCTTGAGAGTTCCATCTCGGTTGAGACCTTCAGTCCCCCATTGGGAAATAGCCGAGTCGAACTCCTGCTTCTCTAGTGCTTGCCATTGGAACAACATTCCACCACCGCCCACATTGCTGGCGTCGGTCACCAGGATAATCTCCCCTTGTGCCCTAGGCACCCGCAAGCACTTAGCGTTGGCCACCTTGTCTTTGAGCTCGTCAAACGCTTGTTGCTCTTGTGGGCCCCAGCGCCAAGTAGTACACTTCTTGATGAGGTCAGTCAGGATGGCGCTGATGTAGGTGAAGTTTTTGATATGGCGGCGATAGAAGTTGCACGCCCCAATGAAACTGCGTACATCATGAAGTCCTTTCTTGGGGTCTTCATGTCGTACCTTAGCGTCCATCAGGGGTTTGGCCCTAGAGGCCGCTGGGGTCCACCACCCATAGCCAACGTCAAACCCCAGGTACTGCATGGTCTCCTGCATGAACTCACACTTCTCCAGCTTGAGTCGTGTGTGGTTCTCTTGGCAGACCGCAAAGAACTCATTCAAGAGGATTAGGTGATCCTCCTTGGTATTGGTCCCGAGGCATACATCGTCGATGTGTGCTTCCATCTGGGCCCCACGGGATATGAGTTCCTGCACCTTAGGTCTTCTTCGTAGGATGGACACGATCTTGTTCATCAGCTCTTGGAATAGAGTTGGTGCGTTGGCCACGCGAAACGGCATGACCTTCCACTTGAACACCCTCCCCTGAGGGGTGATGAAGGCTAGTAGCTCCTGAGCGTTGGGCGTCAGGTCCACCTGCCAGAATCCGCTCCTCTTGTCCATCTTGGTCCTGTAGCAACGGGAGGCTATGTTCTCTAGGGTAGACTCCATATTAGGAATGGACCCTGAGTGGTTGAGCGTTTTCTTGTTCAGCTCTCCGTAGTCCACTACCAGCCGTTTGGCTGTAGACCCAGGTCTAGCCACCAGGAAACAGGGGCTGCAGTGTTGGGGGTAGTCCCCGTCCTTGTACTCCAGGACTAGGCCAGCGTCGATACGTTCTTGTATCTGTCGCTCAATCTCGTCGGCCTGCTCTTTAGGAGCCGGATAGGGTCTCCTACGGATCTTCTGACCCACGAACTCGGGTTTCAGCTTGAGGTCCATCTGTACCAGCTGGTCACATGAGGCTGGGGGTGGTAGTTCCCCGAACACCTCCAGATAGGTCCTTATAAGCGTCTGCACCCCCGGGTCCAATAGCTTGATCTTGTACTCCATGTCCTCGTCACAGTGTAAGTTGCTTGCCCCCTGAGTAATAGACGTCGGGAGGTGATCCTCCACCGACTCTTCGCCCTTGGTAGTATCCTTCAACCCTTGGTAGGCATAAAGTAGGTCTCGTTCAACCATCTCCGGTGGACGATGGCAACATAGGCACGCTCGAGGGGGTTCACATACACATTCCTCCGAGAGGTCGTCCTCCTCTGGGGTCATCACATGGGCACCCCACACGCTCTTCATGAGCTTAAGATCTACCTCCCTTCGCCAGGTGGTGATCTTCTGTTCGAGGTCCTCCTTCAATTGGGATAGATCTCCCATACGTCCTTGCTTCAGTGGCCATGAGCTGCGGGTAGGTTTAGCGTAGCATAGATTTTTCGCCACCAACCTCCTCTTGGAGTCCACGTACTCCCTTAGCCTGGATCGGGGATCCAGCTCTTCGTCCACGGGGTCTTCCAGCCTCATGGAGAGTAGGGGTTTCAGTGGGGCGACGTACTCAGCTTTCTCCACTTCCTCCACGCATGTCTGCACGAAGAAGGCGTCGTGCTCGGTTTCGTCATCTGAGTGTATGGAGCTGGGGAGCTCGGATAGTCCACACTTAGAGACTCCTCAGGAACGGGTACATGACAGGGAGACTTGGGGGCGTTGGTGTTAGTCACGACGTATTCATCTCCTCCGGGTATAGTCTCAATAGCATCTTGAGGTCGTAGTCGATCCTTCAAGTCACCCAAGGCGAGTCCATCGCTTTCTCGTTGTATAGCCTGGACCAGAGTCGAGTCCAGGTCCTCCCAGGGGATGGAGGTAAGGCCTCCGTCGACCACGCTGAGCATACTCCCCCATCCGGGTTTCCACATAGGCGTCTTACGCCCCAGAGGCACGTAGATGGCCCCATCAGGTAACCTAACAGAGCTGATAGTCAGCCTGTCCAGGAGGGTTCGCCAGTGCTCGTTGCCCCCCTGGGATCCCCAATCGGGGGAACACAGGACCATACGGGAACGTTCCAAGGCCACTCTGGTCAAGACCTTCCCCAGTTCACTGAACCTGGGGTTCCCGTAGGCCATCCCGAAAGAGGGCCAGTAAAATTTGTAGCTGCAGTTCTTCTCCTTGCTGCAGTAAAGGTCCAGGTCACGTTGCTTGTCGCTGGCGAACAACTCCACACTCAGGTCTTCTCTAGAGTAACCCAACTCCTTCAGACCCTGGTCTAGGACTTCCCCCAATAGTTGATCGTCCTCAGTTTTGGGGGCTGCCATCATGTTCGAGGGCTCCTCCTTCGATACCCTCAGGTAGCTCGAGGTGTGCTCAGACTGCTCCAGTGGTACGGACTCTCTGCCCTCGCCGTGGTCCACGTAGAGGAGGTAGGGCGCTTGCAGCGTCAGGGATTGTATCTGGGAGTGCTGCACGAAGAAGTCGGTCCCCAATACAAAGTCGAAGGCCTCAGTGTCCATCACATAGAACCGACGGGCGATATTTCGGGAGCCCATAGGTACCTCCACTTCACAGTCCCCGCAGCTGTGCACCAAATGTCCATCCCCCATTCGTATAGCCGCGGTGGTCATGGTGTTCTTCAGGCTCCCACAAGGTAAAATTTTCTTCGCCACTATAGATATGGTGGCTCCGGTATCCAATACCACCAGGTATTCACGTCCCCCTAGTCGGAGACGTACCCAGAACACCAGGTCCAGGGCCCCACCGGAGCGTCCCCGTCAGAACTCCGCGGGACAGGTCACCTCGAACCCCTTGTTCCGCAATTTGCCGGCCATCCTCACGAAACTGCTTCTCTTCTTAGCGTTGCCGTCGTCACCACCTTCATGCTCACGCTTGGCTCCTTGTTCTCGCTGGGCCTGCGTTTGTGAGCGTGTGGTAGGACCAGACTGCCCTCCAGAGGCCCCAGTTCCCCCCTGGATTAGGGTTGGGGTTGCCTCCGTTCTTGTTCGGATTCTTGTTGTCCCTCTCTGGCTGGTGGTTAGCGCCTCCTCCTCGTCCACCTTGACTCTTGTCTTGCCCTTTTCCACGTCCTTTCGACTTGCCCCTCTGGAGTCGTTGCCGTTGCCCTTGCCACTCCCCTTGCCAGAGCCTTTGCCAGGATCCTCGCCCTTCAGCTTCGCCGACAGGCGCTGCTTGTGGTAGCACTCATCCTCGTAGTGCTTTCTCTTCCCACAGAAGGCACAGGTGATAGTACACCTGTAGTGATCCGGCATCTACGCCTTGATGCCGGTGTTGGTCTCCTGCTTCTTCCCTTGGACTACGAAGCAGTCTCGCTGCTCGCAGTCAGGGGCGTGCTGCAGGTGATCCTGCTCATCCCTGGCATCACAGCAGAAGAGCTCCTTGACATTTTCCATGATACGGGCGTGTTTCGGGGTAGTCCCCTGTCCAGGTCTAGGTCCTTGGTACCCTTTGCCATGGCTTCCAGAGCCTCCCCCTCCAGGACGGTAGGCGCTTAGGTGCTGGTCGCTTTCCTTCTCCAGCGCCAGCTGCAGAAGTAGCACACATAAATCCTCGTAGTGGAGGGCTCTAGCCTTGCGCTCTGCCGTTGAACGGCACTCGTCCCACAGCTCCCGAGGGAGTTTAGCAACCAACCAGAACAGCACGTCGTTGCTGCTGTAGGAACCGGGCGTCAATCGTCCAGCCCAGTGATCCAGGTCGGCCAGTAGCTCAAAGACCCTGCCAGGTTTGGGGTTGTTGGGCAGCACGGCCAGGTTCTGGATCTCGGCCCTGATGGAGAGGTCGGTTTCATAGGTTGGGTACTGCCTCTCCAAGGCAACCAACACGTCGGCAAAGGTGGCGGACTTAGTCACAATCTGCTTGACCTGCTTCTCCAGGTACTTGGTCTTGCAACATTGCAGGAGCAGATCGCACTTGACCCGTCCACTAGCGTGGGTTTGGCCGGTCATTAGGAGGAACCGGCCAAAATTCTCAGCGAACTCGCTGAGGTCCTTGCCTGTGAACTCAGGTAAGTTCACCACGATCTTGGAGGTGGCAATGGCCTTAGCCTCCTGAGACCTGCGTCCCTCAGGGCGCTGGGTCTTCCTCTTCTTCTTTTTCTTCTGCCCATTTGGGTTCTCGGGGTCCTCAGGGTCGTCGTCCTCCGAAGGCGAAGCAGAAGTCATCGACGGCGGCTCATCATCGGTGGGGTCTCCGCCTAGGTCACTAGAGCCATAGGGCTCCACGTGAACCATTGCCCTCAGGGCCGTCAGCCCCAGCCGGTCCAGCTGGGTTCTCGTAGATTTCCCCACGTGGCTGTAGGGTGGCTGGGCCGTTCTCGGCACCAAAGGGCTTCTCGGTATCACTGCAGGGGTCGGTACTGGTCGGCTCCTCAGGTTCCCCAGGGTGTTTGTCAACCGTGCCACCAGGTGATTAGCCTGTAGTCGATGGGGTGAAACTCCCACGATGGTAGGTGACGCTTGGGGCGGAATCAGTGGCTCTAGTTTGGCCCGAATCTCTTGAGTGAGATCGCCAACAAGTTCAGAGGTGGCTCCTCGGAGAGCCTCTTTTATCTTCGACCGCGTCAGGGACCTGTTGGAGGATCTCCCCGATCCTCTACTCCTGCTCCCGCATGACTCAGGTCCTCTCCTCAGCCTACTCAGGATTGCATACCCAGGAACATCCACATAGGCTCCCGTAGCGGGTGGAGGATGGTGAGAGTCAGCCGCATACCATCGCGGCGCAGAACTGGAGACCACTGGCTCACTGGTAGTAGTTGCCTCTGGAAACGCAGCGGTAGATGGGTTCACACCATAGGCAGGGTAGGTAGGCATACCAGTAAATCCTGTGCCCTCAGCCATAGGCGGGGTGGTTATGGGTTTGGATGTTGCAGCGGCTGGGTCTGGAGTTGGGAGTGTGGTGGTTGTAGGAGAGGGTGATGCATGGATGCCAGAGGCGCTCGGTGCGCCCTCGAAGGTCGACTCACTCGTCGGGTCGTGCCCATGGTCTACTCCTTTGTCTGCCCTGCTTTCTCCAGCATCCTTCTCTCTCTCCCTCCTTCTCTTCACAGGGTTGGTGTCCACCTCCTCGACTGAAAGGGCCCGGAAGGCCGACTGAAGTCCCTCCAGCGAGTCATCAACCAGGTCCACTGGCCCATGTAAGGGCACCGAAGGTACAGCGCTAGGTCCAGGTCCAGGTTCACCAGGTGCTGGCATTGCTGGTGCCTCAGGCGCCGTCCTCACGTCGGTGTCCTCCTTCTTTGTGTTTTTTTCGCCCTTCTTGCTTATATATGACAGATCTCGGCGCACTGGATGTACGGCACGGGGTTGCTGCCAGTACGCAGAGACTGTCTGCCTCTTGCTACCAGAAAGTTTTATGGTGATTTCAACACTGTGTTTTTGTTGTGCCTCTCCTGCTGCTTGCTGCTGGTGTAGGGTTCCTGCTGCTTGTTTTTGACGAGGAAAATGTTTTATTGTTGAAATACAACGAATCCAGGATAACCCAAGCCAGAAATAAGCAAGTAGAAGATGCACAGGATCAAAGCATGCAGGGCTGCAGTCACAAAGAGTTAGATAAAGACAAGTATCAACAATAGACCACAGCAGTTAGCATACATTGCACTTCAGGATGAAACATTTTACATGTTTAAGAAAAACTGATTGAAAAACTGCCCCAAGGGCTCACTCTCAGCCATAGTGCCGTCTTGAGATGTGCACTCTTTGTTTTGGGTCCCATAGGTGCTGAGGTGGCATGGCTTGTGGCGCTGAGATCACTGCCATGTCACATGGGATAATCCTACTTAGTTAGGCTGACTGGGTATTGAACCCAGGACCTCTCAAAAAGAGGTGCCCCAGCCCCCTAGGGTGCATACCACTAGGATAGCTAAGAATTCATGAGAAAACATAGATAAATTCATAGGCTCTGTCCTCAGTATATCAGTGCCTCGGTCACCCAGAAAAAGATGTTTTAGGGCCTATAGCTTGGGGATTAAGGGGTCCACGCAACATCCTGATTTAGGGTTTGGTTCAATAGGTCAAAATGTGTTATCACCCATTTTGGTTAGGCCAATACTAAGATAAAAATGTAAGAGTGCTTAGAGCACCTCTAATACAACTACAGTATACCCTAAAGCATTGGAAAAGCACTTTTTCTTAATTTCATCACACCCACCTTGTCGTTAAGGTACTTTTTTCAACCCATTTTGGCTTTACCATTTTCACCTCATTTGGAGCTTATAGCACAACCTTTTCTCATTCAGACACCGTTTCCGACCCATTTTGGCCTTTCATGATGCCCATTTTGTCATTCAAATACCATTTTCAATCCATTTTGGGCTTTCATCGTACCCGTTTCGTCGTTCGCATGCCATTTCGAACCCATTTTGGGCTTTTATGACACCCATCTTGTCACTCAGATACTATTTGCAACCCGTTTTGGCCTTTCAGTGTATCCATTTTGCCATTCTGATACCATTGTCAACCCCTTTCGGGCTTTCATCGTACCCATTTCGTCGTTCGCATGCCACTTCCAACCCATTTAAGGCTTTCGCCACATGGATTTCGTCACATTCCGGAAAGCCGGTGAAGTTGATGTCAAGTGAAGTACAGCAACAAAAGGCAACGAAACATACTGCAGCCATGGCAGCGAACAACCCGACCTGGATTTGATGGGGTCCAAGCCGGGGGTGCGGGAACCCGAAGAAGAAAGAATATTCAGCTTTCAATGATTGTTTTGTTGCTGTTGATGTGCCACTAGTTGTGTCCTGCTGCTTGCCTGCCCCTCATGCTCCTTTGGTTTTGATGTCTTTTTGGAAAACAAAAGGAAAGGCTCAACCCACAGTCCAAGTGGGGCACAAATCTAGGATCTGCTACTTGAAACATGAAGGGCTGCAGTCACAAAGAGATACATGCACAAAGTATTTACAGCAAAGGATCAAACTGTGACTGCAAATTGGAAGAAATTGTTGGAAAACAAACTAATCAAGATAGAAAATTGCCCTCATTGGCACCATCTCTGAAGTAGGGTCACTCTGTTGTGTGAACCCTTTGTTTTTGGTCCCTAACGGGCTGAGGTGGCATGGCTTGTGGCACCAAGGTCACTACAATGTAACCTGGGATCTTCCTACTTAGCTAGGCCGACTGAGAATTCAACTCAGGACCTCTCAACAAGAGGTACCACAAGCCCCTAGGGTGCGCACCAGTAGGATAAGTAGGCATTAATGAAAAAATGGAGAAAAATGTATAGGCTCTGACCAGAGCAGTGCCTCAGTCGATTCAGCAAACCGTGTTTAGGTCAAAATAGTTGGGGGGTCGAGGGTCCTCACAACATGCATTGATTAGTGTTCGGTTTTATAGGTCAAAGTGCATTATCGCCATTTTGGTTGGGCCAGTACTAAGATAAAATTGTGGTATGCCTCTAGGGATCTTTAAGACAACTGAAGCTTACCCAAAAGCATTGAAATACACTTTTCCTTACTCCCTCCTAGTGCTGTGGTGGCCACCACTGTCGCATTTTAAAGAAAAAAGGGTATTTTTCTTGGCCTTCCCATGGGCTTTTTGCATCTTTTTAAAGTTACCTGTAACCTCCCTCAAATTGAAAATAGGCGCTGCATCACGGCAGTCGCCAGTTTATGCCTTGTCGAAACATTCTTTCACATCCCCCGCTGCGCTTGAAAGCGTCTTTGGGGCGACTGTGGCTTGGCAGGGGTTAAAAAGTGCATGCTGGGTCATGTACTCATGCATCGCTTCCTTGAAGAGGCAATACGCCAAAATAGGCCCTTCACATGGTCAGGCGTTGTTGTTGGGGTCAAAAACGCGAAGAAAAATTTTTCGACGTGAAATAGGTGAATAGCTAACGCCGTAAGCACCGTAACGCTCGTGGGACCCCAACGCCGTCCTTGCCGTCGTCTAACTCGCTATAGGCGCAGAGAAAAACACGTCGCGAGCAGCGCGTAAAACTCAAAAATTTTTCATAACTCGCCACGACCCCTCACGTCGCGCCCTGCCGCCTTTTTCTTCTTATTCTCCATGCACCTTCCTCCCCACCCTCGTGCCCATCACTCCCCTTGCCCTGCAGCTCACGCGGCGGCCCTGGGGGAACGCGGTTAACCCTTAGCAATGGACGCCAACACGCTCCACGACGCGGCGCCCAAGAACAAGGCCAAGAACATCAAAAACGACGGGTAGCACGTAAGGCACAGCAGTGAACATGGTCTTGCTGCACGCGAGTGTGTTGGGTCGTGTATAATTTTATTTTATTTTCAAAAGCAAAAAAAAAAAAAAAAAAAAGAGGAAAAAAAAATATTTTATGAAATTTTGCAGCGGTTTTTCAAGTAGGTACAACCACACCCACGCAAGAAACAAACCCAGCAAGGCGGCACGGCACCGCAGGACACGGCACAGGGCGCAGGACACCACAGGACAACGCACAGCACAGCAAGACACCACGACACACCAGAGCAGCACCACCACACCGCAGAACGTCCAGGGAGACACCACAACGCACAGGGACACGCCACAGCACGAGGCACCAACAACAGCGCAGACGACACTGGCGCCGCACGACGGGCCGCAGGAGGGCAAAGCAAACACAAACAGCACCGCAAAGCGACAGCAGAGCACAACAGCACAGCACCATACGACAGCACAGCGCCACAGCACACGACACAGGGAAGCAGGGCACAACAGCCAGCACAACAAGGCACCGCAGCGCACAGAGCGGAGAAGACAGGGAACGCACAGCACGGGGAGAAGAGCACCACAGCACGCAGCCACCACCACCGGGCAAAAAACAGCACAGCCAACCAACAGCACAACACAGCACAGCACGACAGCCCACAGGAGGGCAAAGCAAGCCCCAACAGCGCCGCAACACGACAGCAGAGCACAACAGCACAGCACCACGCGACAGCACAGCACCACAGAACACGATACAGAAAAGCAGGGCACCACAGCAAACCACACCAACCGCAGGGAAACAGACCGGGCGGCCAGACAGGGACACCGACACCGAAACACGCCACCAGGAGACAACCACGGGCCAGCAGACCCAGCACCGCACCACGACACACCACAGCACCAGGCGCCAGCAACAGCACGCACCACACGAACAGCACAACGCGAGCGCACCAGCACAGCGAAGCACAGCACCGCACAGAGCGGAGAGGACAGGGAACGCACAGCACAACACCCCGGGACACACACAGCACAAAGCACAGCGGCGAACAACAGCACGCACCACCGCGCCACGACAAAACACACACAGCACGGGGGAACACCGCAAAACGCAGCGCCGCAGAGCACAGGGCCCCAGGGCAACGGGCAGCGCCAGAGGGCACGGCGCAACAAGCAGCGGCACCCAACGAGCACAACACAGCACAGAACAGCACAACACCGGAGAACACAACGCGCAGCAGCGCGGCGCAGCACCGCACCCAAGGACGCACAGCACAACACAGCACACGGCACACAGCACCGAGCGGCAGCGACGAAAACCGCGAGACAAAAAGGGGGGGGGGGGAGGGGGGGGGGCAGCAACCGACGGGGAGCAACCACCAGCCAGGCGAAAAAGCACGAAAGAGGGACAAGCGCACGGAGAGCCGAGAGGCGGAAGGCCAACAGAGCAAAAAACGCACAGCGCCGAGGCCCAGGGCACCCGGGGCCGGAAATAAGAGAAAGCCGGAGACAACGGGGGCGCACAGGGGAGGAAAAAAAAAAAAAAAAAAAACCAAGACACCAAGCAGGAGCGACGAAAACAGCGAGACACAAAAAGGGAGGAGGAGGGGGGCAAAACCACCAAAGAGCAGCCAACGGCCAAACAGGAGACACAAACAAGGCGCGAGCGCACGAAGAGCCAGGCAGCGGGAGGCCGAGAAAAAGAACCAAAGGACAGCGCCAAGGCAACGAGGAACGGCAAGGGCAGCGAGAGAGGGGGGGGCAACCCCAGCCCGGAGGGGGCCAAGCAAAGCAGAAAGACAAAGCGGCCAAAGGAAAGGGTGAGGCGCACCAGAACGCGCCCAGGAGGCCGGCCCGCCCGACCCGGCCAAGCAGAGCACGCACACGAACACACACGCACAGCGGAACCCTGGCTGCCTGCTCCAGAGGACGGGCGGCCGGGGGAGGGACAGCGCCTGACACCAGGCGCCCCTCACAACGGTGCAAGGCACCCCCCCCCCGGGGACGCCCTCCCGCCACCCCCACAGCGAGCAACGCCGGCCCGCAAGGGTGCACGCTGTGGGGCCGGTGCTGGGTCCACACGCCCGCATCGACCGCACCCGGGACACACGGGTCGCGGAACCCTGGCTGCCCGCTCCAGAGGACGGGCGGCCGGGGGAGGGACAGCGCCTGACACCAGGCGCCCCCTCACAACGGAGGAAGGCACCCCCCCCCGGGGACGCCCTCCCGCCACCCCCACAGCGAGCAACGCCGTCCCGCAAGGGCGCACGCTGTGGGGCCGGTGCAGGGTCCACACGCCCGCATCGACCGCACCCGGGACACACGGGTTGCGGAACCCTGGCTGCCCGCTCCAGAGGACGGGCGGCCGGGGGAGGAACAGCTCCTGACACCAGGCGCCCCTCACAACGGCGGAAGGCACCCCCCCCCGGGGACGCCCTCCCGCCACCCCCACAGCGAGCAACGCCGGCCCGCAAGGGCGCACGCTGTGGGGCCGGTGCTGGGTCCACACGCCCGCATCGACGGCACCCGGGACACACGGGTCGCGGAACCCTGGCTGCCCGCTTCAGAGGACGGGCGGCCGGGGGAGGGACAGCGCCTGACACCAGGCGCCCCTCACAACGGTGGAAGGCACCCCCCCCGGGGACGCCCTTCCGCCACCCCCACAGCGAGCAACGCCGGCCCGCAAGGGCGCACGCAGTGGGGCCGGTGCGGGGTCCACACGCCCGCATCGACCGCACCCGGGACACACGGGTCGCGGAACCCTGGCAGCCCGCTCCAGAGGACGGGCGGCCGGGTGAGGGACAGCGCCTGACACCAGGCGCCCCTCACAACGGTGGAAGGCACCCCCCCGGGGACGCCCTTCCGCCACCCCCACAGCGAGCAACGCCGGCCCGCAAGGGCGCACGCTGTGGGGCCGGTGCTGGGTCCACGTGCCCGCATCGACCGCACCCGGGACACACGGGTCGCGGAACCCTGGCAGCCCGCTCCAGAGGACGGGCGGCCGGGGGAGGGACAGCGCCTGACACCAGGCGCCCCTCACAACGGCGGAAGGCACCCCCCCCGGGGACGCCCTTCCGCCACCCCCACAGCGAACAACGCCGGCCCGCAAGGGCGCACGCTGTGGGGCCGGTGCTGGGTCCACACGCCCGCATCGACCGCACCCGGGACACGCGGGACGCGGGACCCTGGCTGCCCGCTCCAGAGGACGGGCGGCCGGGGGAGGGACAGGGCCTGACACCAGGCGCCCCTCACAACGGTGGAAGGCACCCCCCCCGGGGACGCCCTTCCACCACCCCCACAGCGAGCAACGCCGGCCCGCAAGGGCGCACGCTGGGGGGCCGGTGCTGGGCTCACACGCCCGCATCGACCGCACCCGGGACACACGGGTCGCGGAACCCCGGCCGCCCGCTCCAGAGGACGGGTGGTCGGGGGAGGGACAGCGCCTGACACCACGCGCCCCTCACAACACGGTGGAAGGCACCCCCCCCGGGGACGCCCTTCCGCCACCCCCACAGCGAGCAACGCCGGCCCGCAAGGGCGCACGCTGTGGGGCCGGTGCTGGGTCCACACGCCCGCATCGACCGCACCCGGGACACACGGGTCGCGGAACCCTGGCTGCCCGCTCCAGAGGACGGGCGGCCGGGGGAGGGACAGCGCCTGACACCAGGCGCCCCTCACAACGGTCGAAGGCAGCCCCCCCGGGGACGCCCTTCCGCCACCCCCACAGCGAGCAACGCCGGCCCGCAAGGGCGCACGCTGTGGGGCCGGTGTTGGGTCCACACGCCCGCATCGACCGCACCCGGGACACACGGGTCGCGGAACCCTGGCTGCCCGCTCCGGAGGACGGGCGGCCGGGGGAGGGACAGCGCCTGACACCAGGCGCCCCTCACAACGGCGGAAGGCACCTCCCCCGGGGACGCCGTTCCGCCACCCCCACAGCGAACAACGCCGGCCCGCAAGGGCGCACGCTGTGGGGCCGGTGCAGGGTCCACACGCCCGCATCGACCGCACCCGGGACACGCGGGACGCGGGACCCTGGCTGCCCGCTCCAGAGGACGGGCGGCAAGGGGCCGCCGCCCCCAAAACCCCAAGCCAAGTAGGGGGGAACCGGGACCGGACCGCCCCCCCCCAAGCACGCCAGACGGAGCACGGGACCGGGGCAGGACACGCGGAGGGGCACGGACCACGTGGAACGGCCCTACCAGCGCCCAGTGCCGGGACCACGCGAGATGCGCGCGCCACACCACCCAGCGGGGGGGGGAGGGGACACCGCGAGAGCGCGAGCGCACACACACGAAAAGGACACGCGGGGACTACCGGAGGGGCAACCGAACCGAGCGCGCGGAACGCACAGACCGCATGGAATGGCGTACCAGCGAGCGAGGGTAAGGGACACCCGGACGGGACGGCCCGCCACACGCAGCGCGGAACAGGCGGGGCGGGAAGGGGGAAACAGGAGAGACACAACACCAGGTACCGGCCCGAACCCCCCCCGAACCGGCCGCGAGCGCCGCGCACACACAGACGGGACACTGCACCCGCCAAGGCAGTAGTGGCGCACAGCGCCACGCCCCAACCCCTAGGCTAGGCAGCCTCCGCGCCAGCCCAAGGGGGTCCCACTGGCGACAAGCCAGTAGCACGGGCCCGGCGGCGCCGGCGCCCCGGGCGACCACGCATTAGGGGGGCGACGCAGTGGGTAAGCGCCCGCAGCCACGGCTGCGAATTGATGCACTGACCAAGGAGTGGCGAAACGGGAACGCCGGGGAAGGACGGGGCTCCGAGCTCTGTGAACCCGGGGGACTCCGCCACCAGGCGGGAGGTGCGTCTTGGAGGGCCCCCCACTAGGACCCGGTGGGGAGGATATCACCTGGCCCGATCAGGTGGCCCCCCGGGGCCGAAAGGCGTCTAGTACCCGCAAAATCAAACCTCAAAATTCAAACCTTTAGGACCTATAGCTTGGGGATTAAGGGGTCCACGCAACATCCTGATTTAGTGTTTGGTTCAATAGGTCAAAATGTGTTATCACCCATTTTGGTTAGGCCAATACTAAGATAAAAATGTAAGAGTGCTTAGAGCACCTCTAATACAACTACAGTATACCCTAAAGCATTGGAAAAGCACTTTTTCTGAATTTCATCACACCCACCTTGTCGTTAAGGTACTTTTTTCAACCCATTTTGGCTTTACCATTTTCACCTCATTTGGAGCTTATAGCACAACCTTTTCTCATTCAGACACCGTTTCCGACCCATTTTGGCCTTTCATGATGCCCATTTGGTCATTCAAATACCATTTTCAATCCATTTTGGGCTTTCATCGTACCCGTTTCGTCGTTCGCATGCCATTTCGAACCCATTTTGGGCTTTTATGACACCCATCTTGTCACTCAGATACTATTTGCAACCCGTTTTGGCCTTTCAGTGTATCCATTTTGCCATTCCGATACCATTGTCAACCCCTTTCGGGCTTTCATCGTACCCATTTTGTCGTTCGCATGCCACTTCCAACCCATTTAAGGCTTTCGCCACATGGATTTCGTCACATTCCGGAAAGCCGGTGAAGTTGATGTCAAGTGAAGTACAGCAACAAAAGGCAACGAAACATACTGCAGCCATGGCAGCGAACAACCCGACCTGGATTTGATGGGGTCCAAGCCGGGGGTGCGGGAACCCGAAGAAGAAAGAATATTCAGCTTTCAATGATTGTTTTGTTGCTGTTGATGTGCCACTAGTTGTGTCCTGCTGCTTGCCTGCCCCTCATGCTCCTTTGGTTTTGATGTCTTTTTGGAAAACAAAAGGAAAGGCTCAACCCACAGTCCAAGTGGGGCACAAATCTAGGATCTGCTACTTGAAACATGAAGGGCTGCAGTCACAAAGAGATACATGCACAAAGTATTGACAGCAAAGGATCAAACTGTGACTGCAAATTGGAAGAAATTGTTGGAAAACAAACTAATCAAGATAGAAAATTGCCCTCATTGGCACCATCTCTGAAGTAGGGTCACTCTACTATGTGAACCCTTTGTTTTTGGTCCCTAACGGGCTGAGGTGGCATGGCTTGTGGCACCAAGGTCACTACAATGTAACCTGGGATCTTCCTACTTAGCTAGGCCGACTGAGAATTCAACTCAGGACCTCTCAACAAGAGGTACCACAAGCCCCTAGGGTGCGCACCAGTAGGATAAGTAGGCATTAATGAAAAAATGGAGAAAAATGTATAGGCTCTGACCAGAGCAGTGCCTCAGTCGATTCAGCAAACCGTGTTTAGGTCAAAATAGTTGGGGGGTCAAGGGTCCTCACAACATGCATTGATTAGTGTTCGGTTTTATAGGTCAAAGTGCATTATCGCCATTTTGGTTGGGCCAGTACTAAGATAAAATTGTGGTATGCCTCTAGGGATCTTTAAGACAACTGAAGCTTACCCAAAAGCATTGAAATGCACTTTTCCTTACTCCCTCCTAGTGCTGTGGTGGCCACCACTGTCGCATTTTAAAGAAAAAAGGGTATTTTTCTTGGCCTTCCCATGGGCTTTTTGCATCTTTTTAAAGTTACCTGTAACCTCCCTCAAATTGAAAATAGGCGCTGCATCACGGCAGTCGCCAGTTTATGCCTTGTCGAAACATTATTTCACATCCCCCGCTGCGCTTGAAAGCGTCTTTGGGGCGACTGTGGCTTGGCAGGGGTTAAAAAGTGCATGCTGGGTCATGTACTCATGCATCGCTTCCTTGAAGAGGCAATACGCCAAAATAGGCCCTTCACATGGTCAGGCGTTGTTGTTGGGGTCAATCCTCAACCTGCTAGACTCATTTACACGCTGGTCGTAGCAGATCCTTAATGCCTCATGAATGGGGTCCCTGGTTCCAGTTAGTCTCCATGAGGCTGCGGCTCGGCCCGAACACGGCCTTCAGCTTTGCAACGGCTCAGGGACATCTCAATAAAAAGGATGAAGGGTGTGAGGGCCGGATTACGCTTCAATGATCGACGATTCACCGAAATCCCGCAAATTACGGCCTAGAATTTTTCTGATGGTACATACCTTCTCACAACTCAATTGTGCATTGAATGCACATTTTTTGGTTTATTTTTGTCATTAGAGGAAATTCTTGTATTCCTACGCTCAAAAAGGCGGCGCGCCGGAGCGCATCCTAATTCACAGCTGCAAAATGCAGAAAGAGTAAGATTATAGCAGCATGTTACGAATTCAAGAAAAAATGACGAAACATCACAATGATTATAAAGATAGAGATTCCACCCACATCAACAGGAACCTCAAAAAATTGAGAAAACGAGATAATATAAAGGTACGTTGAGTGTACAGGTATTTCTTGTTTAGGGCTTCCCTCATGCATTTGTATAAATAGCATACACACTAGTGATAGAAACGCGTATGCGTAACCATGCAGGGTAGAGGGATTGATTAGAAAGATTTAGGATCAGTAGAGGGATGATTAGTGTAAAACAAGTGGCCTTCGGCCGGGGAGTGGTTGCCGCAAGGGGCTAACGGTCCTGTCCTGCGATGCAATGCATCGCAACTGTGACAACTGCTCTCACACACCAACCCCCCCCTTTTGTTGCACTGATTAGATCATACACACTCGTGCCTAAAACGACTCGTTTCGCCTCGCTTAGACGCTATAGGCTTCGTCGTCGCTTGCTTTCATTTTCCCTCCCTATTCTTTTTGCAAGAACAAAGCACACGCCACGGCATGGTGCATGATAAGTAAGGTAGGTAAGCCCATGAGGGCCACTTCCTGATACAATCAGACCCGCCGGTCGCTTGAGAGAGTGGGAGGTGGAGAGAGGGTGATCGTGCACGGCAGTGCACAAAATCGTTAACCCGTGCATGTGCATGCATGTGGTGCATCAAAGAGAATAGGCCACACTCAGTGCATGCAGTAAACCTTGTTTAGGCTACTCCTTGGGGTCCACCCTACGTGTTTTCAGAGAACGGGTGGAGTCTCTAAGCTCGCTTGCCTCACGACGAGTTTATTTGATCTGATTTTTTTTTGTTGTTAGGACCCATATAACATGGCGAGCGGCATTAGGGTCTTGTTCAATACTCCTTGCACTTGTGCACACTTCTCTTGATGTAGGCAAAGGAAGGCTAAGTGGTGCAAAAGTCCTGAGCAAAGAGTCAGAAATCACATTCAAAAAAAAATACAACAGCAGTTCAACAACACACTGGGGAAAGGAAACATAACGTCTTCATCATGGTCAACGAGTACTCACGCTGTGCATGCCTGCAGAGCACCCCTTCCGACCATATCCCGGCTCTCCTCGATAGACCCATGAGTCTAGTGGTGATGTTGGGGCGGACCGTACCTTGAACCTGTTCAAGAAGTGGTTCCACACTATGTGGGGTGATGCTCAACTACCAAAGCCCCTCCACCCTATTGTGCACAAGTGCCCGTGCCGGTCTTGCAAACCTGGAGATCTCAGGGACAAAGGTCTCTATTCGACCCTTCCCATCCCACAGTGCGCCAACAATGTGGTTCATGTAAACTACACGGAGATGCCAAAGTTTCGGGGTTACAACTTGGCCCTAGTCGTGACCTGTGGGTTGATCAGGTTCATCCGAGTGTTTGCATGCAATAAGCACATCACCGGCGAGCAGACCATCAAGATCCCTCTCGAAGAGTGGTTCAGTGTCTATGGGGCACCTAAGGAGATCAATTCCGACAAAGGCAGCACAGTACGCTCAGACACTGGCTGGTACAAGAGTGTCTTGAGGACCTTCAATGTCCAAGTGTCCAAAGAGATTCACTTTACTCATACCAGCAACCCCCTATGTGAGCGATAGATCCGAGTTCTCAAAGAGAACATCAGGATATATTACAAGACGGAGCGAACCAAAGACTGGGTGAAACTACTCTCGGGAAACTCCCTGATGACGAACTCTCAGGAGAATTCAGCAACTAGCTACTCACCCCACAAGCTATTCATGGGGCGCCCAGCGTGGTTCCTCCGTGCTCCCTATTCCTGATGATTCCTACTCTACGGGAGGGGGATGGATGAAGGAGCAACAAGACAAGGTGGGAGTGAGGGAGCGCCAGTGGGATAAGAAGAACAAGCAACGAGCTCCTGCCACCTAATAAGAGGGTGATTGGGTGTTTGTGCACCACAGGCGGCTACCCGCCTAGCCACGCTCTACCATGGATGATCCCTACTATGCGCCCTACAAGATCCTATCAGTGGACTGCCGCCGCGTCACTGCGCGGTGTTCTCCCCGGCCAGCGGGGACCCTAGTGTGCGCAGCGCCACAGCCGAAGCCCTACTACGACCCCAACAACCTCTGTGGAGAAGAACGGGAACTCAGCGACGACGAGACCGCCGCTCTGGACCCACAGAGCGCTGCTAGCCCCATGGAGGTGGAAAGAGAACTCCCCGACATGAACGCCGAGGAGACGGCAAAGGAAGGACTCTACCTGGTGAAGTCTATCATTCGCCCCCGCTACCGCCAAGGGTGGCGCTTTCTCACCCTCTGGGGTTTGGAGTGGAAAAAGCTACGTGGAAACCCTTCTCTGCCTTCGTGCTCCTGAGAGACGCTGCAACTTAGTTGTGGTTGACTCCTTGTCCTAGAACAACCTGGGAGGTTTGCGGAGAGTAGCTGAGATGCTTGCCTGGCACAAAAAGCCTATGGACTGAACCCCTCCTATACCTGCCTATGTTTGTGCGCGTGTGCTAAGCTTAAGGACCTATGAGCAAGCCGCAGAAATGGTGTCCCTAAATGTATCCAAGTTTGCGCCCCTGCTGAACTTGGCGGAATTCTTTATACGGTGTGATGGGGTACGCCCCACGTCACTCCGGCCCTAGGTGCCCCATTTTTATGCTCGCAGTAGAAAGCCTTGGGGAAATAACCAGCGCTAACGCCAAGGTATTACTTTGCCCTACTGCCTACTACAAGAGAGGGGTGGCCCAAAGCTATGAGGCGTGAAAACGCCTGTTTGCTATGCGGCCAAACACCTGGACTACCACTCCCACTGCCCGCCAAAAACCCCGACAAAATGGCACGAAAACAAAAGAACAATGACAAACAGACTGCAGCTCCTACACTCTCAACAACGGCAGCAACAGCCTTCCAAGGCAAGGAGAACACCTCCGTCCGGGCCGGTGCAAGGCTTGCCACCCATAAATGCACACGCTACTTGGTATTGTTGGTCGAGGTGGTAAACGCCCTACTGGCCCACCTGTGAAAGTAGATGAGAACACAGCGCTACTAAGCAGCGGTGGCCTACAAGGGACGCCACTACGCATTTCTCTGCTACAGCTGGGAGGCTGGGTACAACAATCTAGTCTTCATGCCACAGGTAGGTCTAATCTCATTTCCGCTACTCCTCGTGGACCAGGACGGGTTCCACACGCTTCTCTAGGCGTTTGTAGGTATCACCAAACTCCTTAGGTACTCAGCTTGTCAGAGTCCATCTAGAGGTCTGATCATGGTCATGTTCAAGCCAAGGTGTACATTCATACGGCTGAACGCTTCCTTAGCTAGCTCTTCAGGCCTTGCACCAATCATGTCATCGAAGTTATTGCAGCTTATGCAATCCGCACATTCCTTCTTGCCACCATGGATATGGTGCAATTAGAGCCGTAGTTAGCTCAAGTAGGTCCACCGGCGTCTGAGCTTAGCCTGGTTAGGTGGGGGTCCCTTTTGGAAGGTGTGTACGGGTTCTTGGTCGCACAACCAAACCACAGGGTTGCGCTCCCCGATAGTCGGGACACAAGATAGCACCAGCATAATCCCGAGCAGTTCTTGCTCGTGGGTAGAATACTTCCCCTTAGCATGGTTCAATTTCTAGTTCCAATGGTCCCGGGGAACAAGGACCCATTTGTCCTTAGGGTAGCTGTGCTTGAGAGATCCATCTCAGTTCAATCCATCGGTCCTCCCTTGTAATATGGCTGAGTCGAACTCCTTGTTCTCTAGCGCTTGCCACTGGAACAACGTTTCACCACCGCCCACGTTGCAGGCCTCTGTCACCATGATAATTTGACCTAGTGCCTGGGGCACCCCCAAGCACTTAGCGTTACCTACTTTGTCCTTGAGCTCGCCAAATGCTTGTTGCTCTTCAGGGCCCCAGCCCCCGCACTGCTCTTGTTGATGAGGTCTGTTAAGATGGTGCTGATGTGGGTGAAATTCTTGATGTGGCAAGGGTAGAAGTTGCAGGCCCCAATGAAGCTACGTACATGATGGAGTCCTTTCTTTTGGTCTTCATGTTGTACGTTGGCATCCATCAGGGGTTTGCCCTTAGAGACTGCAGGGGTCCACAACCCATAGCCAATGTCGAACGCTAGGTACTGCATAGTCCCCTGCAAGAACTCACACTTGTCCAGCTTGAATGGTTTGTGGTTCTCCTTGCAAACATCAAAGATCTCTTTAGGAGGAGTAGATGGTCCTCCTGGGTTTTCGTACCCAGGCCTACATCATCGATATGTGCTTCCATCTGGGCGCCTCGGGATATGAGTTCTTGCACCACGGATCTTTGACGTACGATGGACAATATCTTGTTCATCATCTCTTGAAAAAGAGCGGGTGCGTTGGCCACGCCAAAGGGCGTGACCTTCCACTTGAACACCCTCCCCTCAGGGGTGATGAACGTTAGGAGTTGCTGGGCGTTGAATGCCAAGTCCGCCTGCTAGACCCCACTTCTCTTGCCCACCTCAGTCTTGTAGCGGCAGGAGGCTATGTTCTCCAAGGTTGACTCTACGTTAGGAATACACCGGGACTGGTTCAGTGTTCTCTTATTCACCTCTCCATGGTTCACCACCAGCCGTTTGGCTGTAGACCCAGGCGTAGCCACCATAAAGCAGGGCTGCAGTGTTGGGGATTGTCGCCATGGTTGTACTCCAAGACCAGGCCAGCATCCATACATTGTTGTATATGAGGCTCAATGTCGTTAGTCTGCTCTTTAGGAGCAAGATAGGGCCCCCCGCGTACCTTATGCCCTACAAAGTCAGGCTTCAGCTTGAGATCCATGTGGACTAGCTTATCACAGGAAGATGGAGGGGGTAGTTCCCCGAACACCTCCAGATACGTCCTGATCAGCTTCCCAAAGCTTCCCAAAAACAAAGAGTCCACAACACAAAGAGTAAGTAGCATGTGTCATGAATGCAATAAGACAACACGCCTACTCTTGGGCGTCACTAAGTACAAGGAGTCCACAACCCAACAAATAAATAGCATGTGTCTTGAGTGCATTAACATAACACGCTGACTCTTGGGCGTCGCCAAAAACAAAGAGTCCACGACACAAAGAATAAGTAGCATGTGTCATGAATGCATTAAGACAACACGCCTACTCTTGGGCGTCGCCAAGTACAAGAAGTCCAAAACCAAACGAATAAATAGCATGTGCCATGTGTGCATTAAGACAACACGCTTACTCTTGGGCGTCACCAAAAACAAAGAGTCCGCAACACAAATAATAGGTAGCATGTGTCATGTGTCATGAGTGCATTAAGACAACATGCTTACTCTTGGGCGTTGCCAAAAAACAAAGAGTCCGCAACACAAAGAATAAGTAGCATGTGACATGAATGCATTCAAACACCGCGCCTAGTCTTGGGCGGGACCAAATACAACGAGTCCGCAACACAAAGAATAAGTAGCATGTGTCATGAATGCATTAAAATGAAACGCTTACTCTTGGGCGTCGCCAAAAACAAAGAGTCCACAACGCAAACACTAAGTAGCATATGTCATGAATGCACACAAGAGCCCAGGAAGAGTACACCGACGGCGCCTACTCTTGGGCGCGGCGAAAAATGCAAAGACGACGGTATGGCACAAGCGGACACACACCAACACCCAGACCACACACACCACACAACACACCGAGCACACCGGTGAACAGGAGCCAAGTGGCCCAGGACACCGCACTGAAGGCAACACACGGAACAAGCACACAGGTGAACAGGAGCCAAGTGGTCCAGGACACCGCACACACAACACAACACACGCCACGCGAGCACACCGGGGAACAGGAGCAAAGTGGTCCAGGACACCACCCACAACGCACAACCCACCGCACAAGCACACTGGTGAACAGGAGCCAAGAGGCCCAGGACACCATACACGCAACACCGCACACCGAGCGTGCACACCGGTGAACAGGAGCCAAGTGGTCCAGGACACCGCGCACACCGCACAACACACCAAACAAGCACACCCGTGAAAAGGAGCCAAGTGGCCCAGGACACCGCACACACCGCACAACACACCGCACAAGCACACCGGTGAACAGGAGCCAAGTGGTTCAGGACACCATACACGCAACACCGCACACCCAGCGTGCACACTGGTGAACAGGAGCCAAGTGGCCCAGGACACCACGCACACCGCACAACACACCAAACAAACACACCGGTGAACAGGAGCAAAGTGGCCCAGGACACCGCAAACACCGCACAACACACCGAACACGCACACCGGTGAACAGGAGCCAAGTGGCCCACGACAGCGCACACGCAACACAACACACGCCACGCCAGCACACCGGTGAACAGGAGCCAAGGGGCCCAGGACACCGCACACACCCCACAACACATAGAACAAGCACACCGGTGGTCAGGAGCCAAGTGGACACCCAGGACACCACACACGCCACACAACACCCGCCACGCGAGCACACCGGTGAACAGGAGCCAAGTGGCCCAGGACACCGCACACACCGCACAACACACCAAACAAACACACCGGTGAACAGGAGCCAAGTGGCCCAGGACACCGCACACACAACACAGCACACCGAGCGTGCACACCGGTGAACAGGAGCCAAGTGGCCCAGGACAGCACACAAACAACACAACAGAACGAGCACGAGTGTCACCCCGTGTGGCACCACGCACACCACACGGGAGCCAGGTGGCCCAGGACACCGCACACACAACACAACACACCCCACGCGAGCACACCGGTGAACAGGAGCCAATTGGCCCAGGACACTGCACACGCAACACCACACACCGGGCGTGCGCACCAGTCAACAGGAGCCAGGTTGCCCAGGACACCGCACACGCAACACTGCACACCAAGCGTACACACCGGTGAACAGGAGCCAAGTGGCCCAGGACATGGCACAAACAACAGGACACAACGAACACGTGTGTCGCCACGAGTGACACTACACACACCGTGCAACACACAGAACAAGCACACCGGTGAACAGGAGCCAGGTGTCCCAGGACGCCGCACACGCAACACAACACACGCCACGCAAGCACACCGGTGAACAGGAGGCAAATGGGCCAGGACACCGCACAGGCAACACCGCACACAGAGCGTGCACACCAGTGAACAGGAGCCAAGTGGCTCAGGACACAGCACAAACAACACAACACAACGAGCACGCACACCGGTGAACAGGAGCCAAGTGGCAAAGGACACCGTACACACAACACCGCACACAGAGCGTGCACACCGGTGGACAGGAGCCAATTGGGGCAGGACACTGCGCAAAGGGCACAACACACCAAACCGTGCACACCGGTGAACAGGAACCAGATGGCCCAGGACACCGCACAAGCAACACAGCACAGCGAAGGTGCACACTGGTGAACAGGACCCAGGAGGCCCAGGACACCGTACACACGGCGCGGCGCACCAAACGAGCGAACCAGAGCACGACCCACCCCCCAAGACGGACTCAGCCCACGCCGCCCTGCAGGAAAGAAACACCATGTCAGGCGACCAAGACCAACAAGCCAGCCAAGGCCAACCCAGCGGGTACAAAAAGGGTGGGCATGTAGGGCAGGGCGGCGAAAAGGGATAGCAGGGCAAGAGGAGGGGAGACGCCGGGAGAGGAACCCCCCCCATCCCCCGCAAACACACATTCCACTGCCGCGCACCGGGCCACAGCCGGGCGCCAACAAGGCTCGCCACGGAGCCATACGGACCCGCCAGAGAGGGGGGGTGTCCCCGCGCCTGCGCAACAGCACGCCCGGGCAAGGAGCGCGCGCCACACGCAGGCCAGGCAGGGCATACACACAACACCACGCACCAGCACGCACCACGACACAAAGCACGACACCACCACGGTAAACACCCACGCCTGACGACGAGCAAGCCGCAAAGAACAAGCCCAAGCCCCGCAGTCCCCACGGCGCAACAGCCGCCGTCCGGATGGACGTGTGTGCGCCCGGCAGCGAACCCAGCCTCTGCTGGCAACGAAACAGCCGCCGTCTGGATGGACCTGTGTGCGCCCGGCAGTGAACCCAGCCCCTGCCGGCTACGAAACAGCCGCCGTCCGGACGGACGTGTGTGCGCCCAGCAGATAACCCAGCCCCTGCCGGCTACAAAACAGCCGCCGTCCGGATGGACGTGTGTGCGCCCGGCAGTGAACCCAGCCCCTGCCGGCTACAAAACAGCCGCCGTCCGGATGGACGTGTGTGCGCCCGGCAGTGAACCCAGCCCCTGCCGGCTACGAAACAGCCGCCGTCTGGATGGACGCGTGAGCACCCGGCCGGCACACACCGCCTGCCGGCTACGCCCCCGCGCCGCCCGGAGAGGCGAGTGCCCAGCCACCGCAAACCACACACCCAACGGTACACCACCCAGCAACACCAGCAACGACAAACCCAGCCCGCACCATCCCGCCACCACCACCAGACACGCGCACCAACCACCACACACCCTAGGCCCGCCATCGGGGCGACCCACCGACACCGCAGCCACCAGGCAGTCAAGCCACAACCACCACCAGCACGCCCAGTCCACACCAACCCGGCCCAAACCACCCGCATGGAACACCACACCACCGGCCACACTCACTGCCAGCCGGCCACACACGCCGGGGAACCCAGCATCACGCCCGACCACACCGCCAGGCGCCCCAGACCAGTGCACCGCGCAGCCGACGCACACACACCCAGCACCCAACCTCAACCACCACGCCGGCATCACCCATGCCAGCCAGGCCCCACACCATCCACGCAGACCACACACCAGCCATGCCCCACCAGACATCACAAACCGCCACACGCATGGCAACAGCAAACCCACCGCCCACAATCCCCCAACAGCCCACACCAAGAGCGCGTCAACACGTGCACCCACACCCAACCACGCCCACCAAGCACCAAGCGCACCGGCCCCCACCGCCAACGCCTTGCACAACGGCACCCACCCACTCACACAGGCAACCGCCCAACGCCGGCACCAGCTCCACAGGGCCACCCACCGCCACCAGGCAGACAAACCACCGCCACCAGCACACCCGCGCTAACAAGCACACCTAAGATACCCGGCACCGGCCGCCCACGCCGAGCACCACACCACCAGCCACACCCACCGCCCGCTGACCACCCACACCGAGGAACCCACCATCGCTCCCGGCCGCACTACCACCCTCTCCTGTCCACCAGCCTCACCGGTGGCACGGCCACCCAAGGCATCACCAACAACACCCTCACCAGCGGCAGCAGCCACGGCGCCGTCACCAGGTGCACCACCAGCAGCACCCTCACCGTCAGCGCCACCAGCGGCACCGTCACCCGGTGCATCACCTGCGGCACCCCCACCATTCACCAGCGACAACAGCAGCGCCGCCATTGCCCATTCCATCACCTGCCCTCTGCAACCCTCCCATCACCCGTGACATCACCTACAGCACACTCACCATCGACATCGCCAGCCTCACCACCACCAATCACGCCACCCGCAGCGCCCCCGCCATCAGCATCACCGGTCTCGCCGTCCCCCGGCGCCTCACCTGCAACGCCCCGACATTCAACATCACCTGCGACACCCTCACCGTTGGCACTGCTGACATCACTGTCCCCCGTGACAACACATGCAGCACCCTCACCATCGACATCACCAGCGACACCATCACCCATCACATCACCTGCAGCACCCCTATCGTCAGAATCACCAGCAACACCATCACCCGCAGCACCCTCACCATCGGCATCGCCAGCGGCACCATGGCCCACTACACCACCAACCACTACAGCACCCTCACCATCGGCGCCACCGGCGTTCCCCTCGCCCGTTGAATCACCTGCAGCACCCTCGCCAACGACACCATCAGCCCCACCAACACCCGTTGCGGCACCTACAATCACCACCGGCATCACCAGCAGCACCATCACCCATTGCAGCATACAGCACCTGCAGCACCCTCACCGTAGGCACCACCAGCGGCACCAGCGACCACGGGGCGACCTGGAACACCCTCACCATCACCATCGCCATCACCAAGCTCACAACAGCCCGACGCATCAGCTACAGCACCCCCACCATCGGCACCGCCAACGGCACCATCAACCGTTGCATTACCTGCAGCGCCCTCACCATAGGCATCACCAGCCTCACCACCACTTGTTGCATCACCTACGGACCTACACCACCCACGGCATCACCAGCGGCACCATCACTGTGCATCACCTGCAACAGCCACACCGTCGGCATCACCAGGGGCACCATCACCCGTTGCATCACCCGCAGCATCCACACTATCGACGCTATCGAGATCCCCAGCAGCACCCGTCACAGCACCTGCAACACCCCCAGCCTCAGCACCACCAGCGGCACCATCGACAACAGCATCACCTAGAACACCCTCACCATCGGCATCACCAGTGGCACCATCAACAACGGCATCAACTGGAGCACCATCACCATTGGCATTGCCAGCGGCACCATCACCCGTCGCAACACCTGCAGCACCCCCGCCATGGGCACCACCAGCCCCACCATCACCCATTGCATCACCTCCCTGCGGCACCCTCACCGACGACATCACCAACGCCATCACCACCCGATGCATTGCCCACCGCACCCTCACAACCACCACCCATTACATCACATGCAACCCCCTCCCCATCGGCAACATTGGCATCGCCATCACCCCCTACATCACCTGCAGCAGCCCCACCATCGACGTCACCAACGGCACCATCACCCAGCGCGACACCCACAGCACCCTCCCTCACCATCGGCATCACCAACGGCACCATCACCCGATCCATCACCTGCAGCACCCTCGCTGTCGACGTCACCAACGGCACCACCGCCAATTGCACCACCTGCAGCACCCTCTGCAGCTCCCCCATCACCTGCTGCATCGCCTGCAGCACCCTCCGGAGGGCGCTCCCAGCTTCACCACCACCCGTCGCACCACCAGCAGCACACACCAGCCTCACCACCACCTGATGCAGCACCCTCACAATTGACACGAACGGCGGCGCCATCACACGGTGCGTAACCTGCGGCACCCTCGGCATCGGCACCCCAATTGACACCACCACCCACGGCATCACCTGCAGCACCCTCCCCACCGGCAGCACCAGCGGTACATCACTTGGGACACCCTCACCATCGACAACACCAGCGTCACCATTGCCCGGTTCATCACCAGCGGCACCATTGACGTCGCCAACGGCACCATTGCCCACTCCAGCACCTGCAACACCCTCACAAACGACGTCACCCGCAGCGCCCTCCCTCTGCAGCATTCCCATCACCTGCATCGCCCATTGCAGCACACCCGCCATCGGCCTCACCAGCCTCACCAAAACCCATCACACCACCAGCAGCGCCCCCATCATTGGCATCACCGGTCTCGCCGTCACCCGGCGCCTCACCTGCAACGCTCCCACATTCAACATCACCTACCACACCCTCACCATCGACACCACCAGGGACGCCCCCAATGCATCGCAGCATCCTCACCGTTGTCAGCGTCACCAGCGGCGCCATCACCTGTAGCATCACCTACAGCACCCCCGCCACCAGCATCACCAGTGGCACCACCAGCCAGCGCACCGCCCAAACCACCCTCGCCATTGGCACCGCCAACATCGCAGTCGCCCCTGACAACGCCCACAGCACCCTCACCATCAGAATCACCAGCAACACCATCACCCGCGGCACCCTCACCATCGGCATCGCCAGCGGCACCACCGCCCATTACGCCACCTGCAGCACCCTCACCTTCGGCTCCAATGCCGTTCCCCTCGCCCGTTGCATCACCTGCAACACCCTCGCCACCGACACCATCAGCCTCACCAACACCCGTTGCGTCACCTACAACACCCTCACTACCGGTATCACCAGCAACACCACCACCCGTTACAGCACCCGCAGCATCTTCACCGTACACATCACCAGCGGCACCATCAGCCACGGCATCACCTGGAACACTCTCACCATCACCATCGCCGTCACCACCCTCAGAACCGCCCGACGCATGACCCACGGCGCCAGCACCCTCACCATCAGCACCGCCACTGGCACCATCACCCGTTGCATCACCCCCCTGCGGCATCCTCAGCGAGGACATCACCAACGTCACCGTCACCCGTCACAGCACCGACAGCACCCACGCCATCGGCATTACCAGACCGTCACCACCCGATGCATGGCCCACACACCTCAAAACCACCACCCCTACATCACAGGCAACACCCTCCCCATCAGCAACATCGGCATCGCCATCACCCGTTGCAGCACCAGCAGCACCCTCACCATCGACATCGCCAACGGCACCATCACCCACCGCGTCACCCGCAGCACCCTCCCCCGCCATCGGCATCACCAACGGCACCATCACCAGATCAATCACCTGCAGCGCCCTCACCATCGACATCAGCAACGACACCATCGCCCGTTGCCCCCCTGGCAGCACCTTCCACAGCTCCCCCACCACCCGTTGCATCGCCTGCAGCAGCCCCGCGACGGCGCCCCCGGCACCCGTCGCACCACCAGCAGCACACACCAGCCTCAGCATCACCCGGTAGAACAACCCTCACAATCCACGCGAACGGCGGTGCCATCGCCCGGTGCATCGCCCGCGTCACCCTCACCATCAGCACCACCAACAACACCACCACCCACAGCATTACCTGCAGCACCCTCCCCACCGGCAGTACCAGTGGCACGACCAGCCAGCACACCACCTGCAACACCCCCGGCAACAGCGCCATCACCCATGACATCACCTGCAACACCCTCACCAGCGACATCACCAGCGACACCACCGCCCATTGCACCTCCTGCAGCAACTTTTGGAGCCGCCAGCCTTCCCATCACCCGCTCCATCACCTACGACACCGTCGCCATCGGCATCACCAACCTCACCACCAGCCGTTACACGGCCTGCGACACCCTCACCATCGGCAGCGCCAGCCCCACCATTGCCCGACGAATCACCTGCAACACCCCTGTCAGCATCACCAACGGCGCCGGCACCCGTCGCGGCACCTACAGCACCCTCCCCAAAGGCATCACCAGCATCTTCACCACCCGCTGCATCACCCACAGTGCCCCGGCCCAATCCCCCAAGCCTTCGGCGCACACATACCCGACACCCGACCCCTTCCCACCCACGCCAACCAGGCACGCACCACGACCCACGCAGAGCACCTGGACACCAGCCACGCCCCACCGGCCAACGCGAGCCGTCCTGCACCAAACAGCGGAATGCCCGCTACCCAAACAGCCTGCGCCAAGAGCACACCCACTCGCACGCCCGCGTCCGGCCACACTACTCGAGAGCCAGGACCGCCCACACAGGCACCACACCACCACCGCCGCTGACCGCCCACCGCCACCGCCCCCCTGACTGGCGCCCCGAAAACCAAGAGCCACCGGATGCCCGAGGGCCGACACACACACGGGGAACCCAAAGCGCAACAACCGCCCATCCACCATCCCCCACGGCCCCCACGTCCACACCAACACCAGCACCGGCACGCACCCATGCCCACGCCCAGCACCGCAAACGCCGTACCGCAACCACACACACCCCCCGCCCCCCAAAAAGGAAACAAAACGAACAAGAAAAAAGAGAGGTGCAGGGGAAGGGCAGAGGAGAAAATCGCGGAGGGAGCAGAGGGCAGACACGCCGGGTACACCACAGCCCGAAAAAGCGAAGATCGCAGTGCAGGCCCACACACGCGCCCCTCCCCCCCCACAAGCCATCCCGACCCCGCATGTCCCGCATCCTCCGAGGAGCCGCCAAGCCCAAGACCGGCCCCCACGCACCGCCACAACAGACCACCAAGAGGAACCGCCGAGGACGACACACGATGCACCGCCGCAAACCACACAGACGACAACGACACAAGCCACGCCCCCAAAACTCACCGCATCCCCCACTGCGGCCCGCCAACGCACAGTGGTGCCCCCATGGATGCGGTACACCACAAAAGCCGTCCACAGCCAGCCGACCAGGGGCCACCACGGGACACACCAAGGAGACACCAAGAAAGACCCACCCACAGTGGGGCCCCGGCACCTGCCACCAGCCGGTAGCCTACCACGGACGCACCCCACGCCCGAACCCAAGGCCCTCCCCTTCACCATGGAAACGATACACCCCGGCCACACACAGCCACTCACCACCCACGGGCGCCGCAGCGGGCCCACAACACACCCGTGATGCCGCGACCCACCGACCCGCAGACCCCGCAAACTTGGCAGCCCGCGCCTGGCCCATTGACAGCGCTCCCCACACCCCTGGGCCCACTCAACGCTGGGCCGACACCCCCAGGCACCACGCGACCACGCCCCCCCGGTTAGGACACTCAAATCCTACACACCCCGCCCCAGGCGACCCCGGGCTTCTCGCTGCAACGATCTCACACGGCCCACGGACTGGCAAACACCAGAGGAACGACCTAGAGACCGCGCGGGACAGCCCCGCACCACCCGAGGACCAACCACGAGCAGCCACCCAGCCCACCGGACCCGGACACGATACCCCCCCCCCAATAGGGAAGCCAACACGCGACCCAGCGCCACCACACCACACCGCACTCCCCCTCCCCGCCCACACGCACTCCAGCGGAAAGTCCCGCACAGGACATGGCGACGCACGAGCTCGCCGACACCAGGGACATGAGACACCGCAGCCCACCAGCACAGGAACGACACCGCACCACGCCAGCTCTGCACCCCCCCCCCCCGCCGATACCATCCCCAGATTCCCCACACACCACGCACCAGCTCAACGCCCACCACCAGCCACAACCCGAACCGCACCCGGGAACGAAACCACCAGCCGAGACTGCCACGAGTGAGCAACCACACACCACAACCACGCGAAACCGCGCACTTCCCCGAGCACCGACGCACGACCCCGCACCAGCCGCGACACATGCCCCGAGCGCCACTATAGCACACCCACCACGCCACGAAGCAGCACCCCAACACGTGAACACCCGCCATGACCCCATGGCCCTGGACATCAACAGCCTGCTAGAGCTGGAGCTCCAACACACGGAGGACACGGAGCAGCATAGGGACCTAACCCCGCCAGGACCCGAGCCCGCAGCAAGCGACCCCGCGGACCCCGGCCACGCCGACTCCCCGCAAAGTGCCCCCCCGCAGCCCCTGCCCCGCAAGCGGGCGCCTTGGACACACTTGTGCAACGCCCTGCGGCGCCACCACCCCACCCACGAAGCCGAGAAGGGCCCGGCCGAGTACCAGGCGTCCCTCGAGCGCGACCTGCCCGACGATACGGGGCAGGGGATCGACGGGTACACCAGCAGCCCCCCCTCTCCAGGCGCCCCCACACAAGAATGGGAGGAAGAGTACGCCATCGACGTCACCGACATGATGGCGTACGTGGAAAGCTTGCAGGAACCGGAGCAAGACACCATCCTCAGCCTCCTCGCCTACCACAGCTGGAGATTGGGCCACCAAGTCACCCTCCACCGGCCACAGAGCGAACCCCATCAGTGGTCCCCAGAGCAGACGGCGAAGTTGGACATTGTCCTCCAGCTCACCCGCGAGGGCTTCTGTATAATCGCACACAGCGGATTACCCGACGCCGCACCCAATGCACAGAAGCTGCCGCTGGCCCAGCCCCAGGAGGACGACGTGGGCGCACCCCCCTCGGAGGAATTCGGATAGGGACCCCCCCACGGCCACCACCGAACACATGCCGCACCGACTCACCAAGCATCACCTCCTGCACGACTACCATGCCACCAAGGACTCGCGGGGACGCCGCACACTACCCCTGTAGTGGGCATCACCCGAGGGCACCTTCACGTGGGGGGAAATCCTCCCCGGCGCCGCGGCGCTCATGTACCTGTGGCTCCGAGACGCGGAGACACACGCGCAGCCCCCTGGCACGCACCTCGTCCTCATCCTACAAGGAGAAGCCGCCATCGAAAACGTCCACACAGCGGAGGGAGAGGACTACGTGATGGCGAACGCGGACACCACAGTGTGGTTACACGCCCACGAACACACCGCAACCCCCAACCCTGGTACCAGGATCGCACCCCTGGCACGTGATCATCGTACAAGTACCCACAGGGTCAAACATGGGCGACGCCCAACGAGGGTGGGTCGACAGGTGGGCACATGTGTGCACCTCCCTGCAGGACGGGCTGCACAGGCCCTCCCTCACCAGCCACACCCTCGAGCTGGCCCCCACCACGACCGAGTTCCACATCGGGGCAGCCCCCTCCACCGGCATCTGGGCCTACACGCGCACCCTCCACCGCTCGGCAGCGGAGGCCCTCAAAACCACCATCTCCAACCACCAAGGCCTCGTACACCCCCCCCATGATAACACGCACAAAGGCTACACCCTATGGAGGCACCACGCCGCACCAGAAGGGGGCCTCCAACCACCAGCAGACCAACCTGGCATCCGCCCGGATCTCACAGCGATTGCCCACGCCGTCGCCGCCATGGCCCAGCAAGTTGGGGCGCCACCCAAATGGGGACCGTCCCTCATCAAAGAAACGGCGGCACGCCACAATCCGGTATTCGCACACTTCAGGGGACGCCCCATTCATCCACCCCTACCAGACCTCGACCTACCTGCCCACGATGTGTGGGCCATCCACATCCTCGTGCCCCACGACACCGCGCCTCAAACAGGGGACGCGACAGCATGCGTCACCAAACAGCTCCCCAGCACCGTTCCAATACAACATACCAACGCGAAACGTCATCGTCACCCACAACACGGGCCGGGAACACTACTACCTCCACGCCACGCATGAGTGCTCCCCCATCACCATATACACCTTCACCACCTAACCTGGCCTCCAACCACCATGACACCACCCGCGGCTGACATGGAAGCATCCACTACACGTCAACCCGTCCCCACGCAAAAGGCCCACCCTCCACGCGCCCCCTCCCGCTGACAGCAACGTCCTCCACGCAGCCCGCACACGAGCCGCGGCACAGCACCAAAAAAACCTACTCCCACGCATTAGCGCCGGACCTGGCACCGTCACCGAAGCCACCCACAAAAGCACCTTGAGCCTGCTGGCCCGCGAGCTACGCCCCAAGATGGCCCGGGAGGACACACTCCGGATATACTATTGCAAAAGCCGCACAGCACGGCTGGCGGACCTCCGCACCATCATCCCCCGCCACGTACAGCGCGCGGTGGGACACTTCACGATATACGCGGTACCACACCCCACAACGGCCCAATGCATCCACTGCAACCCCAGGTGCGCGGAACCATGCGTTGGCGCCCTGCAGCAGCCCCTGCCCACCCCTACCTACGGGGGGGGCATACACCTGAGCACACTACCTGGGCACCCACACCCCTACCTCCTGCCCGCGGCGGACCGCCACCACGCCATACCGCTCCACCTTGTCGAACACCTGGCGGTGGAGCCAACCCCCTTCCAGAGCCCCCCCCCCCAACATCCCGTCCGACAGACGCCTGCCAGATGAGCCGACACATGCCACGCCTGGACCCCAACGCGCCATTGCACTCCTCACCCTAAAGGCGGAAGCCACCATCCCCCGAGACCTGGAGGGGGACAACCACCTCATGTGGAAGGGCTGACGGAACACGTCCTGATGGCAGCCATGTACGCCATGGCGGCCGCCTCCCGGCTCTGGGAGGACCGCCCCTCTCCAGGTCCAGCCCAGGCGGTGCAGGATGCCCCCAGCATCGGCCCTACCGCCGAGGAAATCAACCAAATACTCCACATACGAACATTCCCAACGACCCACCCTGTGGTCCGCCCCATCCAGCCTGTCGGCTGGGACGCAATGGACGCCCCCCTGGCCACCACAGAAGTCCACATGCTCAAACACCGGGACATCTGGTGGACAGTGAAGTGGGAAGACCACGGCATGGTCAGACGGGCAGCGGCGCACGCCCCCGACGACGAGGTCCCGCCCCCGCCACGCGGCGGAGACCGCCTGCGATTCGGCATCCGCGTCCCCCACACCCCAGAGGCAGCCTGGGAAGCGCTGCACTACGCCCTCTACTGGGCGCAGGGGGCACCAGGAGGCCCCCTCCCCCGGGAACGCACCCCCGCGTGGGCACGCCACGCCACCCGCTACCCGGCCCACATGCGCCGCCACGAGGCAGGCACCTCACTGGGCCCACAGACCCGCCCGACGCCCTGCAGGCGGCCGAGGAGTTGCTTGGCACCATGACCAAGCAAGTGTTCCAGCTGAAAGAGGCCGTCCCCACGTCCAAGCCCGGTGTCCCAGCCACCCGTGAACACCCTGTGTTTGCACCGGGCCACGCCCCTGTACAACAGCCCCAGGGCGCGCCTCCCCAAAGAGGACGGCCCAATGCCCGGCGCCGCCAAGGTGCGAAGAAGCGCAATGCCCCCACATAGGCCAAACCCGCAACCAAGCCAAAAGCCAAGCCGAAACGTTGGACCGAAGAGGAAGCCGCCGCCCTGTACCCCGAGTACGCCATAGGTACCCAAGTGCAGCTGCCCCTTGAATACGCCACGGCCGCGGGCCCCTCCACGTGGATATGGGCTGCGGGTCATGTCAAGCATCGGTACCGCGTCATGGGGGACCACCAGGGGTTCAACATCCACGTCAAATGGGACCCAGCCACCCCCAACGACAAGAAGGTGGGGCGAACCATCGAACTCTGGCAAGACAGAAACGGTCGTGAGATGGTTCCCATGTAACTGTGCACCCCCGACACAGAGCACCTCACCGGCACCGAGTACACGGGCGAGGTCAACAAGGCAATACCCCTGCCCTAGCCTCCGAAGCGGAACCGCAAGGCACCTGCATCTCAGTGTGTCATCGACCTCCTCAACACCTGACGGGTCCTAGGCCGGAAACGGCCCACCGCCACAACCACTGGTCCCCAGAAGCCAGCGCGAACGGAAGCCCACGCCCGCATCAACATCCTCAAGGAGCCCGCGATCACCTACGACCCCACCAAGGCCGCCACACTACAAGCCATGCCCGGGCCGCACCCCCAAGGCGCAGACCTCCTTGGGTTCCTGGAACAAGCCCTCCGCAGAGCAGACCAGCCCGAACCGGTACTGATACTGGACCCGGAGGGGAACAACTACCACGCCCACTGGCAACGAGGGGTGCCCCTCTACCACAAGACGTTGGTCACGGTACATGCCCACCCCAACCTCGGGGTGGATGGTCGCCTCGGGGCATACGAGTGCGTGGGGCCCGGATGGCAGCTAAACATGCTACTCAGGCACGTCCCATTTGCGGAGGAAACCAAGGACTTCCTGAATGCCCTGAGCCTGGCATACCGCCGCCTCTCCCTCCTGGCACCCACCATCATCATAGGCGACCTAAACGCCGCCCCCATCGACGACGACCGCACCGGCCCACCCACAGCCACTGACATGGCCGTCTGAGACACCATGCACCAGCTGGGCCTCACCGACCTCGCAGCAGGACTCAGCAGCACACCCTGCACCCCCACCAGGCTGGCACTCACCCCTCCCACATCGACACGTGCTAGGGGACCCAACAACGGTGCGCGTCCACGAGGCAACCTACGGGGACCTCCCGCCCGCGGGCATGGGCCACGGACCCCTCTACATCGACCTCACCATCCCCAACCTACCCCCACCCGCAGCCACCCTGCCTGACAACACCCTCCCAGCCACACTGCGTCTCCTGGCCGAGGACGACCACGGCGCCTGGCACAGGTATAACAGGGCCCTACACGCCATCCTGCGCCGCCCTGATGCGCCAATAGTCACCACCGCCATACGCCGGGCGGCACAAGCATGCGGCATGAAGCGCGACACCAGCCACACGGGAGCACCACCGGACCTCACACTCCAACAGCTTGTCCATGACATTTGGCAACAAAAGAGGAACTCGCCACCCTGCTGCACCCCAGCACACCAGAGGCACGGGACCAAGACGCCCACCTCCGCGCGTTCCTCGCCACCCGCCGCCAGGAGCTACAGGTATGGCACGCCAACCGCATAGCAGCCGCAGCCCAGGAACGCGAAAGATACAGCAGAAAAGACACGCCGTACAAGTCCCTGCGGTACGTCAGCCGCGTCCCGGAGGACACGGTACGCCGTACCATCCACGCGGTGCGCACCCTCAATGGGGGTCTCACCAACGACCCCGACACCGTCCTCCAGGCCGTCCTGGACAGCTTCCAGGCACAACACGGGGACGCCCTCGCCGAGCTCGACACCGATACCAGAAGCACCATCCGCGAACATGTGCCCAAGGTCTTCAACCGGGAACAGCGGCGCGCCATGGAACACGACCCCTTCAGCATCCCAGAACTGCAACGTGCCCTAGAAGGCCTAAAAAAGGGGGTCGTGCCCGGCATCCACGGACTACCCGCCTAAGCGTACCAACGCCTCACCCTGCCCGTCAAGCGCCACCTGGCAGCCCGCCTGTGGGACATCGTCACGGGCACCACACCCATCCCCCCCGAGTGGGCCAACCTGGTCCAGCCCCTCTACAAGAAGGTGGACTGGGCGCAGCTGGGAAACTGGCGGCCCATAGTCTGCGCCACCACCGAAGTCAAGCTGGTGTGGACGCTCATCCTGGGCTGCATCGCGCCGGCGGTCTTCGCCCACGTGCCCGCCAGCATATGGGTGGCCATGGCCGGCAGGTCCCCCCAGGAGGCCATCTGCCTCCAGGACACCGCGCTGGACATGAAACCCTACGAGATGATCGTCGCCTCCCTCGATGTCCACGGCGCGGTCCCCAGACCCTGCAGCGGCTCGTCAGGGAGGTATGGGATGCCATGGGCCTCCCGTTCCTATCCTTCGTGACCGGGTACATCCAGACCCGGCTTCATCCCGTCATCACAGCCCCAGGCCTTACCCCCTGGACCGGCACAGACAGCGGGGTCCCCCATGGAGGCGCCAAGGGCCCCTTCCTCTACCTCCTCGTCACCCTCCGGCTGGCATTTGAGCTGGCAGGGGTATACTCGGGATACGCCCCATACCCGCTACTGTCCCCCCTCATCAACCTCGCGGACGACAACCTCCTGACTACGGCCACCTGCCACCGCGACCCAGAGAACACAGGGCTGTCAACGACCACCAAACAGGCGTCCGCCATTCTCCAGCTCACCACAACCTACCTGGACGCCCACCAACTCCTGGTGCACCCCCGCAAATCGGTCGGGCGAACCGACGTCGGGACCCCCGCCCCCCACATCCAGAAAGGCGAACCCCTACACCTGGAGGACACCACGATCCACCTGGAAGTCACACAGGCCAGGCGGCACCACCACATTGCACTCCCAAACAAGCTGGAAGGGCGCCTTGCCCAACTGCCCCTACTTGCCAGGGGGGACCTCCTGTCTACGCAGGGCTTGGCATACTTCATGGAAGCGGTGCTCAACGCAGCCATCAGGTACCAAGCCCTGCACCTCCCGCACCCCGGAGACGCCCTACGCTACGCTCCACAGCAAGCAACAAAGGCACGGGCGCAACACGGAGGCTGGCCCACGTGTTTCCCCAAGGAGGCCATGATGGCCCACTGGCGCTACTACGGGGACAATACCTGCGCCCTAGTTGACACGGCCTATGCCAAACACGCAGCGCACCTCCTCCACAGACTAACACACAACCACCAACCCGAGGTCCGCGAAGCAGCAGCCATATGTATAAAAGAAGCACAAATGGCCCGCAGCCCCTGCCCCCGGTGGATACTAGCAAAGCACGGTGTCCCCACCTGCGTGGGCACCAGCATTTGGGCCCAGCTACAACTCCTTCTACC
Source organism: Eutreptiella sp. 'Long Island Sound 2002' (assembly GCA_964036045.1). Taxonomy (NCBI): domain Eukaryota; phylum Euglenozoa; class Euglenophyceae; order Eutreptiales; family Eutreptiaceae; genus Eutreptiella; species Eutreptiella sp. 'Long Island Sound 2002'. Next base: position 61,385,120 of record OZ038381.1, read on the forward strand.
ACACCACACACACGCCATCCTGACGAACCACCACTGCGATCAGCAGGGGTCACTCGTGGCCAGGCACACGGACGTCCACTGACACCCGGCATGCGAGGTGGACACCCTACGGCTCGTGGCTGCCACCATCACCATAGTGTACATCACCCCAACGCAGATGAGGGTCATGGAGCAGTGCAGAGCCCACCACGCCCCGTCCCTCTCCGACCCGCAATGGCCAGCACACGACGTCTTGCAAGCATACCTCCGCACATGTGCTACGAAGGCAGGGCGCACGATGCCGGGACCCAAGGACATCGACAGGGAGTACAAGAGTTTCCAACAACACCACCGCCGACCCCGCCCGAGCGAGCACGAGACCCCCAACGACAGCGGCACGAAGCAAGAGGAACCCACCCTGTCAGCCGAAGGCGGGACACCACCCACCATCCTGCTGCTAGCACCCAACGGCCACAAACACGCTACCCGCACTGTTCAAAGACACCATGCCCCCTGGTCCATCCCCAAACACAACGCCGCGGAGACCGATGTGCCACCAGTCAGACACAATGACCAAGGCATACCACGCACGTGCTGCCACTGCTGAAGCGGTACCCAGAACCTATGGCCCATGGCCCGGAGGCCTGTGAGCCGTCACACCCGTGTGGAAGCCGCTGACACCCGCTGTCAGCGGGATATCCCTGTTCTCTAACCCGCGAAATCTGGAATCCGATTTCTAACGAACAAATCGATGTAGAATTACCATAATTTTATTGTCTTAGGCGATTTTCAGTCAGAAATCGGTGAAATACCCGATTTCTACCGCGATTTCTAACTGTCGTGAAATCGCCGCCTGATGTCGCCTGTTCGCGCGCCTTCGTCGCTTTTCCGTGGCGAGTTTTGTGATTGACGTTTCTCGAGTACCTTTGAGGTTCTAAGAGATCTTAAGGGCTGAATCTAGAGGATGTTTTCTGTACTTTCATCTGGTGTGTTCACCAGAATTTTTCGCCGTTGCGTCTTCAAGAAAATCAGCGCGCAAGCTTCTCCGTCAATCGCTCGACCTCATGGTTCTCAAGTACCATGAGTTCGGACGGAACTCTACATTCCCCCCCTATGCCTTTCATCCATGGCCCTTTCACGCGGGCATATGATATTGTATAGGGAAGCGGGCAATGGCGGTGTTTTAGGCAGCCTATGGGTCTCGCAAACCCAAGTCGTTTGCGTGCGCAAACGCTAACTTTGTGGCCTTGTGAGCATGAACGTTAATAACCGAACACAATGCTCACAAGACCAAAAGCCCTAGGCCATTTTCGTTTTTCGAGCCAACTCAACGATGGCTCCACTCAATTCAATGCGTACCAAAACTCTATTGTCGAAAGAGGGCAAGTTTTGGTCGAAAATTAGGCCAAAATGGCCAAACCCCCGAGGCTCGTACTCGAAGCCTATGGGGAGTTGAGCCTCGAACGAAGGCAATATGTAAAGTAGAGACCACGAAGGACATCGTGGATGGCTTGGTTGATTTGACAACCTTGTCTTCTATTTTATATAATTTCGCCTTGTGAGCACGCGTGCCATATTGCCTCTTTGCACACGCGCTCATATGCAAGCACTAATGACACGAGTGGACGGAGACAATCTAACCATAGTGTGCATATTTGAAAGCACCTACTATGGGCCTACTCCAAAAGTGTTTACTCATATTTTTGCTCCTCAAGGTCCCAAAGATATGTTCATGCCAATATCGCCGATATATGCACTTTTTCCCATAAATAGTGTGCTTCAAGGATTGAGGTGTTCAAAATTTTTCCATTATGCTTTGAACCTCAACCCTGTCGCAAAAGGGAAGCAAAGCTTCGGTTTGCATCCATGCAAAAGCCCGAGGCTCCTTTCTCTTGTGATACGGAGATACGATATTTGGAGGGACCACTTTTGGGTGAATTTTGGCCCTTTTGCCCGGAATGGCCACAAACCCCATCTCCCCCTGACTTTGCCCCCGAGGTTGCGTGCGCCAGGGTAAGGGCAATTCGGAGAGGGCACATAAACCCGCATCGAATGCGATGTTTCCTCATGTGGCCTCTCCTCTCCATGGGAGAGTTGTGAGTCACCCAATTTGGGGTATGTTGCCATTCTGCCCCATTTGTGTGTCATTTTCCCTCCAATGGGGAAAATAGCTAGAGGCGACCATCAGGGTTGGCAAGTGGCATATATTGGGACCTAAGTCCCATGTGTCGATACCATTTTTGGTTGAAAGGATCCTCGCCGTGGCCATGGAGATATGGAATCATGAGTGTGGGCCATTTTGGCCAAATTTTGCTGTTTTTGCCATTGTATGCCATATTGGAATTATCATATCTCCGTTGGGCACGGAATCTAGCCAGGAAGGAAGTGCGAATATTGTAGCATATGACCGAGGGTTGAACGCCATTGAGTTTCGTATTTGCTCCTCCCGCTCATCCGGAGTTATTCAACTGTTGGTGCGATCCATGATCCCCCCGTTTGCACCGCATGCTGCTTTCTGCCCCATCCGCGTGTTCATCCCCTTGGTGAACAGTAAGCAGCCAGCGTGACAGCAAGCAATAACCCAGGGCATGGGACCAAAGGGGATATCAAGGGTTGTGAATCAAGGCTTGGCGCGTCAATATCGCCAAGACTTCCTACCCTGGACGGTCGCGCGAGACGGCCGATTTTGCCATTTTGGCAATTATGACCCCACTTGACGAACCCGTGGTGCCCTGATGCCGGGACCTCAGAGGGAACCAGGTTGGGTGAGGGCTCCAGAGAGTATTTAGGCGAAGGGGACAGGGTCAGTTGCCTCCTCCCTACCTCTGGTGGGTCCGGACGAGGGGTCAATTTTGGAGATTTTTGAGCTAATATCAGTTTGGGCTGAAACAGCCCATTTTCAGCTACCAACTCCTAGGGGAGAATGGCGGAGCCATATCTCTGGCTCTGAGAGAAGTTGGGACCTGCTGTTAAGGGAGCATAGGGAGCCATCGTCAGTTGGCCTTGTAGCGCCTTGGTTCCCAGGAACTAGCTTGTGGCTGGGCGCGACACCTCCCCTATTGGCAGGGTTTCAGGGTCCGGACTGAGCAGGGCATGGGTTGTGTTTGAGCCCCCGCCCCCACCAGCCACTGAGAGGGTCGGACCTGGGATTGAGATTTGAGTTGGGACTGAGTGTCCATTGTCCTGTGATTCCCTTACCCCAGTCCAGTCTTAACCCTATGTGTACATATCCTGATGTGTTGCTGTACATACTTTTGTTCCCTTGTTTCAGAGTGGCAAGGATCCTGAAACGCTTTGTCACATGACACGAGCGTATTGATGCCCCTGTGAGCGCAGTGCTTTGCCTGCCTGCTTGCTTGTGCGTGTCACCGCAGCGTCTGTGGCCAGGCCCCCCACGGGAACGCGTCAAAAGCGTTTCACCGCCGCGGGGTTACCCATCCCTCGCGTGCCACTCGGGGCCACCAACCCCGAGCAGCGCGGCGCAGCAGCTCGCAGCTCGCAGCTCGCAGCGCAGCGCAGCAGCTCGCAGCGCCGCCCAGCGACAGCGCCGAGTCCGTGAAGAAAGTGCGGGGACCGGAACTCTGTCATCAACGAGTTCCCTCGGCCGACCAGCAAGGCCGTACTCCCAGCCACAGCAACCACTTCCACAACAACCGGCCGACCAGCACCGGCTGCACTTCCAGTCCAGTGCTACGTCAACCGCTTCAACAACCACCACCAGGACCAGTCCGTTGAGCGGAACGAGAGCCCACCAAGGTTTGAGGTTTGAGGTTTGATTTTGCGCGTACTAGACGCCTTTCGGCCCTGGGGGGCCACCTGGTCGGGCCAGGTGATATTCTCCCCACCGAGTCCTAGTGGGGGGCCCTGCAAGACGCACCTCCTGCCTGGTGGCGGAGTCCCCCGGGTTCACAGAGCTCGGAGCCCCGTCCTTCCCCGGCTTCCCCGTTTCGCCACTCCCCGGTCAGTGCATCAATTCGCAGCCGTGGCTGCGGGCGCTTACCCACTGCGTCGCCCCCCTAATGCGTGGTCGCCCGGGGCGCCGGCGCCGCCGGGCCCGTGCTACTGGCTTGTCGCCAGTGTGACCCCCTTGGGCTGGTGCGGAGGCTGCCTAGCCTAGGGGATGGGGCGTGGCGCTGTGCGCCACTACTGCCTTGGCGGGTGCAGTGCCCCGTCTGTGTGTGCGCGGCGCTCGCGGCCGGTTCGGGGGGTTCGGGCCGGTACCTGGCGTTGTGTCTCTCTCGTTTCCCCCTCCCCGCCCCGCGTGTTCCGCGCTGCGTGTGGCGGGCCGTCCCGTCCGGGTGTCCCTTACCCTCGCTCGCTGGTACGCCATTCCACATGGTCTGTGTGTTCCGCGCGCTCGGTCCGGTTGCCCTTCTGGTAGTCCCCGCGTGTCCCTTTCGTGTGTGTGCGCTCGCGCTCCCGCGGCGTCCGCTCTCCTCCCCCCTGGGTGGTGTGGCGTGCGCACCTCGCGTGGTCCCGGCACTGGGCGCTGGTAGGGCCGTTCCACGTGGTCCGTGCCCCTCCGCGTGTCCTGCCCCGGTCCCTTGCTCCGTCTGGCGTGCTTGGGGGGGGGCGGTCCGGTCCCGGTTCCCCCCTACTTGGCTTGGGGTTGTGGGGGTGGCGGTAGGGCGTCTCCGGGGGGGGTGCCTTCTACTGTTGCGAGGGGCGTCTGGGGTCAGGCGCTGCCCCTCCCCCGACTGCCCGCCCACTGGGCGGGCTGTCGGGGTCCGCGATTCACGTGTTGTGGGCGCGGGCGTGCGGGTGTGGGGGCCTTTCTCTGTCCCCTCGGCCGGCACGCCCTGTGGGGGCTGCGCGCCGCGGGGCGGGTCCGTGGCGTTCGTGTGCCGGGGGGCGGGCTGGGGGGGGGGGGGCGCCGTACCCCCTGGTTGTGCGGCCGGGGGGGCCTGTAGGGCAGGGGGTCGCTCTGCCTCATTCCGTCCCTCTGCCTTCCCTGGGCAGGCAACAAAGCGGGTGTCACTGGCGTTGTGCTGTCCATGGGGGGCGTGGCCCCCCATATCACTCCGGTTCGTGCTCACCAGGCTTCTCCGGGTGTGATTAAGCCCACCAAGGACCTCAAGACCAAGTACGCCCCCCGCTGCCATGGTAAACTGGCAAGAAGCGGGTATAACGTGGCCGCGGCCCCACCCCCATGCGGTACGCCTACTGCATGGGTTGGTGTGGGACCAGCACTATCGCCACAGCCATCCCCAGTGCGAAGGCGGCATGCCCGGGAGCTTCGAGCTCCGCGAGGACATGGGCCCCGACCGCCTGCAGGCAGTCGAAGACTGGCTGCGGGTGGAAGGGTTTGCCTTCCGCTTCCGCCAGAGGCGCTGGAGGGTCTGCACCCGGCCAGACATGCCCGGCGAAGGGCTGCGCCCCGACGGGATTGAGGAGGCAGAGAAGCCCAACGAGTACCCGTCGGGCGCCACGATCAAAGCCTCCATGTGGCTCATGATCGAGAAGAACTTCCCGGAACCGGGGAGCGAGCGCACGCTGCAGGGCAGCAGCAGCAGCTCGTCTCCGGGGAAGGAGAAGCGGTCCGCCGGGGACAGGAGGCGGGACAGGAAGTGGCGGGAGTACCAGGAGTCCCTGGCCGCCAAAGCCGCCCAAGGCGGCGAGGGCGGAACCCCAGCCCGCAGTCCCCAACGGGCCAGTGGTGGTCACCATCCCGGCCACGCCACCCTTGGCGACTTCCTCCAAGTCGCCAAGCACGCCAAGGCCAAGCCCCGTCAGCTGCACCTGAGGAAGTCAGGCCCCAGCAGCGACGTGGAGTCGGCCCACCGCGGGAGGATACCGGCCGACCAGCCCAGCTCCAGCAGCAGCGTCGCTCCCGACCAAAGGGACGTGGCGCGCGCCTGTGAAGGCGCCTGTGGGGTGCCCTGCAACCTTCGGGTTGCCCGGCAACGGGCCACGCAGCAGAGCGCTGCCATGGAGGGCGCCGTCGGCATCGCCCAGCAGGAGGCTGCGGAGTGGCAGCATGGCATGGCCATCCACGCCTCGACCGTGGCGGCCATTGCGGCTGGACTCACGGCCGGAGCCGCCCATGGGGCAGCGACTGCCCAGGTCAAGGGTGAGGTGGCGGCAGCCGCCGAGGAAGCCCGCCTGACCCAGGAGGCCATTGCCTGCAAGGAGGCCGAGGTGAAGGCGCTGGAAGAGGCGCTTGCCCAAGAGAGGGCAAAGAAGGAGGCGGAAGAAAGGGCCCACGCCGAGGCAACGGCTAAGGCCCAGGCGGACGCCGCCAGGAAGGACGCCATCGAGGCCGCGCGACCGAAGGTCGCTGAGGAGAGGGCCAAGACGGAGGCGGAGCTGGCGGCGTTGGAAGCGGAGAAGGCTCGGCTGCAGCAGGCCCGGGAAGCCGAGGCGGCTCGTGCCCGGGAGGAAGCCGAGGCGCGAGCTGCCGCAGCCACAGCCGCCGCGATGGAGGAGGCGGAGGCCAAGCTCCGCCGCGAGACTCTTCCGGGAGGATCCCGAGTGGAGACCCTTCGAACGCTTTTCCAAGGGGAGGCCTCCTCCAAGATGACGCTGGACGAGGTCAACACAGGCAGCAGTGGGAGCAGTGGCCCCACGGCCTACCGACGGAGGAAGGGTAAGCGGAAGACCCCCGAGAGGCCACGGAGGCCAGCGGGCGGACACCCCCACGGCTCCGACCCCTTCTTCACCGCCAGCGACGGGGATGAACGAGACCGCCGACATCGCCGAGGAGTGGCTGGCGGAGGAGGCGGAGACGTCCCCATGGAGCCGGAAGGTGAGGATGAGGATCTCCCTCCTCCTCACCGGAGCTCGGAGCCTTCCGAGACCGAGACGCCTGGGTGGGGCGACATGGACGAGGATGATGACATGGACTTCGACTACACGAGGAAGCCCCCATCCTCGGACCCACCGAGGCGACCCGGCGCAGACCCACCGGGACCCCCTGGCGGAGGACCATCAGGACCCCCTGGAGGACGCCCACCAAGTGGACCCCCTGGAGGCGGACCACCGAGCGGGGGAGGACCCCCTGGACCGGGCGGACCCGGCGGAGGCCCTCCTGGAGGACCCCCTGGGGACCCAAACGACCCACCAGGGGACGGCGACCCGGATGCCACCCGGCGGTGGATTGTCTACCTCCGCAGGAGGGTCCAGTCCCTTGAGCGCGAGGTAGACACGGGCAAGGGCGAGATGACTCGCATCGCCAGGGTTGCCGCGCGCGCACAGAGAGAGCTAGACATCGCCAAGATCGAGATGGACAAGAGCGCCAACGTCGCCACCGCCACCCAGAGGCAGCTGGACATCGCCAGGAGCGAGACCAGGCAGCTGAACAAGGTCATCAGCGGCCTGCAGCAGAGGTTGGACGTGCTGGAAGGCCGTGGGAGCGTCGGCAGCGACCACCCACCCCAGGAGTCTGGTTCGTCCGACGACGGCTGGGGACCCGAACCAGTTCCAGGCAGACCCCACGCCCCCGGCGGAGCCCCCAGGAGTCGCCCTAGCGCCAGTGCCCCCTCTCTCAGCGCCCCCTCTCAGGACAGCGCGGGCCGCCGCAACGAGCGCGTGCCGCCCGGCAGTGGCAGTGAGGATTGGCGTGATGAGTGGCTCAGCGCGGAGTACCACAACCGCCGTGCTCCACGGCGGACACCAGTACGCTCCCGACGCCCCGCACCAGCCCCGGAGCCAATCCCAATGGCTGGTGGACGTTATGGTGGACTCAGGGATGAGGTCTCCAGAGGAGACGTGGAGCGGGATGTCGGCGGAGGTGAGGACCTGGACCTGGACCTGGAGGAGTTCGACATTTCCCCGCTGCGTGGTGTAGGACGGGAGGCCGCTGAACGCGGCCGCCGGCGCCGTGATGAGGTGGCGTACATGGAAGGAGTACGGCGTGAACATCTAGGTTCAGCGTACATGGAGGAACCACGGCGTAGCCACGCGTATACCGGGGAGGAGATGGAAGTGGCAGCCGTGGGAATCCCTGGGAGAGGCCGATGGGAACCTCGGTTGACCTCGCGGCCGGCGTTCATGGTCTCTAAGGCCGCGGACGCCGCCGTGTGGGAAGACCTGAAAGACATCAAGCCCCCCATGTACGACGGCAACCCCCTCAACCTCGACCGCTTCTTGGAGAAGCTGGACGATTGGGGGGTGACCGTCACTGAAGGCATGGATCCCGCAGATGCGGAGAAATATGTCCTCAGACGGTTCAGGTACCGCCTGCCGGAAGTGCTCCAAGAGCTATACTTCGTGGCAACCAAGGAGGGGAAGATCAAGACCCTCAAGGAAGCCAAGAAGTGGCTCAACGAGCAGGAGCGGGTGGACGCTCCGCAGGTGGCTGCCAAGCAGTGGAAGTCCATCAAGCTTCAGCATGATGGACGGGAGATCCGCCTACGGGACTGGCGAGACTTCCGAGGGCAATACACCCTCTTTCGCCGCAACGTGGAGGACTGGAATGAGGGTGACGAGCAGGCTCGCCTGCTCTCCATGCTGCCAGAAGCATGGACCAAGAGGGTCACCAAGGAGGAAGCGAAGAGAGCCAAGTCCAACCACACGGTCAAGATGATGCTCCCCAAAGAGGATCATACGAACGTGGTGGCTTGGACAAGGAAGAACGTGGCCCGGGATGTCAAACGGCACTCCCTGCGGAACGCTCTCCTCATCAACGTCTCGGGCGATCGCGAGAAGACCGCGATGTGGCGCCTTGATGAGTGTGACGTGAGCGGCCAGACCATCCGTCTGCAGGCCATCCCGGCGCGGATGAGCTGCGACGAGATCCTGGAGTGGGTTGGAGAGGAGGTACTCAAGGAGTACCGGAACCTCCACCACACCCGCAGGTTGAGGCCCGGTGACCGCGACGTCAACTACGTTGGCGAGGGGCCTGGCGGGGAAGCTGCCATGGACCCAGCGGGAGCCGATGGCGATAAAGCTCTCGTCGACGATGACGACGACGATGAGCCCGCTGAGATGGCCGTTTGTGCCTTCGTGGCCAAGAACCTGAGCGCGGGGAGCAAACAGGGAAGCTGGAAGCCCCTGCAGCCGGGTCGGAAGAAGAAGGAGAAGAGGGACCCCCGCCGCATTGGCGACCCTCCGCTGTCCTTTGGGGAGTTCATACGAGCTCACCCTCAGGGCTGTTTCGTGTGTCATGGGAGGAAGCGAGGCTTCAACCATGACCACCGAACTCGGATTTACCCGAATAGGTGAGGAGGAAAGAAGAGATGGCGAAGCAATAGCACTACACAATCCCCATATATGGGCAACAGAACGGAAGAACTGAGCTCCCGTGAACTGAACCCTTATATAAGAATTAATTAATCGCCAGGCGCGAAGCGCGCGCCGCTTCCCCAGTCGCCAGATCAGGAGGGACCAGAACTTGCGTGATGCGCAACAGAGCTCTGGTCCTGTCGTAAAACTTCCTGAATGTATCGTAACAGGACCAATCACCCAATGCCGCTACCACATGCGGATCCACGCCAAGATAGATTAGTGCAGTTGCTGCTGCTCCTCGTGTAGAATGCGCGGAAAACGAATCCGTCTCCAGTTCCCCCAATTCCAGTAGGTGTTTCCTTAACCAGCGAGTAGTGAGACCGTTGATGGTATCAGACGATAAAGGCTTCCGTGGCTTTCGTAGGGACACAAAAATCTCAGAACCCTCGTAATCACCAGTAGCTTCCAAATAACGCGCTAAGCAGCGCTGCGGATCAATTGACGGTGGCGTAACATTGTGAATAGGATAACGTGCATAGTATCTCCTCCCTTTGCGCTTAGCAGAAATGAACCAAGGCTGAGCAGCGCGTTGGATATCCCTACGTGATCGCGCCAGATCAACGCCTCGGAACAAGGCAAAGAATCTCAAGGACAAAATGGCTTGCAAGCGCAGCTGAGCTTCCGTCTCCACAGGTTGCTGATGCATGACTTGTATAAGACGCCGTACATCATAGAAACGATGATAATGAGGAACACTGACGAACCAGTCACGTTTCAAGTTGCGTAGCATACCCTCGAAACGTAGTTGCGAAAAGCACGGGAATAAACACACTGCTGAATACGCCATACGCCCAGCACTTAAAGAATGCGTGCGTGAAAACTTTAAAAGTTGCACCGCCACCGTCATCAGTGGGATTTGACCAAAGCGCTCCACCTTTAACAGTGGAGCAAGCGCCGCGTCTTGTAACAAGAACGTACCAAACATGTGCCACGCAGAATTGTAACGTTTCAAGGTGTCCTTCCCGATTTCATTGATGATGAGCGTCGCCTCTTCGTTGGTAGCTCCTCGCAATTGATAGTATTCACGCAAACATACGCCAAGGTCAACACGAAACGTGGTTGTGTCTCTGTGCCGTCTGGCATTTGCAACCGGAACTCCGACGTGTTCACTGCGAACTTCACGTGTTTCATCAATAGGTTCCACCAAACTTCGCGCGGTCTGTACGGCAGAGCCATGAGAACCTCCACCCCTGGTGACTCCAACACTTGGTTGACCAACTGAGGTATGTGCTTGAACGGCGGGAAGACCCACCCCGGTGAAAGTAAAGTTAGATTCTGGGAGAAGACATCGATGGCGTAAGCCCCCGGCTGAGGACACGGACTGACGAACTTGCTGCACACCGCATTGGAACTCCTTGACATCCAATCGATTTCCGGCTGAATCCAACTTTTGAACTCCTCCAGGATCCAAGTCAACACGTCCGACGGGAAGGTAGCCTCCGACGGTGTCCAACGAAGCCGAGACCAAATGTCCGCCGGATTTACCGAGGTGTGCACGTAAAACGGTTGAATCTCGATGCGATTGGCTTGTGTAAAATTCCACAGTTGGAGAATCAATGCGTTGAACCGCGGCTTGCGACCTCCCCACTTGCGGAGATACCAGTAAAGGACCATTGAGTCGGTGAAAAATCGCAGCGTGGTGTCCCTCAGCGCATACGCTTGAATCGTCAGTAGGGCTCCCCTGAACTCTTTGACGTTTATGTGTTCCTCTCGATTCAGGAACCAACCGAACGCTGCTTGGGCATTCCCTTGAAGGACTCCGCCCCACGCCAGATCCGACGCGTCCGAGTACATGTCCCTGACGTGACCCATGGAAACTACGAAGGTGCGTCCCTTCCACTGGTGTAACTCGTCCGCCAGATCCATCAACTGACGTGACACGCGCTCCGGGAGCGCCACGTCTGCCTCCCAGCCAGCCTGGACTGCCACCGCCACGTGCACCGCCAGGGCGTCGCTGAGGAGTCGGATATGGGGCATGGCGAACAACAAGGAACGGATTCTTCCAAGAACGGAGGCGCATCGCCTCACTGATGGTGTGTGACTGTGTGCCAGTCTGTTCACGTCCCGAAAAATTGCTTGTAGGCGCTTTGGAGGTACCGCGACGAATCCTTCCCTGAAGTTCAGCATAAAACCAAGCATTATAATTTCTTGCGACGGCTCCAAACATGATTTTGGGACATTGACCAATATACCCAACCGATGCAAAAGTTGTACCAAAAAACGTGTGTGTTCCAGACATTCACGGTAAGTATTGCCAATGATGAGCCAATCGTCCAAGTAGACCCAAACGAGTGCTCCGCGTTCACGCACGGTATTTAAAATTGGTTGCATGAGGCGTTGCCATTCCCGTGGTGCAACGTTTAATCCAAACGGCAAAACGCACCACCTGTAAAATTCACCGTCGACGTAGACCCCCAAATAAGGTCGATCCCGCGGATGGATACCCATGTGAAAATAAGCACTTTTCAGGTCAATTTTGCAAGCATACTGACCGGGTCTCAAGAACGGTAAAATGCCCCACAGAGTGACCAAACGAAAATAGGTGGTCTGTACAAACTGGTTCACGTTCTTCAAATTGGTGATAGGTCGACGGCCTCCCTCAGGATGTGCCTCGTCTGACGCTTTGTCCACTGCGAACATACTTGCACAACACTTAATGTCTTTGCGCTCGACGCATTCCATGCAACCCTGTTGCACTGCATCCAAAACGTGTTTTACCAATTCAGGGTCGGTTACCTCTGCGTGGGAAGAACGAGGACGGAAGTCGTCGGTTGGTCGATCCGGATCAAAACCGTCAACCCAATCAAGCTGCAGCCCATTGCGAATCACTGACGCCGCGTATGTGTCCTTCAACGTTTCCCATTCATGCAATTGTGCACGACAGCGCAAATAGAGTGGCAGGTGGGGATGGATCGGCGGTGGCACGCACACGGCTGGTGCCAATAAATCCTCTACAGTCAAGCTACTGCTGTGGTCGTTCATCTAACTTGTCGTTACGTGGCACAAATCTTTGGGTGAAACCCTTACCTTTGCCTTTGCCTCCTTTGCCAGATCTCCGTGGATCAAAACGACCTCGTGTTGAAAACGAACGGAAAGAACTACGATGCGAGTAAGGGGAGAAACGCGTGCCTCTCAGGTCTTTTTGTAATTTGTTGCGCGACTGAAGTAGTGACATGTCATCCTTCGAGAGTAACTCTGGTGCAATCGCAGGTTGTTCAAACCGTTTATCTACTGCCACTCGCCGGGAGCTTTGGATGCTGTAGTCCAACGCACCCAACATTGCAAACAAATGTTCACATAGTACCAATGAAACAGGTGCTTCCGGAGCTACCGTTGTGTCATCTTCGCGTGTTAAGACTACTCCCAGGACTCGCATGGCGTCTTTTACCTGTTGTTCCCAACGACGCTTCTCTGCGTCCGCTGGATGTTTGTGCGTTGGTGCGTTATTAACAGCTGCCCTATGGAACTCGTCGAACACTGGCAAGTGCTTCAACATCTTTTTTCTGCGAAACTCGTCTTGCAAAACCTTTCGCTCTTCCAGGAGTGCAGACAAGCGTGAAGGAAGCGACAGAACCTCATCGCGCCACACGAACGTGGACTCCTTGTCCGACGCGGGGCCAGCGTGGTCCTTGGGACCGCTCAAAGTTTCGCATGCCAAGAAGACGTCTTCGCGATGCGACGACGTTCCTGTTCTGCCAATGTCGTCGCCCTTTAAGGTGAGTAAGGCATCACGAACCAAGGCCATCGTGTCTTTGACAGTGGCCAGTGTTTTCTTTCCTGTAAGTTTGGAATACAGTGACGCTGCCTGCCAAGGACTGAGACCACTCATTGCGCCTTCCTTTGCCAACTGTGCTGCATGTTCCAACGACTCAGAACTCAGGTTCCACGCCGAATCCGGCAATTTCAGCACGAACTCGTGAAAATCCAGTGTCTCATTTTCTTCTGTCATTTTGTTAAAATTTATATCCTTAAAACATTTTGGATTGCATCAGAAATCAAAGCTCTGGGTACAGCAAATCACTAGTTGAACAACTCAGTGAGCGCGTGACCGGTTTTAAGAGCATGGGAGGTTAATAGTGGTTGGAGCATGTAAGGAGTACTGATTTTCCAAATTTTTTATTATACTACGGTTTTCTCTGAGATCGTCGACGACAGGTAGTAGCTTAGAGGAAAAACACAACTCTAAGGTTGGTAGAGTGTAGGTTCAAACCCCATGGGGGGTATTGAGGTCAAAAGTTCATTTTTCATGTATAATACCATTTTTGTGTATATTTTGAGGGTGCCCGTTTCAATGAAAGGTAGCAAAGGGCACCAAATGAGCAGAAAACAGAGAAAACAAACCGGTTTTAAGGAGTTGGCCCATATATGGGGATTGTGTAGTGCTAGCTGAGCCAGCATGCCCCATCCACCAGGCCGACACGGAGGCCTACAAGAAGGTGCACGGGTCGAAGAAGCGTGCACCCGCGGGTATCCGGGAAGCCAAAGTGGAGGTCGACAAGGACGAGCTCTCCAAGCTGCTGTCGGTGGGGACCAAGTCGGCCAAGGAGATCCAGGAGATCAAGAGAAACTGGGTCCCCAGGTCGGACAACAAGAACAAGGAGAAAAAAGAGAACGACCAGAACAAGGACAAGGACAAGAAGCCTAGTAATAGGGGAAAGAAGAAGGTTGTCAAGGAGATTGACGCGGAGGAGAATACCCCTACTTCCACAACCGACGCCCCCTAGCGGAGGCCCTGCAGCCAAGGGCCCCAGCTAGGGCGGTCGCAGGATGGTGTCGTGGGAAGCGCCACACCATCCCAGTCGGGAGTCGGTAAGCACAAAGGGACTGCCGCGGGTGGAAGGCCCGGTCCGGCGCCCAATGCGAGAGACAGTCGCGGTGGTGGGGTAAGGGCAAGTGAAAGCATGAACCCTTGCACCCGTCCATCCTTCGCCACCAAGAATGTGATCGATGTGCTTCAAGATCTATCCGAGAGTATCGGAGGATCACCCGGACCGCAGCTGAATGCTGCAGATGGGCAGCCTGAGCCCATTGTCCACGACCTATACCAGTCGCTTGTTGAGCTTCTGGAACGGCCGGAGATCCTGAGTTTGCATGCCGTGCGCCGACTGGGGCGTGAGCGGCAGTTGCATCTTAAGGTCTGTGCCTTATGCGGGGAAGTGGAGAAGGTCTTCGACGTGTTGGTCGACACGGGAGCTCAGGTCAGCTTGGTCAAGGCTGGCCTACTTCCGCCAGAGTGTTTGACCGACAGTCGGAAACCTGTCAAGCTGAAGGTGGCGAATGGCCAGTACATGGTGGGAGGCATGAAGGAAGCGGCCATTGGGCTGCAGTTCGTGAACCATCGTGAGCTGAGCCGCCCGGACCTCGGCAAGGAAATCCTCCTGCAAGGTCGCTTCTACGAGGACGAGATGGACTGGGACATGATCGTTGGGTACGACTTCATGATGGAGACGGACTCCGGCGTCCTCCCGGCCCAGGCCTCAATGACCCTGTACCAGGACGACCAGCTCTCGTGGCTTTCGTCCCCGGAGCACCTTGTGGAATGCCAATGGATCCACCCGGAACGCAATCAGCTCGAAGTAGCCGCGCTGGGCACTGAGCCAACTGGGCCAGCAAACCAGGAGTACGGCGTAATGCTGGAAGTGGCGAGCCGAGTTGTTGCGGACCTCGGAGCTTCGGATCTGTCCCTGGATGCGTTCTCTTCAGGAACCTCCGCCCATCTTCGGGTTTGTGAGAAGTACTGGAGCGCCCAGGACTCCGCTTCGAAGAAGCACTGGGGTCCGCATCAGGGCTTGATGTGGATCCATTGCCCCCGTTGGGACATTCCAAGAGCGATAGCGAAGATTCGCAAGGACCGCTCCAAGGCAGTGCTGGTTGTTCCTATGGGATACACCGAGGAGGAAAGTACCCGACATCGGGTGGTCTCATTGACCAACATGATCTTAAACAAGGTCGTCCTACCGGCTGGAGAGAGTGTCTATCAGGACGCTAAGGGCATGCCCATGCCACCCCAGAGATGGCCAACGGAATTCCACTATGTGGATGGGGGCCTTGATCAGGCCGACACCACAGACTTCGTGTGTGTCAACCGCATCGTAGCGGAGCCCTGGCGGCAATGCTTTGCGGTTTCCCCTGTTGACATCGGAGAACCGGAAGACCCCCTCACTGAAGAGGAGTTGGATCTGGTTCAGGGGTATATGGATCAGCCCTTTCACGACTGGGGAAGCCAGCGCGAGGGCAAGGGCCAGTACAAAGCCTGGTGGGAAGTGGACTCGATAGTCTGTGGTTCCTATGATGGGAACACCTTCGTGCAGAGGGTGCTGGACCACATGTCCAGCCAGGACGAGCCAATCGGCGGTAACCCACCCACCTACGGCGATCTATTCCGAGGCAAGACCAGAGATGGCCCTTTGGGCCACCTGGGAAGACCACCTGAGCCAAAACCGAGCAGGATCGCTACCCCTCAAGTAAGCTCAGTGGTCCAGGTGCCCGGAAAAGCCAAGGCGGAGTCCGATGATTGCCCCAAGATCCAGGCATTGAGGGCCAGGCTGAAGCAGAAGTATGGTGATACCTTCTTCAGCGGAAAAGCTGTGTTTCCCCCACCGGTGCGTGGACCGTATGGCGAGGCCAAGATACAACTGAAGCAGGACCCCCGTGTGTATCGACACCGGGGGTTTGCCCTGAGGGGCGAGAGGAAGGAAGCCATGGAGAAGATCCTCCGTGACTTCATCGGGAGAGGCTGGCTGGAGCCGGGCCACTCCGAATGGGCCTCTCCATGCTTCGTCGTCCCCAAGAAGGTGGCCGGTGAGTGGCGGCTCGTGGTCGACTACGGCGGCCTAAACGCCCAAACGCAGCACGACAGCTATACGCTGCCCCTCATTGAGGACATGCTGCAAAAACAACACCGGCGGAGGATCTTCACGGTGATTAATATGAAACATGGTTATCATCAGATGCCTCTCGCCGAGGAGTGCCGTGCCTGCACAGCCATGAGCACCCCACTTGGACCTCTCCAGTGGAAGGTGATGCCCTAGGGCGTTACCAACGGCAATGCGGCTTTTCAGCGGATGCTGGAGAACCTGCTTGAGCCTGTGCGTGACTGTGCGGACCCCTTCGTGGACGACGTGATCATCGCGTCCGGGGACCCCAGTATGAGCTACGAGGAGCTCCTGGAGGCCCACGAGAGGGACGTCACTCGAGTGCTGGACCTTCTGGTTCGGCAAAAACTCACGGGCAGCAGTGACAAGGCCACCATTGCGGTAAGCCAGGTGGTCTTCGCTGGCCACGTAGTCGGGAACGGGCAGCGAAAGCCCATACCTGGCAAGGTGGCTGCAATCGAGCACTGGGAGAAGCCAAAAACGGTCTCTGAGCTGCGTGCGTACTTGGGGTTCTGCAACTACTACTCGGGGTATATCAAGATGTATGCCGAGTATGCAGCCCCCATGGCGACCATGCTCAAGGGCAACCGAGAGGAGACCAAGAAGGGGTCCAAGAAGGCTCTGGTCTGGACTGCTGAGTGCGACCGTGCCTTTGAGGGGATGAAGCAGGCGCTGCTATCCGCAGTGGGTCTGCACCTCGTGGATCCTGACCGAGGGTTCGTCCTGCGCACCGACGCTTCGGACTATGCCGTTGGCGCTGTGTTGGAGCAAGTGCTTGACGATGGGAGGCACGTGCCCGTGGCCTTCTGGAGCGGAGTCCTGGCGGAAGGCCAGAGACGGACGTGGACGCCCCGAGAAAAGGAGGCGTATGCCATCGTCATGGCTCTCAGGAAATGGGCTGGGTATATAGCCCTCCATCCCGTCACCGTCTGCACCGACCATCAGAGTCTGCAGTCGTGGCACAAGGAGCACGTGGACACCCCCTCTGGTCCCGCCTCCCGACGGGCAAGATGGCATGAGACCTTGGCCAAGTTCGACTCCACGGTTGTGTATGTTCCTGGTAAGGACAACACCGTGGCGGACTGTCTCAGTAGGTGGGCCTATCCCGCCAGCAAGGGCATGACGGATATCTCTGCCCATGGCGATGAGGCTGAGACCGCTGAAGCCAAGAGGATCATTGAGATGGAGCGCCTGATGGAGGAGGAGGGTGTTAAATGCTTTGTCGTCATGGCTGCGGATGCCCCCCTGGGAACGAGGATGGGCAGAGCGGTCAGAGTACTCGCCCCCGATGGAGCTGAGTCCAACAAGCACCTCTTCCCTGAGTCTTGCCTCCAGGATGACTGGACTGACGACTACGCCAAGTCTGAGGACTTTCAGGCCGAATATAGGGCTGTGACCGACCCTGATGACAGGCAGAAGTGGCCAAAGGGGCTGACTGAGGAAGATGGCAAGCTCTACCGGAATGGTAAGCTGCTAGTACCGGAGTCCCGAGTGCTCGAGCTGTGCGAAGCTTGGCACCACCACATGCTGCACCCAGGGGTCAAGAAGCAAGCCCTGGACATGCAGCGCCGGTTCGAGATCGACCAGATCAATGTCTACACCGCCATCAAGAAGGTCAGGAAGGGTTGCTCGGTCTGTCAGGCCTGCAATCCCGACAACCGGAACGTCAAGGGGGAGGCCCAATGGACTCCGGTGCCTGACCAGCCCATGGAGAGCGTGGCCATGGACGTCTTCTCCATGCCCGAAGTGCACATAGGCAATGAGACCTTTGACTGTCTGGTTCTTTGTGTGGATCGCCACAGTGGCTACGTAGTAGCCGCTCCGGCACGCAAAAAGGGGTTGCTTGCCAGGGAAGTGGCAGTCATGATGATTCGTCATTGGCTGACCGTCTTTGACATCCCCCGCACCATTTGCAGTGACCGAGCGCCCCAGTTTACTGGTGGCTGGTTCAAGGCCATGTGTTCCCTCATGGGAATACGTCACGCCAAGAGCGTTGCCTATCTCAGCCGGTCTAACGGCCGGGCTGAATTGGCTGGACGGCAGCTGTTCGAGAAGCTGCGCAAGATTCACATCACCAATCCACATCGGAACTGGTTTGAGGAGACGTGGCCCGCTCCAAAGGCCCATCATGACACCCCCACTCCGGGTGGTTTGTCCCCTCACCAGATTCTGTTCGGCAGGGATCCCCTGGGTCGGGGACTTCCCTTGTCTGGTGATGGTATGGCCATGGACGCCAAGGAATTCTTCGCGCGGCAAGAGCAAACGGCGCGGGACATCCGCCAGCAGCTCAAGAAGGAGCATGCTGAGCGTCAGAAGTCCGCCCCGAGCTCGACAGCACAGAAGTTCAGGGTGGGAGACCCGGTGTGGGTGATCAGACCCCGCCCAATGGGCACCCACCGCACCAAAACCTGGTTCACACCCGGAGAGGTGGTCCGCAGGATTGGTGAGCACACCTACCGCATCAAGTTGGGTCACGGACAGTTCCGGGAGCGCCACGAGAGTCAACTCTGTGTGCGGGAACCCTACCTCTCCGGCAAACATGTGTCCCTGAACTATGCCGCACATGAGGCTGATTCGGACGACGACTATGCTGAGCAGGACGACTATACCATCGAGAAGATCCTGGCTCAGCGTCCGAACGCCTCGGCACCCGGAGGCCTGGAGTTCAAGGTTCGTTGGCGAGGCTATGGGCCGTCCCTCGACACCTGGGAACCCGTCTCCTCGTTCGTGCCGCGGATTAACACTCCCTTCATGGAGTACATCCGCAAGCACAAGACCAAGATCCATGTCTCGGACTTGGCAGCACTCACCCGGGCGATTGCAGCCAGGGGCGCCTGATCACCGCCCTGAGCTCTCCCCTGATGCGTTTTGAGCGCTTGTGAGGTCGACGGGTCGTCCCTCAATTGCCTGCTCTCTCCCATCTTCCGGTGACCTGCCATCACAGTGGTCATATACCCCCCCCTGCTGAATTCAGAGGAGGATGGCCCCTCTCTTCAACTCCTATTCGTCACTCCCCACCTGCTGAATCCTTGGGAAACCAGGCAGGGCGACTGACCTTCACATTTTCTGAGCTCTTGGGGCCTTGAAGCCCATACGACGTTGCGCAACGGATGCCGCTGTCATCGGCATTGCGATTTTTTGGTGTGTGGTCTGGTCCCATGGCACTTGCGGGATCCAGACCAGTCTACGTATGTCTGCAGACTATATATGGCCTGAACTCAGGCGTTTTCCTGTCCACCCTCCTGCATATGCCTTATCCCAACCAGGGCGTGGTTTGGCGCTCTATTCAGAGTGTGTTTACACGCCTGTTTACCCCGCTTATTGCTTGTTTTTCTGTCCCCCAGGATATGTGCATCTGTATGTTAAGTGTTGTCAGTCCATCACCGCGGTTGACTGTTTTTTCCCCCCGGATTGGATGCGAATCGGAATACGCAGGCGCCTTGAGTCGCCGTGTACATGCTCTTACGTAAGGTCCAGCCTGAACCAGTACCTAAGTACAGATTTTTCTGTTTGAGTGCCCGTGATACCGTGTGCCCTAGTGGCTGTGATGTGCTGAGATCCTGATGGCGCCAGGCGGGAAGCCGAGTTGCCTGACTACACTCCCAGCGGTCTGCCACTGTCAGTCCCAGTGTGAGCCTACCGACTCGCAGACGCACTTGCAGTCGGGTGGCGACCTCCGGTGTCCTGACCTCGGTCAGTCTGCCTGGGAAACTGGTGGTTTGAGGAGTCGACGCCTCCGCCCATACTGCATGGGGACTCCCCCATGCATGGCCTTCGTGGTAATAGGGCGAGGGAAAAGACGGCCTTGATGCCCGATCCCTTAAGAAGGAGCTCGTTCGGCTGTACCACTCTGGACTCGCGTCGTATGGATCTGGACATGGTGTGCCCAAGGAAGGACCCGTGGGGACTCTCCCCCAGCCTGCGGCCTTGGGAAGCCTGGGGTAGCCTGATGGATCTTTGTGGTCGCTTTCGACCTGTGGGACCACCTCGGTCGTCGTGTGACGCCTATGTTGCCCGTGTATGCCACTGCCACTGTGGTGGTGACCGTCGCAGCCGGCACTCCGTGCGCCTGGTATGGGTTAACGAGTCCTTTGGATCGCGGACAATCGCCGCCAGGACGCGGGACTTGAAAATTGATACTATACTTGCAGTTACTAACAGCTACAGCACCGTACCTGTCTTACTGTGGGATTTGGGCAGCCTAACCTGCGAATCAGCCTGAAGTGAGGATGTGACACCTCCCCTTCAGGGGATGGTCCTGGGTACCCGCTGCCATGCTTGGGTGTTATCGAGCCCCCCCCAGGGTTTGCTCTAAGGAGGGGGGTGAAGCGGTACCCAGAACCTATGGCCCATGGCCCAGAGGCCTTTGAGCCGTCACACCTGTGCGGAACCCGTTGACACCCGCTGTCAGCGGGATATCCCTGTTCTCTAACCCGTGAAATCTGGAATCTGATTTCTAACCAATAAATCGATGTAGAATTACCATAACTTTATTGTCTTAGGCGATTTTCAGTCAGAAATCGGTGAAATACCCGATTTCTACCGCGATTTCTAACTGTTGTGAAATTGCCGCCTGATGTCGCCTGTTCGCGCGCATTCGTCGCTTCTTCGTGGCGAGTTTTGTGATTGACTTTTCTCGAGTACCTTTGAGGTTCTAAGAGATCTTAAGGGCTGAATCTAGAGGATGTTTTCTGTACTTTCATCTGGTGTGTTCACCAGAATTTTTCGCCGTTGCGTCTTCGAGAAAATCAGCGCGCAAGCTTTTCCGTCAATCGCTCCAACTCATGGTTCTCAAGTACCATGAGTTCGGACGGAACTCTACATTCCCCCCCTATGCCTTTCATCCATGGCCCTTTCACGCGGGCATATCATATTGTATAGGGAAGCGGGCAATGGCGGTGTTTTAGGCAGCCTATGGGTCTCGCAAACCCAAGTCGTTTGCGTGCGCAAACGCTAACTTTGTGGCCTTGTGAGCATGAACGTTAATAACCGAACACAATGCTCACAAGACCAAAAACCCTAGGCCATTTTCGTTCTTCGAGCCAACTCAACGATGGCTCCACGCAATTCAATGCGTACCAAAACTCTATTGTCCAAAGAGGGCAAGTTTTGGTCGAAAATCAGGCCAAAATGGCCAAACCCTCGAGGCTCGTACTCGAAGGCTATGGGGAGTTGAGCCTCGAACGAAGGCAATATGTAAAGTAGAGACCACGAAGGACATCGTGGATGGCTTGGTTGATTTGACAACCTTGTCTTCTATATTTTAGACTTTCGCCTTGTGAGCATGGTGCCATATTGCCTCTTTGCACACGCGCTCATATGCAAGCACTAATGACACGAGTGGGCGGGGACAATCTAACCATAGTGTGCATATTTGAAAGCACCTACTATGGGCCTACTCCAAAAGTGTTTACTCATATTTTTGCTCCTCAAGGTCCCAAAGATATGTTCATGCCAATATCGCCGATATATGCACTTTTTCCCATAAATAGTGTGCTTCAAGGATTGAGGTGTTAAAAATGTTTCCATTATGCTTTGAACCTCAACCCTTGTCGCAAAAGGGAAGCAAAGCTTCGGTTTGCATCCATGCAAAAGCCCGAGGCTCCTTTCTCTTGTGATACGGAGATACGATATTTGGAGGGACCACTTTTGGGTGAATTTAGGCCGTTTTGCCCGGAATGGCCACAAACCCCATCTCCCTGTGATCCCCTGATTTTGCCCCCGAGGTTGCGTGCGCCACTTGACCAAGGGTAAGGGCAATTCGGAGAGGGCACATAAACCCGCATTGAATGGGATGTTTCCCCATGTGGCCTCTCCTCTCGATTGGAGAGTTGTAAGTCACCCAATTTGGGGGATGTTGCCATTCTGCCCCATTTGTGTGTCATTTTCCCTCCAATGGGGAAAATAGCTAGAGGCGACCATGATGGTTGGCAAGTGGCATATATTGGGACCTAAGTCCCATGTGTCTATAGCATTTTTGGTTGAAAGAATCCTCGCCGTGGCCCTGGAGATATGGAATCATGAGTGTGGGCCATTTTGGCCAAATTTCGCTGTTTTTGCCATTGTATGCCATATTGGAATTACCATATCTCCATGGGGCACGGGATCTAGCCAGGAAGAAAGTGCGAATATTGTAGCATATGACCAAGGGTTGAACGCCATTGAGTTTCGTATTTGCTCCTCTGGCTCATCCAGATTTATTCAACTTTTGGTGCGATCCATGATCCCCCCGTTTGCACCGCATGCTGCTTTCTGCCCCATCCGCGTGTTCATCCCCTTGGTGAACAGTAAGCAGCCAGCGTGACAGCAAGCGATAACCCAATGCATGGGACCAAAGGTGATATCAAGGGTTATGAATCAAGGCTTGGCGCGTCAATATCGCCAAGATTTCCTACCCTGGACGGTCGCGCGAGACGGCCGATTTTGCCATTTTGGCAATTATGACCCCACTTGACGAACCCGTGGTGCCCTGATGCCGGGACCTCAGAGGGAACCAGGTTGGGTGAGGGCTCCGAGGAGTTCGTAAGCGAAGGGCACCGGGTCAGCTGCCTCCTCCCTACCTCTGGCGATCCGGACGAGGGGTCAATTTTGGAGATTTTTGAGCTAATATCAGTTTGGGCTGAAACAGCCCATTTTCAGCTACCAACTCCTAGGGGATAATGGCGGGGCCATATCTCTGGCTCAGAGAGGAGTTGGGACCTGCCGTTAAGGGAGCATAGGGAGCCATCGTCAGTTGGCCTTGAAGCGCCTTGGTTCCCAGGAACTCGCCTGTGGCCGGTCGGGAGACCTCCCCTTTTGGCAGGGTTTCAGGGTCCGGACTGAGCAGGGCATGGGTTGTGTTTGAGCCCCCGCCCCCACCAGCCACTGAGAGGGTCGGACCTGGGATTGCGACATGAGTTGGGACTGAGTGTCTGTTGTCCTATGATGCGCTTCCCCCAGGCCAGTCTTCACCCTATGTGTACATATCCTGATTTGTTGCTGTACATACTTTTGTTCCCTTGTTTCAGAGTGGCAAGGATCCTGAAACGCTTTGTCACATGACACGAGCGTATTGATGCCCCTGTGAGCGCAGTGCTTTGCCTGCCTGCTTGCTTGTGCGTGTCACCGCAGCGTCCCGTGGCCAGGCTCCCCACGGGAACGCCTCACTGCGGCCCGGCTGCCCTCGACACTCCATGGCCCCTGCTGCACCTCATCTCCACCCACTATCACACCCCCACCGCCGCCGCCACCGCTGACCAACAGGCATGGCGCTCCCCCTGGTTTCACACGGTACCCCCCTGGCGCACGTAGCCTGGACTCGAACGCCCGCGGCGGCATGGACATTCAACAGCCAGCAGGCACACCCAGAAAGCGTGGCCATAGAGTACAACCGCTGCGACCCTAATCGCGCGGAACCTCATGTAGCACCCATGCGCCCCCCTACAGCACAAATGACCCACCCTCCGCGGCGACAAAGAAGACAAGGAACGGCGACCGACCATCACGTGCCAGAAGTTCCACCCCAATACGGGATACCTCTTCCACCTGATGTACACGTACATCACCCAGGGGCGCCCCAACAGGGGCCTCCTCCGCCTCACGCCACGGGCCCAGGCCATCAATACCGAGGGGATAGGCGTTTATGCGACGCCGCTACTGCAGCCCACGCAAACCACCACCGGAACCGCCCAAGGGAAATCCGTCTACATCTATCACCCCACAGCAATTGCCCGCCTACCCGTACGCAGCGACACCGACATCATCTACTTCACTGACGCATCTGGCACCCTGTATCACACCCCCAGGGTGTGTTGTGCCTCCGTGCGCATCACCCGGCGCGCAGACGGCCTCCACGTGGAACCCCACACCATGGCCACCATATTTGGGGCGTCCTTCACGGCGAACTGCGCACCCTGGCGGACGCCGTGACCGCCACACCACCATCCGCAACGATCCGGCCCCGTAACATCTCACCACACAAGCGTTGGGGCTGTGGATGGCCTTCAGAGGCATGCAGCCCCAGGACGCCCTGCACATTGTCAAACAGGAGTCCCACCGCTACACGTACGGCAATGGACGCGCGGACACGCATGCAAAACACCAGAACACGAACCACACCCCAGGGTTCGAACTTGTGCGACTAGACACCACAAACCACAGCCACCTGCAGCACCTACCCCCGAGACCCTCGGCCACACAGCTCCCCTACTGGATACCCGAGGACACGCCATACACGGACCGAGACAAACAGTACCACTACTCCACGCCCATCCAACAGCTGGCCACCACGCTGGGCGGGCCAGCGAACACCGAACTCCTACGACGCCTCGAAGACTCCGTCCGTACGCCCCTCTACTACTCAGCCCTACGCTCGGATAGCCTCTCAGCACGCCTACAACAACCCCGACTCCAGCTCCCCCTCGAGCAGCATCCCCCCATCACCCGATAGCGCCCATGGTACGCACGCCGCTCAATCCACGTCCCCGCAGGGTACACTAAATGCATCTGTGGCCACGCGGAAGAAGAAACCTGGGACCATTTCAAGACGTGCCCCCTGTACCGAGGACTGGACACCCTCACGGACTGGAACCCAATCAACACCATCGCACGGCACGCCGGATGGCCGACACGGTCCCCGACAACCCAACAACTCGCCACGATCCTCAAGCAGACAGAGGTACTCGAGGTGGTTCGCAGGGGGCTGGTTGCCACTGCCGTCTACACCCTGCCAGGCACCCACGCGGAAGACCCCCAGGACGCCGCAGCGCACATGCAACGGACGGCCGTTGCCAAGACAGCGGAACAGCTCACCTACCGCACCCACAAATACCTGCAGCATGCAGCCGGCCTGCCCCCGACGGACCAGGCCCACCTCCTCAAACTCCTGTTCTACCAACCGTGACAACCTGCCCCGCGACATACCACCCAACATGGGACCCCCACCATGCCTGCACACCATCCAGCAGGCACAACACCGGCACTGCATGCACGAGCACCACAGACACCTCACACACACCCGCCAGCATGCGCGCGCCACAAGCGCCCATGCCCCCACACCACCGTCCGTCCACAGGTACCGCCAACCACCAGCCACCGCGTGCCCCCTCTGTGTATGCCAACGGCTACCACAGACGGGCCTACGCTGCAACGCAGACCACTGGGTCTGTCTAGGAGCCGCACACCGCCTCACCCACTGCCCCCACTGCGGGGACCTCAACCCCCAGGGCCGCGCGCGGCCCGCAGCCCCAGCCACGCCGCCCCCTCCCCCAGCCACCGAAGCTTCTTCGGGCCACTCACCGAAGCCCTCCGGGACCACCTGGGCGAATACTACGTGGCGGACGCAGCGGACCACGCGTGGACCATAGCCATGACCACGGGCAGCGCACCCCTGCCCCCCCACAGCCCGCCCATGCGCCACAGCGGGGGCGGCTTGAACGTGGCGGCCCGCCACATCCTTCTCGCCCTCTACCTCCACCACCGTGACCTCCACCTCCCAAACCAACAGCTCCCGGCCCCCCGAGCAGCAACCCTGACGCCGGAAGCGTGGGCGGAGATGGCACCAGAGGAGATAGCAGACTACCTCCGAATCACTTGCCGCCGGCTCAACACCGCCCTCGGCCGACGGAAAGGAACACCTTAGCCACTCAGCGCACTCCTCTACCCGGCACACCCCCCCCCCCCCACCCCACACAGCTGAGGCCCCCGGAGGGCTGGGCGTCCTTTCGGGATGCCCACCTGGCCGCCCCCAGTGAAACCACCGCCGCACGGATCGGCCCCGCGGACCAGCGCGCCTACGTCAGGGGCCTTGAGGCGTGCCTCAGAGAGGCGCATCAATGGCACGCCCGCTCCCCTTCACCCCCGCGGGGACAGGGGGGATCACCCGCTTCCCACACCCACAAGGTCAAGAAGACCAATACAGGTCAGGGGGCCCGCCAGCGCGCCCGCCAACAAGGCGGGGCACCCCGGCCGGGACCCAGGCCCAGCCACGCCGCACCACCCGACTCCCAGACCTCCGGGGCACACCAACAGCACCACCCCCACCAGCGCCCACCACCTCATCGTACTGCAGCACCCTAACCCGGCAGCTTGGCCAAGGACCACCGCCCGCACACATCCCCGCCATGCCAGGACCACCATTCACGCGGGGCCAGGGGACATGGCACCACCAACACCATCACCACGCCCCCGCCTCCCCCGACCCCTACCCCCCGATGCCCCAATACTGCAGCGACCCCCACCAGCTGCATCACCACCACGCCCCAGCGCAGCCGGCCCCGAAAGGCCACCCACCCCACGAAGCGCACCACACCGCACCACACCATCACGTGTATTACGGGCACACCCACCACCACCACCAACCCTTACCACCGTACCCACCAGCGCCATGGTAGGACACACAACCAGCACACTCTCAACACCACCACCACATGGTCCAGCACCACCTACCACGCCCACTGCACAGGCTCATGACGTTCGGGCCACCATACACCCCCGTGGACCCAGGGGGGGCCACGCACGCGCACCAACAGCACCAGGGCCTACCAGGTTCACCCCACCACCACCAGCAGCCCCCCCAGCCACACTCCATGCCAGCAAGCACCATCCACCAGCAGCCACCCACTGCCTACGGACCACAGCCCCACCTGGATGCCCGGGCAGCCGCCTCCCACCTGTACCTCGACACCACAGCCAGCCAGGGACCGCAAGAACCGCACGGCACGCACACGCAACACCCGAACGACCTGGCTGGACGCCCAGATTCCCGTCCAATACAGCACACGCCCCCGCCCCCCCCCCAGCAGGGCCGCCCCGACACCATCCTCCCCCGCCCCCCCCCGAGACCAGGCCACAGACACACCACGCGGAGACCCCCACCAACCCCTGCCACCCCCAGCCCCCGTGGACACACACCACCGCGAGTCCCCCCTCCCGCGGCCAGCAAGAGAAACCCCATCACCAGACCCCACACGCGACAACGACGACCAACCCCCCCCAACCCACACCACCTCCCCCATCACATCCCGCACCGGCAACCGCACCACCAGCCGCCGCACCGGCCGAGCCCTACGCCCTACACAACCCCGAAGCGGTACGGCAGCACCTCCGGGGGCTCGGAGACCAGGAGCTGCTACGCCTCCACACCTCCGGCACCACCCAGCGCATCCGGGCGGCGACCCTGGTCCAGGCGGCCACCATGGGGGAGGGCGTCCGAGACTTCCTCTTCGACGCCCTCCTCCACGTCGCCGGACATGACGTCCCGCCGCTTGCCACCCCTGACAGTTAGAGCCCGCCCCCCACGGGGAGCCGAATATGGGTGCCCCCCATCGACTGGGGGCGACACCTTGTCGGACACACCATGCCGGGGCGGGTGGACACCAAGGGCCGCACCCGCTACCACGAGCCCAACATGGCCCACCCCCCACCCAGCGCCACCCCCAGCGTCATCAAGGAGTGGGAAAGGGAGACATGGGTCGACCAGATGGCCTCCCTGATTATCTTCAGGGACCACGTCCCGGGAGACGTGCCCACCCCCGACAACCAGCAGCCAGCCCCCTCCACGTACATGACCCTCATGTACAACCTACACTACACCCTCTCCACCACCCACTACCACGCACCAACTGGCCACTGGGTGGTACACAGCACCGACTCGCTCCTCCCCGCCGACTACGCCCCCCCCCCCCGCCCAACTCGGGCCCCGACACGTACACCAGGGAGGACAAGCCTGACGACCCCCACATCTGGGGCACCTGCAAACGCAGGTACCTGGACACGCTGCTCTCCATCCGCAGCGGCAACCAGGGCCTTGGCAGGGCGATGTATTGCCTTGGCAAGCCGACCCAACGGACCCGGGAAATCCCCACGGACGGGTGGCTGTGGAAGGTCACGCTGCGCCCCAAGCAGAGGGAGGCCCCTCCGAGCCGCAGGGGACCCACTCCCTGCGCCCCACCACCCTACAGCTCTGCCCGTACATGGTGGCAGCCCGCCTCATGGCGCTGCTGTGGCCGGGCCCAGATACCCCCACCCAAAACTACCTGCACCTCACGGAGGAGGACATGCCCGGCATCCAGCGATGCTTCTTCAGCACCCTCGACTACCTCCAACAAACGCACCCACACGTCCTGGAGCTGAGGTGGACACCCCCCTGATAAACCACGTACCCGCACAGCCAAGACAACACCTCTGCACGGCCAGATACACCTGAACCAGCACCAGCACGCACACAGGTCACCAGGGAAAGCGCGCGCACACACCCGGTGCCCGAACCCGCACTCTCGTCCTCATTACTCACAGGAACCAGCATCTGACGCCCGTCCCCACCGTCCAGGCCCCCTGTCTGTCCCCCACAGCCCTCTCCTCCGCCTCCCAATCCACAACGTCCACCGGCACAATCACCTCATCCGCCACGACCACCACGTCCTTGTCCAGCACACCACCCCCTCAGCCCCGGGGAAAGCCTCCCAAACCGGTCACGAAACCTGTCCCCACCGCGAGGAATCCCGCCGCCGCCGAGGCCCACGCCCCAACGAAGCCCGCGCCTGCAGCCTGGCATAAGCCCAAGACCGCCGGCAAGCAGCCACTGAAACCCGTCCGCGCACCACGGCCTCAGCCTGCAGCCAAACCCAAGCCCAAGCCCAAGACCGGCGCCACGACCACAGCGCGAGCTCGACCCCCCGAGGACGTCCTCTACGACCTCCGGCCCCAGCCATCCCAGACCCGGCAGCAGCAGCGCCCAGCACGGCGCCCCCCCACCGTCACCAATGCCGCCGCCACCACTTTCATGGCAGAGCGTACCGCGGCCACCCTTCAAAGCGCGCACCCCAGGCCCACAAAGCACCCCTGACCAGACCAAAAAAGCACCAGGGTCCACCAGCAGCGTCCAGGCCCCCCTACCAACCCTCGATGTCAGCCCACATCCTGCAGATGCCCCGCTACCGCCGCCAACCCGAATCCCAACCAAACCCCGAGGCGGAGACCGTGCGCGCGTACCCGCGTGTCCACATCCGCCCACGCCCCCCCTCCCCCACGCACCCCCACGGCACAGGACTACTAAAGAAGGTCCCTACCAGGACCGGCCCCCGCTGTGCCCCTTCCGCCTGTAACCCCTGCTGATTTACTCCGGATCAACGATTGCATTCCTCAAATTTCAAGGTCCAAATCCAGAAATATAGAAAATAGAAAATACAATCCTCCTTCAACCCTGAACAGCAACCAGATCCCACAAATACAGCAATAACCCAATCCAGAATCCAATCCAAATGGCGGGCTTTCGTTCAGCACATCGATGGTCTCACGATGGCGGGCATGTACAAGAATTGCACCAAGGAAGAAAGCCCTGAAATTGGCATATGAACACAAATAAAGCAAAGTTGGGGAAAGAGGTAAACATACACATTCACATCCATATACCCCTCATTCCCTGGACTCAAGACCTTCCCTTGACTCCCCAACATATTGCCCTGAACCAGGTCAAATGAGATGGCTGAATGCCATGTGTCACAAGTCATTACATAAACCCCAAAAATGTGTTCACTCCCAAGCCTCTTAATCTTAGCCCAATAGGGGAGGTGGCGTGTCATGGCCTAGAGTGGCACTCAGGACCATGCCCCACCCTGACATAACCTTGGTTGGACTTGGAGTCGAATGGGCTTGGAGATATGCCCCATGAGTTTGAACTCATAACATGCCAAAAAACTGCCAATTCACACCATATTGGCCATATATCAAATAAATTCTCAAAATTGAAGTTACTACTTATCCGAAGGCTCAAAGCATGCATGGAATCCAAGTCCAGTATTCATGGAGGATAGAGACCAAAGGCTAATGCCCATGTACATCCCCACTTTACCCTCGAAACCCCTTCGGATATGGGCGCCACGCACTGCCCAAGTCAGCCCATGATCTTGAGACCAATTCTTGTGATCCTTCGTGCGCCAAGCCAAATGGAGTACGCGATCCGGCATTTGGTGGTGTTCAACTCCAAAGCATATGCCAACATATGAACAACATACCATGGTTCGACTCTCCATAGGCTTCTTGCTGTTTGCCGACCAGGTAAGTACACAAAACGAAAAAATGAGCAAAAATTGAGGTCAAAAACATGAAAATATGACCAAATACAAAGTTGTCATGATAGTATATCTCTATGCTCACCCATGATATCCGCTCATGATTCAATACACAAATGATTGGAACCATTTGCGAACAATTCCCCCACTTGGATCCCCAATCGGGCGCATGGAGATACCTTCGCCACCCATATCTACATGCCCCATGAAAATGGGAGTGCACTCATGGATCTCTTTGCCAAACATACCATGAGCAATACATACGCGGTATACTTGGTCTAGCGCTTTGAATTCCACAATTGAGACATGGGCAAAACCATTGTCACGTATGGCTCCCCATCTCTTCGGCCACACGAAGATACATAACATGGGCGTGAGCATATCAAGACATATACCATGCATATAAAACATACCCTCAAAAGTGGCTCCCACCATGATATGCCATGTCCCTCCATGGACATAACTTTACGTTAAAAATACGTAGGAACCCAAGGAAAGTATCTATGCAACCCCAACACTCATGCAGTACACTCGAAAGTCGCATTAAAATATTCGGTTGCACGGTCCAAGAGTTATATATCACTTTATACCCTCTTGACCATTATCCCTCGCTACACCGGGCATGTGTACACACCAAAGGCGTTTGATGCTTCCCAAATTAAGTTGAGACCAAGGCGCTTGCAACGCAACCTTCTTTATTCTCTTTCCTCACACTCGCTCGTAGATATGGCTCTTCAAAGTGGTCCCACGATTCACTTTTGTTTCCCTTATATCTCCAAGTCAAATGGGTGGCAAGTATAAGGGAAACCTGATTTGGGCATAGGGAAAGGAGTATGACCACTCGAAGAAGACCAAATCAAGTGCGGCGATGTCGAAGTCGAAAATCCGATTTCGAGATCGCGAAAAATTCAGATTAAAATTTCGAGTGCATATTTAGAAAATTGCGGAAGCAACGAACCCTTTACAGATGAAATAAGACCCTTCATCGGGGTTTCCGCCAAAATATCTGGAAATAACAGTTAACCAATCGGTTAACGCAAAATCGCGAGCCAACTGACAGTCGCCGATACATTGACCATCAGAATGAAAGGCTGAAAAATTACGGAAACATTATGATAATAAAACCCTGTTGATTCCTGATATTCCGATATATAAATCTCCGCTGGCGGCGCCTCGGTACTGAATATGGCCGCTCATAGCCGGAATGGCCAAACCTATCACACTATCACCTCGGGTTCGGTCAGGTAGATGGGAGAGTATGATATCAGCCAATGGCGGCTTGCCGGCACATAGATACACACCCCAAGTGACCCCAAGATGGCCACGGAGGTCCGAACCGGCTTCACCCCCCTTCTCAGAGCGTTGTTACCGCTCGGAAGTCATTGAAGAGAGGACGGGAGGACCCCAATGGGCTCCACACCCTCCCCCCCCCATGTCCCAAGGACACATGGAGGCCCCACACACGCCGTAGGCGTCCCCCATGCCCCAAGGGAGGGGTGAGGACACTGATAATCGGTGCCCTACGCCATATCCGGTCTCCACTTGATCTACAACATGGACAAAGGGGATCAAAGATAGAAAAACGTCGTCGGTCGACCTAAATAAGTATACCACAATGAAATATATATGTGGAGATCGAGTGAAGGGGGTATATGGCCAATCAAGGCCGAAAAATCCCCGGATGAACGCCCTCACCCGTCTCCCCAAGCACAGAAACAAACAAAATGCCAAGGGGGATCCATTATGGTGCTACAGCAGCTACCAAGTGGACCAACACGTCCTTGACATCCAAAGAAATGTTCTTTTTCTTCAGGTAGTCCATCCAGACTGTGGTGTACCTCGGCACAAAACTGCTCGGAGGCTCCCACGAATCCCTGGATGTGGCGAAACCCTTCCAACGGACCTTATAAAGCCTACCCCCAGGCGTCCCCGGGTCCGGCTTGTCCGCCAGGATCTTCTCAGCGGTGAAGTCGTCGTCCTCACCCTCGTCGTCCGAGTCCACATCGCCGGCCGTGAACTCGAAGGTGACGGGACGTCCGCTGGGGTCTGGTGCTCGGGGACGAAGCTGGGTATGGTCGCGGTCCAGGATCTTGTTATCCCCCACACGAACCGCATACACATCCTGCCCGACATTCCGCACGATTACCCCCGGCACATACCAAGATGCCTGCCGATGCCTGGACAGGACATCCTTATGGTGCCGCTCCACCCACACGGTGTCTTGGAGAGCATACTTCTGGACCTTTCCCTGCTTGAAGTACTTGGCCCTCTTGTCATGCTCGTCCTGAAGTGCCTTGCACACCTTGGCCGCCGTGTCGTCCGCCTCAGCCATCATAGCGTTCGCATTCCGGGCCACTTTGCCATGGTTCAACCACGGGAGAGTGCGTGACACTCGAACCCGTAGGAACAGGATACGATGGGGCGACAGTCCAGTGGGTCCCGGAAGGTCATGATACGCCTGGAGCACTCTCCACATCGAGTTGTACCAATTCCGGCCTGGTTCGTTGATGTGCAGCTGGCGGAACTTCTCGAACATCTGCCGCCCGGCCACCTCAGCCCGGCCATTCGACCGGCTGTGGTATGCCACGATCTTGGCGTGCCGAATCCCCATGTGCTTGCACATCGTCTTGAACCACGTCCCCACGAATTGACTGCCCCGATCGCTGCAGATGACAGCTGGGACATCGAAAATCGTCAGCCAATGCCTGATCATGGCATTAGCGACGGTCTTGGCCTGCAGCCCCACTCCATGCTTGTCCTTCTTGTCCTTCTTCTTGGACTTCTTGCCCGGGACTGCCACGATATACCCGCTGTGCCTGTCAACCGCCAGGATGACACAGTCGTAGGTCTCTCCGTCCACGGTGACCTCAGGCATGGCGAACACATCCATGGCCACGGACCGCATAGGGGCCTCCGGTATAGCCGTATACACCGGGTTGCCCGCTGTGGAGTGGTTAGGGCTCTTCGTGGCCCGACACACGGCACAGTCGCTGCAGTACCTATCCAGGATGGCGTAGTACCCCGGAGGGAACTTGAAACGCCACTCCAGGTCCTGCTGCATCTTATCTCGGCCAGGATGCATGAGCTGGGCGTTGTGCCAATGGTCAATGAGCTCCTCCACTCGGTTCTCAGACACCAGCAGCTTGTCCTTGAGGAACAACTTGTCGCCATCCTCGGTTAAGCCCTCGGGCCATTCGTCGTCTGACGGAGCGCTCACGGCATTCCAGTACTTGCTCCAGTGCTCGGATGCCGCATAGTCGTCCGACCAGTCCTCTGTGAGCACCGACCTGACTACCTCTACAGGGGCCACCATCCATTGCTCGAGGGTTTCCTCTCGAATAGCTTGGACGCGGGCACCCCGGAACTTGGCCAGGTCCGTACGGTTCGCCATCACCACAAAACATCTGACCCCCTCTTGCTCCATGGCCTTCTCCATCCCGATGATGCGCTTGGCCTCCTCGGTCTCCTTGGCGTCGCCATGGCTGGATATGTCCATCCACGCCTTGCCCGCGGGGTAGGCCCAGCGACTGAGGCAATCTGCCACAGTGTTGTCCTTTTCGGGACGTACACGACGCTGAGGTCGAACTTGGCGAACGTCTCGTGCCATCAGGCCCTCCTAGCCGCTGGTCCTGAGGGGATGTCGACATGCTCCTTGTGCCAGCTCTGTAAGGACTGATGGTCCGTGCAAACCACCACCGGCTGCAGTCCGATGTGGCCAGACCACTTCCTGAGCGCACATACAATGGCGTATGTCTCTTTCTCCCTCGCGGTCCATGTTCGGCGTTGGCCCTCGGCCAGGATCCTGCTCGGGAACGCCACGGGAACATGAGTCCCGTCGTCCCGGACTTGCTCGAGGACTGCCCCCACCGCATAGTCCGAGCCGTCTGTCCGTAGCACGAATCCCTTGTCCGGGTCCACCAGGAACAGCCCCAACTGCCCCAGGAGTCGTTCCTTCAGGCGGTTGAACGCATCCTCAGCCTCAGGGGTCCAGGCAAGCTTCTTCTTGCTCCCCTTCCGGCCATCGAACTTGCCCACTTGCAGCATCTTGTGCAGCGGCCCCGAGGGTTCTGCATACATCCGGACATAGCCCGAATAGTAATTGCAGAACCCCATGAAGGACCGGAGTTCGCTGATGGTCTGGGGCTTCTCCCAGTGGTGCAGGGACGCCAGCCTCCCAGGCATGGGACGGCGTTGCCCGTGACCAACCACGTGACCCGCGAACTCCACTTCCTTCACGAAGAGTGAGGCTTTGGTGGGCTTGCACACCATGTTGTGCTTGTCCAACTCGCTGAGCACTCGGCGCAGATCCTTCTCATGCGCGTCGATGAGCTCGTCCTCAGTCATGTTCTCCGTG
The DNA here is from genome assembly GCA_964036045.1 of Eutreptiella sp. 'Long Island Sound 2002'. Lineage (NCBI taxonomy): Eukaryota > Euglenozoa > Euglenophyceae > Eutreptiales > Eutreptiaceae > Eutreptiella > Eutreptiella sp. 'Long Island Sound 2002'. The sequence goes on from OZ038381.1 coordinate 61,419,601, forward strand.
CCGGACCCGATGATGATGTCATCCACGAAAGGGTCGGCACAGTCCCGGACAGGACCGAGTAGGTCCTCCATCATGCGCTGGAAAGCGGCGTTGCCATTCTCGGCACCCATAGGCACCACTTTCCACTGCATGGACCCCAGCGGCGTCGACATCGCTGTGCAGGGCCTGGAGTCCGGGTGTAGCGGCATCTGGTGATAGCCGTGTTTCAGGTCTAACACCGTGAAAATCCGCTTTTTCTGTTGCTTTTGGAGGATGGAGTTGATCAGGGGAAGCGAGTACGAGTCGTGCTCGGTCTGCTCGTTCAAACCTCTGTAATCAACCACCAACCTCCATTCGCCCTTCTCCTTCTTGGGCACGATGAAGGCTGGGCTGGCCCATTCACTGTCGGAGGGATCGATCCATCCCCGCTCAATGAACTCGGCCAACAGCTTCTTCATGGCCTCAGCCCGATCGCCCTGAAGTTGGTACTCCCGATGACGATAGATCTTCGGGTTCGGCTTCAGCTTGATCTTCGCTGTACCAAACCTCCCACGATCTGGAGGGTTCTTGTTGGCGACGCCACTGAATAGCCGCGGATAGGCATGGATCAGCCTCTCCTTCAGCTCGGCGACCTTCGGGTTCTCCTGGACCTCTTCAGCCGCTTGCTTCGGTATCGATACAACCGACCGCACTGCGGTATAGGCCTCTTCTGGGTCCGAGTCTGACTTCTCCTCGTCCGATATGCCGTCTTCATCGTCGTGGGTCGCGATTCCCACCGATAATCTTCCAAAATTTGCGGCTTCCGGCTGGTGCTCGTCGCTACCGGTTCCCACTCTTGGAAAACCCCACGTTGGTGGGTCCGACCCAACCGGACCATCATATTGGTCCGCGATGTGATCCATGACCCTCGCCACGAACTCATCCTTCTCGTACTTGCCGGTGACCAACATCTTGTCATCCCACCAATGCGGAGATGTGACCATGGCCCGCCTCTTCTTGGCTGCCACACGGTCGTGCATCCCCATCCGCATGTAGTTGACGACGTCGTCGATGTCGGCGTGGGACAGGACGTCAATGCCATCAATTGGCTGATCCGTCCCCTCCTTGGGCTCAAACATGACCTTCATGGGCACCGCCTCCACCCTAAGGATGAATGCTTCATCACCCGTGGGCTGGGCTTGCGCCCGATCCACCAGGAAAGCCTTGGTACCCCATGCTTGACCCGGGGAGGGCATTGATACACCCTAGGCGTCGATGAACAACTCCTCCTCTGGCCCGAATGACATCTCGTTCAGGGTGATGGAGTCCAGCGTCGACTTGAGACCCTCCAGCGGACATGGGGTGGATCCTATACCGGTTATGACCAGGATCCCCTTCGCCCTATCCGCGATGATCTTCTCCACCGTACGTCTGGTATTGTCCAGGGAGCCATGCCAATACATGGGTCCCCACTCCTTCAAACCCCAATGCCGGTGCCAGGCTGAGTCTCCTCGATGCCAATGCCGCCTACACTTCCTCAGAAGTGGGGCATCCCGGGAAGCAAAGACGTCCGTCTCGGGCGCTTCGGCTCCCAGCGTCTGGATCATCCTGTCGTACACCTGCGGCGCCATTCCATATTCCGTGAGCTGAACTCCGCGGTCTCCTCTGGACTTGGCACCCACAGCTTGCACCGCTCGGACGAGCCGATCCTCTTCCTCAGCATTCCATTGGGATGATCCGCATGCATAGTCCGTGGACAGCCATGTGAGACATTCATCATCCTCCCGGACCAGCGTTGCACGATGGGGAAGGGCTCCAATGGCGTTGGCCACCATGAAGTCGTACCCCATGATCATATCCCAATCGGTAATGTCGGCCACATAGAAGTTCCCGGATAGAGTGCTTCTCTTCGCCTGATCAGGGCGGTTTAAGCGCTCATGTTCCCAGAATTCCATACTGATGGTGGCCTCATGGGTGCCACCACCCATGATCTCTCCGTTGGCGACCTTCAGGCGGACCGGTCTCCGGCTGGGCTGCAGGAATTCCTCCTTGAACAACCCTCTCCGGACCAGGCTCACCTGGGCACCCGTATCCACTAACACATCCACCACCTTCTCCTCTCGTCCGCACCGTACTCGCACTTTCAAGTGCAACTGCCGCTCGTCGCCATGAGGTGTATGGACGACTCTCACGGCATGCAACTCTAGCACGTCCGGGTGCATCAGGACTTCAAGGGTATGGTCACGGATGGTGTAGATCTTGGGTTGGTCCTGCCCGTCCACGGGGCTCTCCGTGGTCGCTCCTTCCTTCTTGCCATGTCCCGTACCCACATGTACGTCCCTTGGCAGGGCGCTCCAGGGGTTGCGAGTGGCGAAACTCAGTGGTTTTGGCTCTTCTGGAGCCTTCTTCGGCACCCAATGTGCCTTCACTTTCTCTGGGATTCCACTGATTTTCAGAGGAGAGACCTCCGAGGTCTGACTCCCGTGGGGGCTCCTCTAGACTTGGCTTCCCGCAGCCCCTTCCGGCTGCGATCCGCCAGGACTTTGTCCACCACGTTGCTGGGCTTTGAGTTCCTCCAACGTCCTCAACATGTCCTCAGCAACCTCCTCGATCGACCTCACTCGTCGGTCTTGGCCAGGTCCACCACCGTAGCCTCTTCCTCCGCCTTTTCCTTGGCCTTTGCCTTGGCCTTTTCCCCCGTCTCCGCCCTTCGCCTTCCAGTCGGAAATCCGCTGCTCCTTGGGCTTCTTCTCGGGGTCGGCGGCGAAGTAGGCCTTCTTGTCCGCCTCATACACCTTGCACTGACGGTGGTCGTGTGCATGGTTGTTTCCCTTGCCATAACAGACCCAGCACCCGTCGTGCTGAGACCTGTACTCTCGGAACGAGAGCGGTGGGTTCCCGATCCTCCTTGGCGCTCTGCTCTTATTGGGTCCCACCTGGCTCCATCTGGACCGATCCTGCCCATGGTTCCTCACGTTGTGCGCCACAAACGCGAAGAAGTGGGCCTCCTCATGATCCTCCCGGGACCCGGTCCAGTGGTCTTGGCCACTTCCACTACCATCCTCCGCGGAGTTGGCCGTGTCCTCCTGGATCTCCCGATGATGGCGATCTTCTCGGTGGCCTCGTTGTCCATGACCATGTGGATCCTGCACGTGGGCCTCGTTGTTCGCATTGAGCTTCAACTCCACCGTGATGTACTTCACGATCTCGTCAAGGCTCATGCGGGCGAAGATGACTTGCATCCTCAGCGGCTCCCCGCGCCCCCACTCCACGTTGTTGAGGCGCAGCAACCTTTGCCCCATGGAGTCTCCAAACACCTCCACGTACACGGCGTTCTTCAGTCCCAACATCCGGTTGGGTTCGCCCAGGTTCCTCCACCTATGATTTTAGCAGCTGTTTTTTCCCAAAATTCAAAATCATGCATTTTCAGAACCGCGATATCAAACTGTACACAGTAGTACTGTTGTTTTTATGTTTTCTCAAATTTTTATTAAAATTATGCTGTCGCTGAAGCTGGAGCCGCAGATAAACTGTCAGCAACTGCCGCGTACGCGAGTCTCAGATTCCCGACCGCCGTGCGCAATAGAAAATCGCCAAAACGTCCACTTTTTTTCGCAGTTGGAAGCAAAGTAAAGGCATGAGCGTGTTCCCGAGATAAATACCTTGCTGCTGACCTAAAAAAATCCAGATTGGCAGGCACAGATTTGGAGAAATTCACGCTTCTCTACCCAAAAACCACTTTTTTACATGGTTTTAGGGTCTATGGAGGCCATATAGAGGGCCTTACAGGGCTGTAAGAGGTGGTATAGAGGTGATATATGAACAAATTGTCATCACCATTGGTAGAAGCCTACATGACAAGCGATTTTTTGCCTTTATTCTAGGCTATTCATCCCTTTCTCATGCACCATGGGGCCCAATATCCATATGGTTCATAGGTAGGGTTTTGATCACCTATCACCGTCCACACACATGTTTGGGGCTTGGGTTGGTATTGTATGCATTTGAATGATAAGAACTACATAAAATATGATAGTATGTGCATAAGAATGGGATGAAAGATGAACATTTGAGGTGTTTTTGGCCCTATTCTGCACCTTTTGTGGTCCATTTCCATATTGTTCATAGGTAGGCTTTTGCGTGCCTATCACCGTACACACACATGTTTGGGGCTTAGGTTGTTATTGTAAGCGTTTGTATGATAGGTCCTACATATAATATGATAGTATGTGCGTAAGAATGGGATGAACGATGAACATTTGAGGTGTTTTTGGCCCTATTTTGCACCGTTTGTGGTCCAATATCCATATGGTTCATAGGTAGGGTTTTGATCACCTATCACCGTCCACACACATGTTTGGGGCTTGGGTTGGTATTGTATGCATTTGAATGATAATAACGACATAAAATATGATAGTATGTGCATAAGAATGGGATGAACAATGTAGTTTTGAGGTGTTTTTGGCCCGTTTTTGCACCTTTTGCGCTCCATATCCATATGGTTCATATGTAGGGTTTTGATCACCTATCACCGTCCACACACATGTTTGGGGCTTGGGTTGGTATTGTATGCATTTGAATGATAAGAACTACATAAAATATGATAGTATGTGCATAAGAATGGGATGAACGATGTAGATTTGAGGTGTTTTTGGCCCGTTTTTGCACCTTTTGCGCTCCATATCCATATGGTTCATAGGTAGGATTTTGATCACCTATCACCGTCCACACACATGTTTGGGGCATAGGATGGTATTGTAAGCATTTGAATGCTGGGTAAGAAATAAAATATGATACTACGGGCACAAGCATGGGATGAACAATGTAGTTTTGAGGTGTTTTTGGCCCGTTTTTGCACCATTTGTGCTCCATATCCATATGGTTCATAGGTAGGGTTTTGATCACCTATCACCGTCCACACACATGTTTGGGGCTTGGGTTGGTATTGTATGCATTTGAATGATAAGAACTACATAAAATATGATACTATGTGCATAAGAATGGGATGAAAGATGAACATTTGAGGTGTTTTTGGCCCTATTTTGCACCGTTTGTGGTCCATTTCCATATGGGTCATAGGTGGGCTTTTGCGTGCCTATCACCGTACACACACATGTTTGGGGCTTAGGTTGTTATTGTAAGCATTTGTATGATAGGTCCTACATATAATATGATAGTATGTGCATAAGAATGGGATGAACGATGAAGATTTGAGGTTTTTTTGGCCCTATTTTGCACCGTTTGTGATCCAATATCCATATGGTTCATAGGTAGGCTAGGAACTATTTGAGCCATTTGAGAATTTTCTTTCTCCGTGTGTCATCGTTGTACATAAAATATGATACTATGTGCATAAGAATGGGATGAGCGATGAACATTTGAGGTGTTTTTGGCCCTATTTTGCACCGTTTGTGGTCCATTTGCATATGGTTCATACGTAAGCAACGATTACTGCCTTCATGCCCTTGTTGCGTGCTTTTTGTGTGTATTATGCCTTCCTAGGTAGGGTGAGCAAAGGGTGAAAAGATAGTGAACTAAGGGTGAACGAATGGTCATGGGAGCATGCATGGGGACAAAATGTGATTTCCCTTTGGTACAACCCACAGGGCTAAGCAATGGCTCCTTTCAAGAAGAAAAAGGTTGTGATTCCAAAGCCTGACATGCCAGCCTTGGTGCCTGCCGATTGTCATATAGGGAAGGGGGACGTGGAAGATGGGGCGGAACAAGGAGAAGGCGGAGCATGGGAAAATTGCGAAAGTTTGGACCCGGAGCTAGAAAGGCTCCTTGCAGGGCATTGTGTTAAGGAAGACCAAAGTGTTGAAGTCGGGACCTTCAATTACATCAAATGTGGCATGTCCACCAATGTGCAAACCGGTGAAAAGCGGGTCTTGTTTTGGTACGGAATGCTGATTATACCGAAAAAAATACCGGAACCAAACAAAAACGACCTATGCATGAGGTTCCCAAATAATTACTTCTATTGGTTCAAACGCGCTGACGTCTTCCCAACCCTTCCTCTTGGATTGCCTGCCTTCTTCAACGATGGGTGTGACGTCCCGAGTGATGAAACATCCGACTACGGCGAGGCACCTTCTGATGAGAGCTCGGAAAATGAAAGTAGTGATGATGAGGACGATGGTGACGATGGCGACAACTCGGAGGACGGCGCAAGTGGCACACCCAAAGCCAAAAAGGAAAAGAACAAGAAAACTAAACCAAAGCCCCCAAAGTTGAGGAAGTATACCAAAAAGAGTAGGTCACCCGATGTGTCTGAGGAAGCGTTGGCATCAAGAATAGCCGAAGCAACTGAGCATATGACGCGTATGGAGCTGTTTAAGCAGGCAAGTGCTTACTCAAAACATTATTTGATCAAACTCTGCGAGAACCTGTGTGTTAGCGGTATGAGTTCCAAAACGATACCAGAGATTCTTCGAGCGCTTGAGGACAGAAGTAAGACTGGAGGCTTCACAATCCAAAAGCTGTTTCCACCGCACAAACCGCAAGTGAGCTTCAAACCCATGGACATATCAATGAGCAGCATTCGACAGGCATCTATTGCTGTTCAATGCTTGTTGATGTTGTTGCTTGCGGTGCATTAAATGTTTGTGACTCACACACAGACCATCACCCCACCGCATGGGTGGCACAACCCGTGAATATCGCTGGCTGGGATTTGGGCCGGTGGGACACGCTTCATAGGCCAACAGTTCGGTGCTTTGTGTAACTTCGTGCCACTCAGGTTGGGAAGCCCAGAAAGGCAGAGAACCCATGTCCCCAGGAGCGCACCGAACGAGAGGAGGCGGAGAGGCGAGACAGAGCAGAAGAGGACAGAAAAAAGGCGGAGGCAGCGCACCGACCGAAGCAAGCGGATGAGGAGCAACAGCAAAAGGTAACGTTCCAAAGTTGTGCAGTTAGGGTCTTTCAATTCTGTGCATGCATATCGCGTTAATTTCTCTCCGACCGACCGAGATGGGATTTTGATTTTTGCATGTCCCCAGGAGCGCACCGAACCAGAGGAAGCGGAGACGCGAGACGGAGCACAAGAGGACATATAAATGGCGGAGGCGGCAAAGCGTCAAAAGCAAGCAGATGAGGAGCAAGAGCAAAAGGTAACCTTCCAGGAGCGCACACGGAATTCTGCAGTTACGCTCTCACGATTCTGTGCATACGTATCGTGTTCATTTCTTTCCAATTTACGGAGATCAGATTTTGATTTTTGCATGTCCCCAGGAGCGCACCGAACGAGAGGAGGCAGACAGAAAGAAGGCGGAGGCAGCAGAGCGTCAAAAGCAAGTGGATGAGGAGCAACAGCAAAAGGTAACCATGCAAATTTCTGCAGTACCGCTCTCTCTATTCTGTGCATACGTATCGTGTTCATTTCTTTCCAATTGACGGAGATCGGATTTTGTTTTTTGCATGTCGCCAGGAGCGCACCGAACGAGAGGAGGCGGACAGAAAGAAGGCGGAGGCGGCAAAGCGTCAAAAGCAAGTTGATGAGGAGCAACAGCAAAAGGTAACCATGCAAATTTCTGCAGTACCGCTCTCTCTATTCTGTGCATACGTATCGTGTTCATTTCTTTCCAATTGACGGAGATCGGATTTTGTTTTTTGCATGTCCCCAGGAGCGCACCGAACGAGAGGAGGCAGACGGAAAGAAGGCGGAGGCGGCAAAGCGTCAAAAGCAAGTGGATGAGGAGCAACAGCAAAAGGTAACCATGCAAATTTCTGCAGTACCGCTCTCTCGATTTTGTGCATACGTATGGTGTTCATTTCTTTCCAATCGACGGAGATTGGATTCTGTTTTTTGCATGTCGCCAGGAGCGCACCGAACGAGAGGAGGCAGACAGAAAGAAGGCGGAGGCGGCAAAGCGTCAAAAGCAAGTGGATGAGGAGCAACAGCAAAAGGTAACCATGCAAAGTTCTGCAGTAACGCTCTCTTGATTCTGTGCATACGTATCGAGTTCATTTCTTTCCAATTGACGGAGATAGGATTTTGTTTTTTGCATGTCCCCAGGAGCGCACCGAACGAGAGGAGGCGGACAGAAAGAAGGCGGAGGCGGCAAAGCGTCAAAAGCCAGGGGATGAGGAGCAACAGCAAAAGGTAACCATGCAAAGTTCTGCAGTAACGCTCTCTTGATTCTGTGCATACGTATGGTGTTCATTTCTTTCCAATTGACGGAGATAGGATTTAGATTTTTGCATGTCCCCAGGAGCGCACCAACCGGGAGGAAGCAGAGAAGCGACACGAGAACCGCCAAGCGCAAAACGTCAACACGGCATCAGAGCGCAAGATCGAAAGCGAGTGTCCCGACATTATCGCTCTTCCACTGCCTCCACCATTCAGCTGAGAGCAAACAGAGCCTCTCAAGGTTTTTGCATTCCTGTCACTGTACCCCTCAGCAAAATGTAGGATGATCTGCCTGTCCAACGGCCACCACATCAGCAACTCTTCAAAGCCTTGGCAACAGAGAACAGGATCCATGCGAGGTTTCATTGGCGTCAAAGAAGACGCAGAGCTGCGGGGTTCTGACAGCGTCATGCAGGCAGCCATGTGCTCTTGCGAGCTCCAAATACAGTGGCAGGGCGGTACTTGGGTGCAGGCACCAATCAGCGTTGTAGCAACTATTTTGCATACCACGCCACGTTGCTGTAGGCTGTTTTTTGATTTTATTTTTCCTAAGATGGTAGAACCTTCCAGACCGGCAGCCATGTGCTCTTGCGAGCTCCAAATACAATGGTAGGGCGGTACTTGGGTGCAGGCACCAATCAGCGTTGTAGCAACTATTTCGCATACCACTCCACGTTGCTGTAGGCTGTTTTTTGATTTTCTTTTTCCTAAGATGGTAGAACCTTCCAGACCGGGACGGCCCAAACTGCCTGAATGGCAGCTTTCACAGAAATCTCTGGCCAACAGACGCAGCCTTGTGAGGTCGTATGCGAAGCAGTTGCATTGCGGGCACCTGATTGCGGAGCATGCAGTCAAGCGATCACTGAATCGAGACAGACTGAGGGCAAGACCGGCCACATTTGAGCAATTGAGGGATACCCTCATTGCAAAGTTTACGACCCATGATACATGGGAAGATTTCATTCGCGCGCGCAGAAATAATGATGGCAATGGTCAGGGGGTGTATAGGACAGGCGTGACCAAACTCATGCAGCTTTTGACAGCCGACATGGGGATTGCTACCACACCGGTAGGTGCGTACCTAGACCCGAGTACCGCCCTTCCACTGTATTTGGAGCTCGCAAGAGCACATGGCTGCCTGCATGACGCTGTCAGAACCCCGCAGCTCTGCGTCTTTTTTGACGCCAATGAAATGTATGGGCGCCGCAAATGCCAGGTGCTGAGCGTACATCTACCGCAAGCACGTCAGCCACACCAACTCCTTCTGCAACTTCCCCTTGCGAGATACCTGGACCAGGATGATCACATCACAACCTCGTCGCAGTTTGAGCGCATGGACCTGCTTCCTGCCCTTGAGAAGGCGTTGGAGAGCGGCTGGGGTGGTGAAAGCTTGGAGCTGGTTTTTTCTCCTGATTATGCCGCCTACTACCGAACCACAGGGACGCCTCCACCAACAGCGGATTGCTGTTGTGTGGAGTGCTATGGTTCAAAAAAACTCTGGAAGCACCCTGATTGGATACGGCAGCCTTTGCGGGATTTTCACAACTACCCTTCACGCTGCGCTCCCTTCTTTCGCCTCATGAAATGTCGCCTCAACAGCGTGTATGATGTACACCACTGCAACAATCACGTGTTGGCAAACGGGGTGATCCACCCCCTGTGGTTCTGGACCAGAGCAAACCTGCCTGAGGAATACACTGTCCAATTGAAGACAATTTTGGAGAAACATTTTACGCGCTTTCCATACTACCCACCTTTCAAAGAAGCTATTGGCAAAAGGGACTGGTCACCCCCAAACATTGTCACGAAGGATATCCTGAAGGAGGATTCTTTTTGGAAAGCCCTAGCTGATCTGTTCCAAAGAACGGCAAATGGTCTCACAGTCAAACGGAACGGTGAGGTTCTGCAGGACCCAATACACCGATATTTGAAACTGATGCGGATTCTGATGGTCCAGCTGAACAGCTGGAGTCCGGAGGGTGTTGACCAGCGTGATGACATGTGCCGTGAAGCACACCAGCTCTTTTGGAACCTCGGGTTTCCCCTGCGCCGGTTTGGAGTCCCAATTCATTACTTTCTGGAGCACTACACCCCCCGGCTACGCAAACATGGCAACCTCGTGGGCATGTCATCGGAGGCGGGCGAGCATGTCCACCAGCCCCACTCCAAGATCGTGCAAAAACGCCCCTCTCGCCCACGAGGGAAATGCCCAGTGGGGCTGGTGGAGATCATGAAGCACGTTAGGCTCTGGTTGGGGCTGTGGAGGCAAGGCTGGCTGTCTCCAACTCTCTGGTACACGCATGAACCGAAATTGCCAGCTGACAATTAGCGGTATACCACCTTCTTGCCACCACATCCCTTGGCTTGTGATAGATTTACTATTTTTGGCCATTTCTTGCTAATGTTGCTAATCTTTCATTGTTTATGCATTGAGGTAGATTTTGGAACGTATCCATGCTGATATTTTCAGTACCCCTCTGTATCTGTCTCCACTTCTGTCGTCCACAGGATCCATTGAAGAGAGCCAATGGGGTGCCGCTGGCGTTGATGAAGCCCCTGATTGACGCAATTCAAAAATTGGGCAGAAGTCTGTGGTACGACGTGACTGGGGGCTCAAGGGCCTGTGGAGTCCCTGCTGCTGACATCATCAAGCATCTTGAGCGGATCTGCCCTGTGCTCGGAATGGCTTGCCCCGGTGCTGCCCAAGTGATAACGCTCACAGATCGTCCGGTCCCCTGTCAGCTGGCTAACATGGAGAGCGTGCTAATGATTTGTCTTGTGTGCTTGGGCCGAGAGGCCAGTCATTTTTGCGTAATGCATACTCTTGACACAATTCAGTACAGCGCAACCCCTCTGTCACTGTCACCAGGTGACACTTTGTTTCTGCCAGTTGAAAAGCACTGGATGCTGCCAAAGTTGTGTCCAGGCATTAATTTTTTTGCTGCTGTACCATTCTCGAATTCGCAAAATGCACCATTCGTGCCCGACGATAGCTGTTGGATCAGCAAACATTTACGGCCGTCCAGTGTGACCTGGAGTGACCTGCAGCACGGTGACACTGTGCAGATGTATGACGGCCTAAGCGATGCTTCGGTTCTGCTGCACACCCAATTGTTGTGGAGGCCCACTGTGCGTTGTCCCGGTCTGTCGCGAAAAGGGCAGCCCCTGTTCCCAGGCAGGTGGACAGTCCAGCTTGAACGGGGCGTCACTGTTTTAGTATTAGCCGTGATTCCTACCAATCCGGCTTCCTGGGATGTTGTCGGCGTCTGTGCATTTTGCTGTACAGCAGGGCAGGCAGACTTCAGATCCCTTCTACGGTTTTCAGAATCCAGCCTCAGAGAAATTGCCCTGGCTGACAAGCAGGGCTGTGAAGCAGGGAAGACCTGGATGGAAGGTTTGTATTCCAGGCAGTGCATTTTTTTCCAGTTTCCTCAGAGGTGTCAGTCCTGCGGTCCGCACCAGGCCAAGCGTGAACTGGCATATGAGGACAGTCGGCGGAGCACACGTCTCCCTGAGATCACAAACCTCAGTACCACAGCGGTGAAGAAGGAATCTGTCACTACCAATGGGAAACCCAAACCGAACACGAAACGGAATTCGACCGCAAAGCCACCACCAAAACCGAAACCAAAACCGAAACCAAAACCAAAACCAAAAGGCCATAAAAACAACAGCCCACCAAGCAAACAGCCAAAGAAGGAGGAGACGGGCAGTGGGACGGTAAAACAAGAGGCTGACCTTGTTCAGCGGCTCTTGGCTGCACTGCAACAAACAACCCAACAACAAAACAACCGAACAAACCCCCTGAAGCGCAAACGCGGGCAAGGTGAAAACAGTGAAAATACCCGAAAAAAAGGAAGGGTTAAACGGGAGTCAGGAGAGCACATGTCTCAGCAGGTGTCTCAAGTGTCTCAACAGGTGTCTCCGAACCCCCCTGGGCAGGTGTTTCACCAGGAGCAGCAGCAGCAGCAGCAGCAGCGGCAGCAGCAGCAGCAGCAGCAGCAGCAGTTGCAGCTGCAGATGCAGATGCAGACCCAAGTGCAGCAGCAGCAGCAGCACCAGCAGATGCACCAGCAGGCCCAGCAGCAGCAGCAGCAGCAGCGGCATATGGGTCCTTTGCAAATGAACATGCCAGTTGCCATGCCCATGGCCATGCCAATGCCAGCCATGAACATGCACCAGCTCCAAATGCCCATGCAGCCCATGCAGCAGCTTTGTTCGACGATGAGCAGCATGCAGCCCTTTGGCTTTCCAATGTACCGGCCCTATTAGCAGCGCCTGCATATATGTCTTTTGTTTTTTTCCCTCTCCCAAAAAAGAACTTTGTGCTGTTTAGAGTTTGGTGATTTAAATTTATTGCCGTGTTTGTGAATACGGCAGGATCATATCTCTGGAAGTGCAGATGCCTGAGCTCTGTGTTCATTATGCACTTTGTGCGATGTTGAACTGATTGAGAGAACCAGATGCTCAGATGCTCAGAGTGGTGCGGCTTGTTGCGATTGTCCTTTGTTTTCATTACTGTTGGTGGTTCCTTGGATTTGAATGCACGAACGTTTTGTAGGATCATTGACGACCGCCGGGGTCGGGGACGGACCCACTGAAACGTGTTTGCAGTTGTATTGGAGCAACATATCGGGGGTTGCAGGGCCGCCAGCACAAAAAAAAAATCAGTTTTCGCCGAAAAATGGCCAGCAATTGCCAACTTTTTGCCGAAAGACTGCACGAACGGTTTGTGAGATCATTGACGACCGCCGGCGTCAGAAGGGACCCACTGAAACGTGTTTGCAGTTGTATCGGAGCAACATATCGGGGGTTGCAGGGCCGTCAGCACAAAAAAAAACAGTTTTCGCCCAAAAATGGCCAAAAATTGCCAATTTTTTGCCGAAAATAGTGTTTTTTTAGCCGGGGTCGTGAGTTTTAGGGCCCCATACCCTATTCTTAGGGTGCCCAATCCTGTGAAATGTGTTTGGAATTGTATTGGAGCAACCTATTGGGTGTTGCAGGGCCGTCAGCACAGAAAAAAAAACAGTTTTAGTCCAAAAATGGCCAAAAATTGCCAATTTTTGGCCAAAAACAGTGTATTTTTGGAGAACAATCGGGTAGGAGGAACCCCCCTCTCCTATTTTGAGCGTGCAGAATAAAAGAAAAAAGGTTTCCTTTGGTCTTTTTGGGTACAAAACCTCTTTTCATGGTATTTTTGTGCCTATACTATAGGATACAGGTACGCTGGTGTGCAGCACTGTTCTGTAGCACCACCCCACAACAGACAAAAGTACTCCAAAATAGGCCGAGTTCCAGGGTTTTTGATGGTTTAGGAGAAAGCTGTGGTGGGAAGAACCCCCCCATCCGTATTTTGGGGCAAGATAATCCCAACAAAAGGGCAATTTCTGTCGAAAATCCTCTATAGGCAGGTACACTGGTGTGCAGCACTGTTCTGCAGGACCAGCCCAGAGCAGGCAAAAATACCCCAAAATAGGCCAAATTTCAGGGTTTTTGATATTTTTGGACAAAAGCCGGGTAGGAGGAACCCCCCCCCCCTATTTTGGGGCCGTAGAAACCAAAAAAGTAGGTCTTTTCCCGCGAAAATCTGCCTTTTGCTGACTTTTTGAATTTTGGGAAAAAACAGCTGCTAAAATCATAGGTGCCTGAAGAACTCCATGATACCCGCATGGGTATCCTCCGCCGCCATGATCCTCACCGCCACCCGCTTCTTGGCGCGCTTCTTCTCCTCGTCCTCCACTCTCCTCTTCGAGTTGCCGGGGAGGACGTCCTTCAGGAGGTGGCGGATCTCGCTGGTCTCGTTCCAGTCCTCCACCAGCTTGAGGCATCTGCGGTACTTCCGCAGATACCGGTTCCACTCCCGGACCCGCAACTCACCGCGGTCCAGCGGCAGTGGGATGGACCACAGGTCCTCCAGCTTCTGATTCGGAGCGTCCACCCGCTCCTCATCCTCCAACCACTGGAGGCAGGCCTGCTCCGTACGGATCAGTCCTTCCCGGATCTGATCCCGCAGCTCCTCCTTCAGGTCCTGCGCCAGCCGGTGTGGGAATGTCCGGCATACCTACTTATCCCGCGGCGCTCCCCGCATCTCGCCGACGACCTCCTCGGCAAAGTCCTCCCAATCCAGGATGAAGTCATCCAGGTTGGAGGGGTTGCCATCGTAGTAGGGGATTTTGATTCCCCTGAGGTCGTCAATCCTGATGGCGTCTCCGACGTCTCCAGCCACCACTCCACCGAGACGGATACCACCTGTGGCCGAGGGGTGTGAGTACACTCCCCGTACATCCCTCTCCTCCATGGAGTGCGGTCCAGTTGGGCCTGAACCCATGGGGTTTGGAATGCGGGAAGGATTTGCTCCATCGGCTGTCCATATCCCCGTATTGGGGTCCTTCGCCCACAGGTTTCCGCCTGCATGACCTCGACCATGTCCGTCGGCGCTTCCCATGGTTTGCCCCTGCATGGTCTGGGTCTCGATCTTCTCTTCCGCATAAACTACCATATTCGTCGTGATCGGTACATCCTGGGTGGCATGGGACATCTGTACCGTCAGGCTCCTCGGGTCCGTGGTTCCGTGCCCTTCCCGCATGGACCCAGCCGGTGCCGTGTGTTCCCCGAGCATTGTGGATTCGCTGAACATGGGAACAAACGGCAGCGCACCCGGGTCAACACGCGGAGGCGCGTATGGTGCCTCTGCAGGGCCGCCCATGGGTTTCTCCATGGCGCTCCTGAGGGTCTTAACCCGCTCCACCAGCTCTACCGCGGCCGGCTTTGCCGGGAGCTCCGGACCCGAGGCGAGGGGCTGTAGCTCCTCCAGCCTTTTCAGGCGTCCCTACATGTCCTCCACCAGGTGGAGGAGGCTGTCCACCACTCGCTGCTGCTTCTCCAGGGCCAGCTCCAGATTCTCCCGGTACCGGTCCCGTTCCGCTCGCAGCTCCTCCATGTCTTTCTCCGCGGCCGACTGGTCATCCAGGATCCCCGCGACGTCCTCCTCCAGACCGTCCTTGGCGTTGTTCAGTCAAGGCGATGCACCATGGCATCCATCCCCATCTTCGGGTACTTGCCCATGAGGAAGGACACGTGCTCGCAGTGGCACGCAGCGTGCTTTCCGCCGGATTCAGCGCATCCCGCGGTTCCCGGCACCTCAGACTCATCTCCCATGGGCGTGTCGCCTATGGCGTCCGTCTCTGGTCACGTGTGCCGGGGCACAGGTGCCGTCCGGGCCCTGGCTGGCCTCTCCAAGCCCTCGGCGTCGTGCCTCAGGGCGGGCTCGGGGGCCGTATGCGACCTGGCGATCGGCGCGGGCGTCTCCGACTCCGAAGGTGGCTCGTAGACTGGCTGATAGCCCTCGGAGTGCCCCTCGGATTCCCACAGCCTGACCGGGCTGGGGTCCGTGTCCATAGCCCCGGCGTCCCTTGTCGCGGACTTGGGTGACCCGCGCTTCCAGTAGCGCCGGGCCCGTCCCCCACTGCTGCCTGAATGGCAAGCCTCATCAGAGTCCTCCGCAGTCGGAGGTTGCATGCCTTTCGGCAGCGACGCTCACACACGGAGACCAGGTCCTCCATGTCACGTCCTCCTCTTCCCGAATGTCGTACTTCTCTTCGGGCTTCAACTTCCGGAGTTCGCCATGCTCTTGAACGTCTCGCTTCTTCTATGGCTCCAATCTCCGGCGTGGTCTCCACCGAGTCCACAATACGCAGCCGGGGCGTACTTGGGCAGGGCTCATAAGGGCCCAAGTCCCCGGGTCGGCGGTAGGTAGGGGCAGCAGGTAAGCCTCTGCTACCATAAAGAAGGTCCCTACCAGGACCGGCCCCCGCTGTGCCCCTTCCGCCTGTAACCCCTGCTGATTTACTCCGGATCAACGATTGCATTCCTCAAATTCCAAGGTCCAAATCCAAAAATATAGAAAATAGAAAATACATTCCTCCTTCAACCCTGAACAGCAACCAGATCCCACAAATACAGCAATAACCCAATCCACAATCCAATCCAAATGGCGGGCTTTCGTTCAGCACATCGATGGTCTCACGATGGCGGGCATGTACAAGAATTGCACCAAGGAAGAAAGCCCTGAAATCCGCATATGAACACAAATAAAGCAAAGTTGGGGAAAGAGGTAAACATACACATTCACATCCATATACCCCTCATTCCCTGGACTTAAGACCTTCCCTTGACTCCCCAACATATTGCCCTGAACCAGGTCAAATGAGATGGCTGAATGCCATGTGTCACAAGTCATTACATAAACCCCAAAAATGTGTTCACTCCCAAGCCTCTAAATCTTAGCCCAATAGGGGAGGTGGCGTGTCATGGCCTAGAGTGGCACTCAGGACCATGCCCTACCCTGACATAACCTTGGTTGGACTTGGAGTCAAATGGGCTTGGAGATATGCCCCATGAGTTTGAACTCATAACATGCCAAAAAACTGCCAATTCACACCATATTGGCCATATATCAAATAAATGCTCAAAATTGAAGTTACTACTTATCCGAAGGCTCAAAGCATGCATGGAATCGAAGTCTAGTTTTCATGGAGGATAGAGACCAAAGACCAATGCCCATGTACATCCCCACTTTACCCTCGAAACCCCTTCAGATATGGGCGCCACGCACTGCCCAAATCAGCCCATGATCTTGAGACCAATTCTTGTGATCCTTCGTGCGCCAAGCCAAATGGAGTACGCGATCCGGCATATGGTGGTGTTCAACTCCAAAGCATATGCCAACATATGAACAACATACCATGGTTCGACTCTCCATAGGCTTCTTGCTGTTTGCCGACCAGGTAAGTACACAAAACGCAACAATGAGCAAAAATTGAGGTCAAAAACATGAAAATATGACCAAATACAAAGTTGTCATGATAGTATATCTCTATGCTCACCCATGATATCCGCTCATGATTCAATACACAAATGATTGGAACCATTTGCGAACAATTCCCCCACTTGGATCCCCAATCGGGCGCATGGAGATACCTTCGCCACCCATATCTACATGCCCCATGAAAATGGGAGTGCACTCATGGATCTCTTTGCCAAACATACCATGAGCAATACATACGCGGTAGACTTGGTCTAACGCTTTGAATTCCACAATTGAGACATTGGCAAAACCATTGTCACGTATGGCTCCCCATCTCTTCGGCCACACGAAGATATATAACATGGGCGTGAGCATATCAAGACATATACCATGCATATAAAACATACCCTCAAAAGTGGCTCCCACCATGATATGCCATGTCCCTCCATGGACATAACTTCACGTTAAAAATACGTAGGAACCCAAGGAAAGTATCTATGCAACCCCAACACTCATGCGGTACACTCGAAAGTCGCATTAAGATATTCGGTTGCACGGTCCAAGAGTTATATATCACTTTATACCCTCTTGACCATTATCCCTTGCTACACCGGGCATGTGTACACACCAAAAGCGTTTGATGCTTCCCAAATTAAGTTGAGACCAAGGCGCTTGCAACGCAACCTTCTTTATTCTCTTTCCTCACACTCGCTCGTAGAAATGGCTCTTCAAAGTGGTCCCACGATTCACTTTTGTTTCCCTTATATCTCCAAGTCAAATGGGTGGCAAGTATAAGGGAAACCTGATTCGGGCATAGGGAAAGGAGTATGACCACTCGAAGAAGACAAAATCAAGTGCGGCGATGTCGAAGTCGAAAATCCGATTTCGACATCGCAAAAAATTCATATTAAAATTTCGAGTGCATATTTAGAAAATTGCGGAAGCAACGAACCCTTTACAGATGAAATCAGACCTTTCATCGGGGTTTCCGCCAAAATATCTGGAAATAACAGTTAACCAATCGGTTAACGCAAAATCGCGAGCCAACTGACAGTCGCCGATACATTGACCATCAGAATGAAAGGCTGAAAAATTACGGAAACATTATGATAATAAAACCCTGTTGATTCCTGATATTCCGATATATAAATCTCCGCTGGCGGCGCCTCGGTACTGAATATGGCCGCTCATAGCCGGAATGGCCAAACCTATCACACTATCACCTCGGGTTAGGTCAGGTGGATGGGAGAGTATGATATCAGCCAATGGCGGCTTGCCGGCA
This sequence comes from Eutreptiella sp. 'Long Island Sound 2002', assembly GCA_964036045.1. Lineage (NCBI taxonomy): Eukaryota > Euglenozoa > Euglenophyceae > Eutreptiales > Eutreptiaceae > Eutreptiella > Eutreptiella sp. 'Long Island Sound 2002'. The sequence goes on from OZ038381.1 coordinate 61,437,775, forward strand.
CATAGATACACACCCCAAGTGACCCCAAGATGGCCACGGGGGTCCGAACCGGCTTCACTACGAGGACTCCCCCGGGCCCGCCACTGCCACCAGTTGGCACGACCCCACCACACCCACCCACGTCCACTCCTGGGCCCAAGGCCATGGCCCCGCCCAGGAACCATGGTCGCTGCGCTGGATTCACACACAGCTCTGTGAGCTGCCAAAGTAGGCCCGGGCAGAGCCCTCCGTCGAAGCCCTGGTCCACCGGGCCCGCAAGGGGTCGGTGGAGAACTGGCGCCTCCAGCCGGCGGGGGGGCCGGATGCCACAGGCCGCATGGGAAGCCATGCTGGCCGATGCGCTCTACCCCCAGGGAGTCCACCCCCGCAACCTCCCCGCGCCCCAGGACACCTGTATGTCCCCAGATGCCTGCGGGAATCCCTCCAGAAGACGCGAAGAGATAGCAGGCGCCTGTGCGACATCAGCCCAAGCCAAACCCCGCGCACACACACCCCTTGACCACCCTGCAAGCGTCGATGCACAGACACCGGCAGAACCCACAGCACCCCGGGAGCCCCACACGCCTCACAGCACGACGCGCCTATCCCCTGGGCCAGCGGCGCCACCACCTAACCCCGCTACCCAGCCAGCCACCGCCGCGGAACGCCACGCCGAACCCCATCCAGAAGACACCAAGCAAACCGGAAGCCGATGGACGCCAACACGCAAGCCAACGGGCACTGCTACGCCCCAAGGCGCCAAACCCAAGCCCGCACCCGTCTAAACAGCCTAACCTGCCAGAACTGCCCAGCCCCACCCGAAGCCTCGCCACGAGTCGTACCCGAGCCGCACCCCGTAGCCTCTAACCCTTGACCCCTAACCCAGCCCGCCGAGGGAGCACGGTAACCACAACCCACACCCATAGCCCACACAGCCGCCTAACCAGCCAGCATCAAAAGCAAAGAGGCAACTAACCAAACCCACCCTGACCCGTACCCGTGTACATCAAGATGCGCGAGCCGCACCCCTGGGGCGCGGCCGCCAACAACCAACGACGCACACCAGAAAACACAACACTATTACACCGCTGCACCAGTTGCTCATGCCTGCGCCTGCACTGTGCGTGCGCCCCCTTTTCCATTTTCAACAAAAAGCACGACAAAACAAAACAAATACAGAGCATAGGGTTTGGAACCTCTTTTATTAAAAATAACCGTGTTTTTCGATTATTTTTTCAAAAATAACTGGTTGTTCCGATTAATACTTTTCAAAATAACCGGTCTAATGCAATTATTTCCACTAGACAAGCCACTTAACCAGTTCTTTTCCGATTATTGCTTTTCAAATCAACTATTTTGTTGGTTTTGGAAAGAAATTACCATCCAAGCAGTACACATTGCTTCAGGAGTTTACTTTTGCACTGTGTGAGTATGTGTGTTGATATTATTTCTTGTTCTTTGCAAAGGAAAAACCTCATGGTCTATTACCCAAGAGTTAGTGACCATTCGTCAGCCGTCCGATTGATTGGTTTTGATTAATTTCAAAATAATCGGTTTTCCGAGTAACTTGTAAATAACCTCTGATTAATTGCCGATAACCGGTTTTTCCAATTAATTGGTAAAACCGATTCCAAACCCTGACAGAGCAGAAAAAAAAAAGAAAAAGAAAAGAAACCTAGCGGGGGGGGGAGGAGGAGGGACGCAACCACCAACAGAACACGCAAACCGCACACAGCGCGCACACCGGTGAACAGGCGCCAATTGGACCAGGACACCGCACACGCACATGCACCGAGGGCAGCAAAGGGACAGGACGCAACGGTCTACACCCCCAGGGTCGGACGCACGGGGGGACCCAGCCGACCCACCGGGCCAGTGACAGGAGCCGTACTCCAAGGCCACTGGTCCGAGCCTGACCAGGCTGCATCAGGGGCCCAGGGCAAACGTCGCCTGGAGCCATGGAAGCAACTGATGACAGGTGTGCCGGCACACAGCCCAGGAGGGGGTCGCCTGCCAAGCAGCAGGGCCCAGCAACTCAAGCCACAGGGGTGAGGCGGTCGTACCGTAGACTCACAGGAGCAATACCCCCTGTGGTGAGAGATACTCCATACGCGTGGGCAGCCCCCAGAGCTGCCGCCCACAAGAGGGGGCATGTGAACCTACCCACGGACACATGTGGGGACACCCTCCCACCGGGACACCTGAACCGGGTGGCCGCGACACTGCCCTCCCAAGCACCTGCGGGAGCGGCTTAAGAGGCAGCTGACCTAGGGCAGTAGGAGGGACAGGACGTCCCCCTGGTAAGACCTTCTTCCCGCATTGTCCAAGGAGGCATCCCGAGCTCCCGAAGATACCTACCTACCTACCTCTTCCAGTTGTACTTTGGCATCCATCAGGGGTTTGCACTCAGAGACTGCAGGGGTCCACAACCCATAGCCAACATTGAACGCTAGGTACTGCATAGTCTCCTGCATGAACTCACACCTGTCCAGCTTGAATAGTTTGTGGTTCTCCTTGCAAACATCAAAGAACTCTTCAGGAGGAGTAGATGGTCCTCCTGGGCTTTCGTACCCAGGCCTACATCATCGATATGTGCTTCCATCTGGGCGCCTCGGGATATGAGTTCTTGCACCACGGGTCTTTGATGTAGGATAAACAATATCTTGTTCATCATCTCTTGAAAGGGAGCGGGTGCGTTGGTCACGCCAAAGGGCGTGACCTTCAAATTGAACACCCTCCCCTCAAGGGTGATGAACGTTAGGAGTTGCTGGGCGTTGAACGTCAAGTCCGCCTGCTAGACCCCACTTCTCTTGCCCATCTCAGTCTTGTAGCGGCAGGAGGCTATGTTCTCCAAGGTTGATTTCGTGTTAAGATTACACCGGGACTGGTTCAGTGTCCTCTTATTCACCTCTCCATAGTTCACCACCAGCCGTTTGGCTGGAGACCCAGGCTTAGCCACCACAAAGCAGGGCTGCAGTGTTGGGGATTGTCCCCATGGTTATACTCCAAGACAAGGCCAGCGTCCATACATTCTTGTATATGAGGCTCAATGTCGTTAGCCTGCTCTTTAGGAGCAAGATAGGGCCTCCGGCGTACCGTATGCCCTACGAAGTCAGGCTTCGGCTTGAGATCCATGTGGACTAGCTTATCACAGGAAGATGGAGGGGGTAGTTCCCCGAACACCTCCAGATACCTCCTGATCAGCTTCTGTATTATTGGGTCCAGGGGTGCAGGGGCTTGATCTTTCAGATCGTCATCAGAGAGTATTTTGCTTGCCCGTTGGTGTATATAAGCACGGAGGTGGTCCTCAACCGGCTAAGAGTCCTTGGCTGGTTCCTTCAGCTCTTGACACATAGGATTTTATGACGCCCAAAAATCCCAAGTCATCATGAAAAAAAAACATTTTTGAACAGTTAGTAGCATGAATTATACATCTCCTTTCATCCAAACCTGATTTATGGAACACTTTTGGTTGCCAAACCATTGTTGACCATATAAGACAGCGTTGAAAATGCCCATTCTGGCAATTTAAACCGCAGGTGACATTCACAAGAAAATTTTGGACCTTTGGTGTTCTGCTGTAGTTGACCTATTTTTGATGCAAAATGGCGTATTTTGGTGCATATGGTCGCGAGAAATTGTGCTCTCGTGCTCGGTGTGTCCTTACAACTTGCTTTTTTGCAACCACTACCCTCCAATGGGGGGGAGCGTGGTGTTGAACTGCTTGTTTGAGGCAAAAAAAAAGTTTTGACCAAAAACTGGCTATTTTCCGCTGTATTTGTTGATAAATGGCAGATTTTGGGGCATATGGATGCTGTAAGTGGTGGGATGTTGGTAGTCCTCCGGCACCACCCCCCGTCAATACAGACGACTCTGTACTACCTCGGAGCGGTGCTCAATGCGCCGATTGGGTACCAGGGGATGCACCTGCCGTACTGGAGGGGACAGCTCAAGGAGGTGGAGAGGGAGGTGCGGAGGCACATCAGGGGGTATGAGGCGATACCCACGGAGGTGCCGAGACGCGTGTTACGGTCGCCAATGGTGTATTATGGGGAGAGAATGCCCACAGCGGGGGAGGCGTATAGCGCGCATACGGCGCAGGCGCTAAACAGGATGTGCCACAACCAGGATAAGGTGGTGCGCGAGGTTCGTTACGATGTGGTTGCGGAGGTGCAGCGTGAGGAGAACATGTGCCCACGCTTTGTGTGGTGCAAAAAACGGCGTTTGACAGCAGGGAAGAGGGAGTGCATGTGAGGCGTCTTGCAGGCCGTATTACCGGGGGAAGAGCACATGTTGGCAACCAATAGGAAGTGCGGCAGAAGAAGCCCAATCCTGGTGTTGAACACTGACTTCGGAGGAGCGAAACATGGAACAGTGCGGTGGTTGATGAAGGAGGGGGTGAGTTTGGAGGTGATGCACGTGCGCAGGGGAGATATGAAGGAGTACCGGAGAGCAGGGCTGCACCACCGAGTATTTTACAGAGAAAAGGGGGTCGTGGAATGGAGTGTGTACAAATGGAGGATGCGGCGGGCGAGAGGGGATGAAACCCGCGCAAGGTGGGACAGGCAGACACGATGAATGTGGAAAGAGCCCGGTTGTCCCTCTCCCTTTGCCTCTTTCGCGCGAGCCGTCGCGCGCGATCGCAGCAGAGAAAATAAAAAAACAAAGAAAAATACGCACAGCCGACAAAAATAAACAGGGAAATCGTTTTTTCCGACCTCAGAAACCCCCCAAAAAATTTTACGCCGCTGTTTGGCGAGGTCGTCAAAATTAGGACACACACCGAACACCAAGAACAAGCGAGCCGCGACGACGAAGAATTTGAACGTTGCGTGCTCCAAAACACCTAGCAAAGTGCGTGCCATAGGAGCTAGGCGACTTGTGCGCGTCAAAAAAAAAAAGAGGGAAACAAAACCAAAGGAGGGACACCAAACCAAAAGCAAAGAAAGCACAAAACACCACCAGCCGCCCACAACCACGGACCACGGGAAAACAAAGGTAAGACAAACAAGTATGTTACGGCCCCATGCATCCTACATTCCCCCCGCTACACATGCGTGGGTGAGGAAACCAAGTATGGTGTGAAGGAGGGCGCCAAAGGGAGGACGCCGCACGCAAAAAAAGAACGACCAACCACCACGCACGTCATAAAGCATGCGCACAAACACGAACCACACCCATATATCCCCATTATTCCTCCCTAGGCTCCATTCACCGCGAGGTAGACGACGAAAAAAAGAAGCGCAAAAGGTATGGGGCGGCCACGGACCATGGCAACACAATGGCAAGGCGAACAAGTATGTTTCAAATTAGAAGGAAGGCGCCAAGGGGTCGAACCATGCACACATACCGAAACGTACACAAGGCGGCAAGGTGAAAGCAAAGGGAGACAAGGTCAAGGAGAAACATGGTATGAAACCCCACCCCCGCCTCACCCACACAACATGCACACGCTCTCGCTATAGGGGATAACCACGAACCAGGGGGAAACAATGGTATGGTGAGCAAGTATGTTAAGAATGGGAAGGAGGGCGCCAAAGGGACGGACCACGCACACAAACACAAACATACACAAGGCCGCAAGGTACGAGAAGACGGAGACAAGAGCAAGGGGAAACATGGTGTGAAACCCCCGCCCCACCTGCAAACACGCACACGCTCTTGCTATAGGGGATGGCCACGAACCACGGGGAAACAATGGTATGGCGAACAAGTATGTTAAGAATGCGAGGGAGGGCGCCAAGGGGACGGACCACGCACGCATACACAAACGTACACAAATCCGCAAGGTACAAGAAGACGGAGACAAGATCAAGGAGAAACATGGTATGAAACCCCACCCCCGCCCCGACCACAAACATGCACACGCTCTCTCTATAGAGGATGACAACGAGAAGCTACACAAGGTATGGCAAGTATGTTACGGAAAAAAAAACAAAGGCGCCTTCCACGCCCTCTCTATAGGGAAAACGCAAGGCAAAGAGGTATGTTACCGAAGACGCTACGAGAAAAAAAAGGGGGGGACACAAGGAGACAACACGCAAAAACAACCAACCAACCCCACAAAGGCCTGCACACGCTCTCTCTCTACAGGGGAAAAAAAGCGCGGTGGGACAAATAGAGAGGTATGTGTTTCGCATTACGCATACCACGCATTTCTGTTACATGTCTACAGGACATCTTCTATTGCTTTTCTTCTGCTTTTTGACCACGACCATGCCGACCGACAACGAGAACCAACCAAGGTATGACACACCCCACCAACCACACACCGCACACACACACACACACACGCACGCACACGGCAGCCACACGTCGCACGACCCCCCCCCCCACGCCATCCACACTAACACGAAGCGCCACACAGCACACACACACCCACCAAGACCAAGGAGAAGGGCACCCAGGGCCCCCACCACCACAACCAGTGGACCCCAGCCAGGAGTGGCGGGGAACCACGCCCACGGCCCTTGGCCAGGAGTGGCGACGGACCAACCACGGCACCCAGCGGCGGACCCTAGCCAGGGGTGGCGGGGCCCCGCAAACAAGCTTCACAGCCAGGAGTGGCAAGGGGCCAACCACCACCGCACAGCGGCGGACCCCAGCCAGCAGTGGCGGGGCGCAGCACCCACGTCCCTCAGCCAGAAGAGGCGGGGGACCGACACCACACACCAATGACAACCACACAAACACCAGCCGCAAGCCCCAACCAAAAGAGGCGAGGACACCAAACCACGGACCAACGGCACACCACACACACCCAACCACGCACACCAGCGCACGCGGAAGACACACCCATCGCACCACCACACCTCACCACCGACAACGTGGACACCACAAACAGGCAACACACAATACAGCACGGCCACCGCGCACAGCCACGAACACCACAAACACACACAACAAGGGACACCCCCACCCGCGAAACACCCCACCGCAACCGGCAGGCCCCAGCCAGGAGTGGCGGGGAGCCGCACACCACCACTGCTGGCCGACCCCAGCCAGGAGTGGCGGGGAACCGCACCCGGGGCCCTCAGCCAGGAGTGGCGAGAAACGCCCACCACCACCGGCAGCGAAACCAAGCCAGGAGTGGCAGGGAGTCGCACACAGGAACCTCCGCCAGGAGTGGCGAGGGACCAACCACAGCACACACCAGCCACACCCCCATCAACACACCACATCGCACCACACCGCACGCCACCAACACACCACACACGCACACACACACACACACACACAAACACACACGGAAGACACGTGCACACCCGCACCACCATCAACACAGACACCACGAACACACACCACACACACCAGCACAGGCACCACACGCACACGCCGCGCCACAAGCACACACAACACGGGAAACCCCCACCCGCGGAAACACCCACCGCCGCGGCCGGCGGACCCCAGCCAGGAGTGGCCGGGAACCGCCCCCGAGACCCTCAGCCAGGAGTGGCAGGGGCCCACCCAACAACGCCACCAGAGCAACCCAGCCAGGAGTGGCGAGGAACCGCACCAGGGGCGCTCAGCCAGGAATGGCGAGGAGCACCCACCACCACAAACAGCGAAACCTAGCCAGGTGTGGCGGGAAATCGCACTCAGGAACCTCCGCCAGGAGTGGCGAGGGACAAACCACGGCACACACCAACCACACCCACACCCACACCAGCAGCAAGCCCCAGCCGGCCCCAGCCACCACACGCACACGCCGCGCCACAAGCACACACAACACGGGAAACCCCCACCCGCGGAAACACCCACCGCCGCGTCCGGCGGACCCCAGCCAGGAGTGGCGGGGAATCGCGACCGCGACCCGCAGCCAGGAGTGGCAAGCGACCACACACCACCACCGCCAGCGGACGCCAGCCAGGAGTGGCGGGGAACCGCACCAGGGGCCCGCAGCCAGGAGTGGCGAGGAGCACCTACCACCACCGACAGCGAAACCCAGCCAGGAGTGGCGGGAAATTGCACTCAGGAACCTCCGCCAGGAATGGCGAGGGACCAACCACGGCACACACCAACGACACTGACACCCACACCAGCGGCAAGCCCCAGCCGGCCCCAGCCACACACCCACAAACACACATACACACACAAACACACACGTAAGACACACCAGAACCCACGCCACCACCAACACACGACACACACACACCACGAGAAACCCCCACCCAACCCCACGCAAACGGCCACCGCCGCGGCTGGCGGACCCCAGCCAGGAGTGGCGGGAAACGGCAACCAGGACCACACCAAAGAGGGGCAAGCAACCACGCACCACCGCCGCCGGCGGACCCCAGCCAGGAGTGGCAAGGGACCGCCCCCGGGGCCCTCAGCCAGGAGTGGCGATGAACACCCACCACCACCGGCAGCGAAACCCAGCCAGGAGTGGCGGGGAAACGCACGCAGGAACTTCCACCAGGAGTGGCGAGGGACCGCCCACACACCAGCATCCCCACATCTACACCAGCAGCAAGCCCCAGCCAGGGAAACAAACCACCACATGCCGCCAGACACGCGCCAACACACACAGAAGACACACCCACACCCACACCATCGCCACAAACACACAACGCACACACCAGCACGCGCCGCGCCACAAACACACGCAACACGGGAAACCCCCCACCGAACCCCGCGGAAACGGCCACCACCGCAGCCAGCGGACCCCAGCCAGGAGTGGCGGGGAACCGCGCCCAGGACCCTCAGCCAGGAGTGGCGAGGGGCCACCCACCACCAACACCAGCAGGCCCCCAGCCAGGAGTGGCGGGGGACCGCACCCGGGGCCCTCAGCCAGGAGTGGCGAGGGAACGCCCACCCAGAACCCACAGCCGGAAGCGAGGGACCACGCCCCGCAAACCGGCGAACCTCAGCCAGGAGTGGCGAAGGCCCACCCCCCACCAACACCAGAGGACCCCAGCCAGGAGAGGCGGGGAGCCACAGCCAAGACCCTGACCCACAGCCAGGAGTGGTGGGGGACCACCCGCCGCCACCGGCGGCGAACCACAACAGAGGGGGGTGGGGACACGCACACAAGCAACACGGCCAAGAAAGGCGAAGAGCGCACCCCCCCCCACCACCACCCCACCCGGGAGAGACAGGAAACCCACCACCACAAACCACACAGCGAAAGTCGGGGGCGGGATGAAAGGGGCCCACGGGAAACGCAGGCGAGGGACCCAACCTCAGGGGTCTGCCCCCCCCCTCGGTGACCGTATGGGGGCCACCTGAGCACACGCAATAATGTGGGATACGCCCGGGACCGCTGGTCAGCGGCCCGCGGTGGCACGGGCCTGGAAGGGTGACCAATGGGCCTGACCAAGAGCACTCCCCACGGCACGTACTGCGGTTCGGGCCAAGCGAGGGGCTGCAGGTAGGGCACACCGTCCACGGGGGCAGGCAAGAGACACGCCTATCCCGCAAGGACTCCCCTGCAACCCACAGTGTACCTGACCCCGGTGTGGGGAACGGCTGGAGTACCTGGCTACGGAGCAGGTCCATTTGTACCGAGCGAGTACAAATGGACGGCCCGTACAACAGAGTTACACGCTGATGTGGATTGCAAGCATCGGGCCCCCCAAAGGGAAAAAACAGGGGAAGGGACCCCAGCCGACGACAAGGACCCCCCCCCCTTCCACCCACCACAGCCGGGAAGGCCCGGGCAAGGCACCAAGGGAACACCGCCCCAAGCGACGCGGCAAAGAGAAAGAGGGGGGAGGGCACGCAGAGGGAACGACGGGGGGACACACCAGCACCAACAGACCCCAGCCAGGGGTGGCGGGGAACCACACCCAGACCCCCCAGCCGGGACGGGAGAAGGGCCATGACACACAGCCCCCACACCCACAGAGACCCGCCAAACCAAACCGAGGAAGGCGAGGACAGGCACCCAAACGCACCACCAACACACCGCACACACCCCCAGGAGTGCACACAACACACACCGCCACAGCCGCCACCCACACGAGACCCACAAACGCACACCACACACCAAAGGGCGAGCACCGCCCGCACCACAAACAGACATAACACACGAAAATCCAAAGAACAAGAACCCAGCAACCCCCCGCCAGGAGAGCTGCAGGGCCGCCAGAAACACCGCTAGGACAAAAGGGTAGACCCACCAAGCCCTCAGCCAGGAGTGGCGAGCGCCCACACCCAGCAACACCCAACCAACCACGCCCAAACCCAGGACCAGTAACTGCGACACCCACACCAGCACCGCCACCAACACCCAAACCGAACGTCACAACACCCTCACCAGCGGAAACGGCCGGAACCAACGGAGACACCGTCGGCAACACCAGCAACCCCAGCACCCAGCACAACACCTAAGACACCCTCGCCAACATCAAACCCACACCAGAACCCACCCAACACTGACCAACGACCACACCCGCGCCACCCACCGACCCGCACCCAGAACCACCGCCACCAGCATCCACACCATCGGAAACACCAACACACCAACAACCAAGCCAGCACAACACCCTCACCATCATAATCACCGGCGGCACCGCCGTTCTCACCATTGCCTACGATACCTACACACACCAACACCGGATACAACACCTACATCACCCACGCCAACGGCATCAAGAACACCATCGCCAGCATCACCCCACCATCAGCGTCGCCGGCGGCAACCTCCGCCACCAGAGGCAGCCAACGCCACCACAACTGCTGAACAAACAAACGACCAAGCCCCGGCCAGAGGAGGCGAGGGTACACGAATACAACGCTCTGAGAAGGGGGGTGAAGCCGGTTCGGACCCCCGTGGCCATCTTTGGGTCACTTGGAGTGTGTATCTATGGGCCGGCAAGCCGCCATTGGCTGATATCATACTCTCCCATCCACTTGACCTAACCTGATGTGATAGTGTGATAGGCTTGGCCATTCCAGCTATGAGCGGCCATATTCAATACCGAGGCGCCGCCGGCTGAGATTTATATATCAAAATATCAGCAATTAACAGGGTTTTTTTATCATAATGTTTCCGTAATTTTTCAGCTATCCGTTCTGATTGTCAATGTATCAGCGACTGGCAGTTGGCTCGCGATTTTGCGGTAACCGATTGGTTAACTGTTATTTCCAGATTATTTAGCGGAAACCCCGATGAAGGGTGAAATTTCATCAGAAGGGGGTTCGTTGCTTCCGCAATTTTCATATCTTACACTCGCAAAATTAATCCGATTTTTTCAGACATTCAGAATCGGATTTTTGATTTTGAGGTCGCCGCACTTGATATGACCAGATTCGAGTGGTCCTACATGTTCCCCTATACACGAATCAACGTTCCTTTTGTTGTCTCCTTCATTTTTCTTGGAGATATAGGCGAAACAAAATTGATTCGTGAGGCCAGTTTGAAAAATCAGATCTCCAGCTCACTACCAGGAATTCCAATTTTGAGATATGGGCTGGAATCGCCTTGGTCTCAACTTAATTTCATAAGCGTCAAACGCCTTTAATGTGTACACATGCTCGGTGTAGCAAGGAATAATGGTCAAGAGGGTAGAAAGTGATTTATAACTCTTGGACCATGCAACCAAATATTTTAATGCGACTTTGGAGTGTACCGCATGAGTGTTGGTGTTGCATAGAAACTTCCTTTGGGTTCCTATGTATTTTTAACGTGAAGTTATGGCCATGGAGGGTCATGACATACCATGGTGGGAGCCATTTTTGAGGGTATGTGTTATATGCATGGTATGTGCTCCGCTATGCTCAGGCCCATTTCATATACCTCCGGTTGTAGGAAGATACATGGAGTCGCACGTGGCAAAGGCTTCGCCCATGTCCTAATCGTGTGCTCCATAGCGCTAGACTAAGTCTACCGCACATATAGTGCATGTGGGGAGGCTTACGGAGCGACCCACAAGCGCCACTGGCAATTTTCCCATTTTCATGGTGCGTGTCGTGAGGAGGTTCCAAGGTGTCCCTCTGCGTCCATGTGGGGATCCTAGTGGGGGGATTGTTTTCAAATGGTCCCAAGCAATTGTGTTTTGAACCATATGTTGATACCATGGGTGAGCGAGGCTATGTACTATTGTGATTATCTTGAATTTAGCAACATTTGCATGTTTGTGACCTCATTTTATGCTCATTTTTGTATTTTATATGCTCAACTGGTCGGCTAACAGTAAAGTGCCTAGAGATCTGTGAACCATGGTATGTTGCTTAAATGGTGGCATATGGTTCGGTGTTGCACCTCACCATATGCCATATCACGTGGTCACTTTGGCGTGGCACACGAGGCCTCACAAAATTAGGTCTCAAATTCGTGAGTTGACTTGTGAAGCATGGCATGTATATACCCGGAGGGGTTTGGGAGCCAATGTTGGGATATTCTTGGGCATGGACCTTTGGTCTATATCACCCTTGTATATTACTTTCCGGTTTGACACATGCATGGAGCATTTGAACACTGGCCGTATGCATTTTTGAGTATATAATTGAATTTTGGGCACTATGGTGTGATTTGCCTAATTTTGCTATGTTGTGAGGTCATCTTCATGGGGCAATTCTCCAAGCCCACTCGACACCAAGTCCAACCAAAGTTATGTCGGGGTAGGGCATGGTCCTGAGTGCCACTCTAGGCCATGACACGCCACCTCCTCCATTGGGCTAAGATTTAGAGGCTTGGGAGTGAACACATTTTTGGGGTTTGTGTAGTGACTTTTGACACATGGCATTTAGTCATCTTATTTGACTTGGTTCAGGGCATCATGCTGGCGAGTCAAGGGAAGGTCTTGAGTCCAGGGAATGAGGGGTCTATGGCTGTGATTGTGTATGTTTCCATCTTTCTCCAACTGTGCTTGATTTGTGTTCATATGCCAATTTCAGGGCTTCTTTACTGATTTTGGTGCAATTCTATGTACATGCCCAACGCCCGTGTATCCGTGTGCACCGTGAGGCGACCGGCGTGTTGAAAAGAAGTTGTTGAGTGTCAACGCGGGACCTCAAACACTCTTGGAAGCCCTCAGTGTGGATTATTTGGATTTGAGCCATTGTACTTGGGAGTTGGTTATTGCAAGGGATTAGGATTTGTGTGAAGGAGCCATATTTTACTATTTTTTGTGGGAAATTGTGCAGGATAGGGCAAGATCATGCAGAACCTGGTGAGAAGTAAGACCATAGGAGTGACAGGAAATGGTGGAAGGGGTACAGCAGGGGCCGGTCCTGGTAGGGACCTTCTTTATGGTAGCACAGGTTTACCCGCTTCCTACCGCCGCACCTGGGACTTGGGCCCTCATGAGCCCTGCCCAAGGACGCCCCGGCCGCAGATCGTGGAGTCCCTGGAGTCGACGCCGCACTTGGAAGCCCAAGAAGAGCGAAGATGCTCAGGACGGAGAGCCCTTGTAGGACATGCCCTAGACATGGAGGACCTGGCCTCCATGTGTGAAAGGCAATGCCACAAGGCCTGCAATCTCCGCTCCGCTGCGGAGGAGTTGGAGGAGACTGGCAGCAACGGCAGGGCCCGGCGTTACCGGAAGCGCGGGTCCCCAAAACCCGCAGGGGAAGCCAGGGCGATGGAGACGGATCCCAGCCCGGTCAGGCTGTGGTCAGCTGCAGATTCCGAGGGGCATTCCGATGGCTATTGGACCCCTTTCCCTTCGGAGCTGGAGGAGAAGGCCAGACCGCCCACAAGGGCGCACACGGCCCCCGAACCCAGCCTGGAGCATGACGCTGAGGCGTTGGAGAGGCCTACCAGAGCCAGAACGGCGCCTGTGGCTCGGCACACGGAGCCAAAGCGGGATAACATGGGCAACACACCCATGGCGGAGGAGTCCGAGGCGCCTGGAACCCTGGGATGCGCCGGATCAGATGGAAAGCCCGTTGAGTGCCACTGCACGCACGTATCCTTCCTCATCCGCAAGTACCCAACGATGGGGATGGACGCCATCGTGCAGCACCTCGACCGCCTGGACAACCAGAAGGACGGCCTAGAGGAGGACATCGTGGGGATCCTGGATGACCAGTCGGAAGCGGAGAGAGACATGGCGGAGCTGCGAGCGGAGCAGGACCGGAACCGGGAGAAGCTGGAGATGGCCCTGCAGAAGCAGCAGCGAGTGGTGGACGGCCTCCTCCGCTTGGTGGAGGACATTTCGGGACGCCTGAAAAGGCTACAGGAGTTACAACCACTCGCCTCGGGTCCAGAGCTCCCGGCAAGGCCGGCAACGGCAGAGCTGGTGGAGCGGGTTAAAACCCTCAGGAGCGCCATGGAGAAACCCATGGGCGGCCCTGCAGAGGCACCTTACGCGCCTCCGCGTGTTGACCCGGGTGCGCTGCCGTTTGTTCCCATGTTCAGCGAATCCATAATGCTCGGGGAGCATACGGCACCGGCTGGGTCCATGCGGGAAGAGCACGCAACCACGGACCTGAGGAGCCTGACGGTACAGATTTCCCATGCCGCCCAGGATCCACCGATTGCTACGACTGCCCATGCAGTTTATGCGGAAGAGGAGATCCAGACCATGCAGGGGCGAACCATGGGAAGGGCCGACGGACATGGTCGAGGTCATCCCGGCGGAAACCTGTGGACGAAGGACCCCACTACGGGGATATGGACAGCCGGTGGAGCAAGTCCTTCCCGCATCCCAAACCCCATGGGTTCAGGCCCAACTGGGCCGCACTCCATGGAGGAGAGGGATGTACGGGGAGTGTACTCACACCCCCCGGCCACAGGTGGTATCCGTCTCGGTGGAGTGGTGGCTGTGGACGTTGGAGACGCCATCAGGATTGACGTTATCAGGGGAATCAAAATCCCCTACTACGATGGCAACCCCTCCAACCTGGATGACTTCATCCTGGATTGGGAGGGCTTCGCTGAGGAGGTCGTCTGCGAGATGAAGGGAGCGCCAAGGGACAAGTGGGTATGTCGGACATTCCCACACAGGCTGGCGCAGGACCTGAAGGAGGAGCTCAGGGATCAGATCCGCGAGGGATTGATCCAGACGGAGCAGGCTTGCCTCCAGTGGCTGGAGGATGAGGAGCGAGTGGACGCCCCCAACCAGAAGTTGGAGGATTTGTGGTCCATTCCGCTGCGGCCGGAGCGCGGGGAGTTTCGGGTCCGGGAATGGAGTCGGTACATCCGCAAGTACTGAAGAAGCCTCAAGCTGGAGGAGGACTGGAATGAGTCCAGCGAGATCCGACACCTGCTCAAGAACGTCCTCCCCGGCCACTGGAAGAAGAAGGTGGAGGACGAGGAGAAGAAGAGAGCAAAGAAGCGCGTGGCCGTACGGATCATGGCATCGGAGGACACCCACGCCGGAGTAATGGAGTTTTTCCGGCGAAACCTCGGCGAGCCCAGCCCAATGTTGGGGTTGAAGAACGCGGTCTACGTGGAGGTATTCGGCGACATCATGGGGCAAAGGCTGATGTGCCTCAACTGCGCTTAGTGGAGGCGCGGAGCGCCGCTGAGGATGCAGGTCATCTTCGCCCGCATGAGCCTGGACGAGATCGTGAAGTACATCACGGTGGAGCTGAAGCTCAACGCCAAGAACGAGGGCCACGTGCAGGATCCAGAGGGCCATGGACATCGAGGTCATTCGGAAGATCGCCAACAACCAGAGGTCAAGGTGGACACGGTCGGCACCGCGGAGGAAGGGAGTGGAAGCGGCCAAGATCTCTTGACCGCGACCACCCAAGAGGATCATGAAGAAGCCCACTTCTTCGCGTTCGTGGCGCACAATATGAAGGAGCATGGACAGAACAGGTCCAGGTGGAACCGCCTGGACCCAAGGTTCAACAAGAACCGCAAGGAACCGCGGAGGATCGGGAACCCGCCGCTCGCATTCCGCGAGTACAGATCACAGCACGACGGTTGCTCGGTCTGCTACGGCGAGGGGAACGACCATGCACATGACCACCGGCATTGCAAGGTATATGAGGCGGACAAGAAGGCCTACTTCGCCGCCCATCCCGACAAGAAGCCCAAGGAGCAAGAATTGCCGATTGGAAGGCAAAGGGTGGAGACGGTGGAAAAGGCCAAGGAAAGGGCCAAGGGAAAGGCGGAGGAAAAGGCTATGCCCGAGGACCCGGCCCAGACCGATGCGTGAGGTTGATCGAGGAGGTTGCTGAGGACATGTTGAGGACGTTGCAGGAACTCAAAGCCCAGCAACGTGGTGGACAAAGTCTGGGCGCATCGCAGCAGGAGAGAGCTGCGGCAGGCCACATCTAGAGGAGCCCCCACGGGAGTGGGACTCCGGAGGCCTCTCCTCCGAAAATCAGTGGAATCCTAGAGAAAGCGAAGGCACATCGGGTGTCGAAGAAGGCTCCAGAAGAGCCAAAACCACTGAGTTTCGTCACTCCCAACCCCTGGAGCGCCCTGCCAAGGGAAGTGCATGTGGGCAAGGGACGTGGCAAGAAAGAAGGAGCGACCACGGAGAGCCCCATGGACGGGCAGGACCAGCCCAGGATCTACACCATCCGTGACCATACCCTCGAAGTCCTGATGCACCCAGATGTGCTAGAGTTGCTTGCCGTGAGAGTCGTCCATACACCGCAGGGTGACGAGCGGCAGTTGCACCTGAAGGTGCGTGTACGGTGCGGACAAGAGGAGTTGGTGGTGGATGTTTTGTTGGATACGGGTGCCCAGGTGAGCCTGGTTCGGAGAGGGTTGTTCAAGGAGGAATCCCTGCAGCCCAGCCGTAGACCGGTACGCCTGTAGGTGGCCAATGGAGAGATTATGGGTGGTGGAACCCATGAGGCCACTATCAGTATGGAATTCTGGGAGCATGAGCGCTTGAACTGCCCTGATTTGGCGAAGAGAAGCACTCTATCCGGGAACTTCTATGTGGCCGACATTACAGATTGGGATATGATCATGGGGTATGACTTCATGGTGGGAAACGCCATTGGAGCCCTTCCCCATCGTGCAACGCTGGTCCGGGAGGATGATGAATGCCTTACATGGCTGTCCACGGACTATGCATGCGGATCATCCCAATGGAATGCTGAGGAAGAGGATCGGATCGCCCAAGCGGTGCAAGCTGTGGCTACCAAGTCCAGAGGAGACCGCGGAGTTCAGCTCGCGGAGTATGGAATGACGCCGCAGGTGTATGCTAGGATGATTCAGACGCTGGGAGCCGAAGCGCCCGACACGGACGTCTTCGATTCCCGGGATGCCCCACTTTTGAGGAAGTGTAGGAGGCATTGGCATCGAGGAGACTCAGCCTGGCACAGGCATGGGGGTTTGAAGGAGTGGGGGCCCATGTATTGGCATGGCTCCCTGGAAAATACCAGACGTACGGTGGAGAAGATCGTCGCGGATAGGGCGAAGGGGATCCTGGTCAGAACCGGCATAGGATCCACCCCATGTCGGCTGGAAGGTCTCAAGTCGATGCTGGATTCCATCACCCTGAACGAGATGTCATTCGGGCCAGAGGAGGAGTTGTTCATCCACGCCAAGGGTTTATCAATGCCCTCCCCGGGTCAAGCGTGGGGTACGAAGGCTTTCCTTGTGGATGGGGCGCAAGCCCAGCCCACGGGTAATGAAGCATTCATCCCTGGGGATGAGGCGGTGCCCATGCGGGTCATGTTTGAGCCCAAGGAGGGGACGGATCAGCCAATGAATGGCATTGACGTCCTGTCCCACGCCAAGATCGACGGCGTCGTCAACTACATGCGGATGGGGATGCACCACCGTGTGGCAGACAAGAAGGGGCGGGCCATGGTCACAACTTCGCATTGGTGGGATGACAAGATGTTGGTCACCGGCAAGTACGAGAAGGATGAGTTCGTGGCGAGGGTCATGGATCACATCGCGGACCAATGTGATGGTCCGGTTGGGTCGGAACCCGCCAACGTGGGATTTTCCAAGAATGGGGGCCGGTAGCAACATAAACCAGGGCGATGCCGCAAATTTCCGAAGATTATCGGTGGGTAGCGCGCCCCACGACGATGAAGACGGCATATCGGACGAGGAGAAGTCAAACTCGGACCCGGAAGAGGCCTATACCGCATTGCGGTCGGTTGTATCGACACGGAAACAAGCGGCTGAAAAGGCCCAGGAGAACCCGAAGGTCGCTGAGCTGAAGGAGAGGCTGATAAATGCCTATCCGCGGCTATTCAGTGGCGTCGCCGACAAGAACCCTCCAGATCGTGGGAGGTTTGGCACAGCGAGGATCAAGCTGAAGCCAAAGCCCAAGATCTATCGTCATCGGGAGTACCAACTCCAGGGCGATCTGGCCGAGGCCATGAAGAAGTTGTTGGCCGAGTTTATTGAGCGGGGCTGGATGTAACCCTCCGACAGTGAGTGGGCCAGCCCAGCCTTTATCGTGCCCAAGAAAGAGGAGGGCGAGTGGAGGTTGGTGGTTGACTACAGGGGTTTGAACGAGCGAACGGAGCACGACTCGTACTCGCTTCCTCTGAATGACACCATCCTCCAAAAACAACAAAAAAAGCGGATCTTCACGGTGTTAGACCTGAAACACGGCTATCACCAGATGCCGCTACACCCGGACTCCAGGCCCTGCACAGCGATGTCGATGCCGCGGGGGCCCATGCAGTGGAAAGTGGTGCCTATGGGCGCCAAGAATGGCAACGCCGCTTTTCAGCGCATGAGAGAGGACCTACTCGGTCGTGTCCGGGACTGTGCCGACCCCTTTGTGGATGACATTATCATCGGGTCCGGCACCGAAGACATGACTGAGGACGAGCTCATCGAAGCGCATGAGAAGGATCTGCGCCGAGTGCTCAGCGAGCTGGACAAGCACAACATGGTGTGCAAGCCCACCAAAGCCTCACTCTTTGTGAGGGAAGTCGAGTTTGCGGGTCACGTGGTTGGTCACGGGCAACGCCGTCCCATGCCTGGGAAGCTGGCGTCCC
The DNA here is from genome assembly GCA_964036045.1 of Eutreptiella sp. 'Long Island Sound 2002'. Taxonomy (NCBI): domain Eukaryota; phylum Euglenozoa; class Euglenophyceae; order Eutreptiales; family Eutreptiaceae; genus Eutreptiella; species Eutreptiella sp. 'Long Island Sound 2002'. The sequence goes on from OZ038381.1 coordinate 61,456,579, forward strand.
TGCACCACTGGGAGAAGCCCCAGACCATCAGCGAACTCCGATCCTTCATGGGGTTCTGCAATTACTATTCGGGCTATGTCCCGATGTATGCGGAACTATCGGGCCCGCTGCACAAGATGCTGCAGGTGGGCAAGTTTGATGGCCGGAAGGGGAGCAAGAAAAAGCTTGCCTGGACCCCTGAGGCCGAAGATGCGTTCAGCCGCCTGAAGGAGCGACTCCTGGGGCAGCTGGGGCTATTCCTGGTGGAACCGAACAAGGGATTCGTGCTACGGACGGACGCCTCGGACTATGCTGTAGGGGCAGTCCTCGAGCAAGTCCGGGACGACGGGTCGCACGTACCCGTGGCGTTTTGGAGCCGGATCCTGGCCGAGAGCCAACGTCGAACCTGGACCGTGTGTAAGTGCGGCTAGCCCGATCTGCTCAGATTTTCAGACATTCTGCCAAGATTGGCTACATTTTGGTCATTTTTTTTGCTTCGGCGGAATCGCCGCCTCGCAGCTCAGTCTCAGGATATTTCCTATATATTTCTGATATGCCGGATTTAATTCTGCGGTCCATTCCCCGTAAATCCGCCGCGTTCCGCTATTTTAGCTGGAATTGCCATTTGCCGCTGACGCGCGCTCGCGGGCCAGATCGGCCAAACATTTTTACATAATTGGATTATTTAAATCTTTTCAGACAGTTTTGGACACTCAGATGTATTTAGAATAATCCGCCTCAATTTTCTTCATAGACTGGGATTTTCTGCCGGATAACAATCAGCATGGACCTTGCTTCTGTTGTCGCTGCTCTCGCCTCCGTTGGTGTTCGAGTATCCGGTTCTACCCCCAATAACAACATCCAGGGAGACTCCTCGCGTGCCTGCCCCACTGGTCTTGCCGGCCCCGAGCCCTCCGGCACCCTCAACGACCCAGGGCAGCACTTTCATGGTAGCAGAGGCTACCTGAATGTTGTTCCTTTGGTGTCCCAACCACAGCTAGCTCCCCAGTACGGCCCCGTAGACTCCGCCACCTCCGGAGACGTAACGATTACGCTGCCGTGGTGCTGTGCGAACGAGGCCTTCAGAGGAATGCCTTGCGCAAGCCCAAATTGCCCAAGAAGGGCACAAATCAGCAGCTGTGGAGGCCCAGATTACAATCAAGATCCCAGTCGAAATTGGCCATCAAGCAGCTGGAATCTCCCAGCCTACGCCGATGGCAACGCTCCGGTGGAGCTTACGGACCTGGCAGGTACTAATACTCCTTACCAATGTCCACATTTTGAGACCATCGACGCCGACATTGACGACATTGAGATGGGTGGTCCAGGTGAGGTACCTACCTATAATCGACCAGCCTCTTGGGCACAATGGGACAACCATTTGTCTTCAGAAGTGACCCGTAACCTTGAGGCGCTTGAGGCCCTTTGTCTATTAGCCACGTCTAAGCTGATAGGTCAAGAAAGAATCGCCTCTGATTTTTTATTTGAATATTTTTTCCTTCTTCAGGAAGAAATTAATACCAGGATGTGGTGGCGTTCTCAGGAAGATGAATCTTTTGCCATTTTTTTGCAGATCTGGGAGGCAAGCCCCTTCCCGAAGGAGAAGACCAAGGCACCTGTTGCCGGCCCTCCGCCCCTCATCCCTCTGTTTCCATCCGCGACGATCTAGCTGCCGCGGTTGAGGAAGGAATTTTAGAGGCAGCTAGGCAGGCAAGCCTGGAAATTAGGGCTGAAGGAGCTCCCCAAGTGGACTCCTGGCTGCGAACCACTGAGATTAGCGGTCCGACAGCCTGCTCAGGCCCTTCAGGACACGGTATGTACTGTCCTGCCGACTGCTCTTGCAGATTACAGCGAGACTCTGAGCTCCAATTGCTCAAAGATCAAATGCAACTCATCATTCAAACGCTGGGAATTAAAGATCTTTTCAAGACACATATGCGATCTGAGGGCGCATCATCGGTGGAACAAACAACAGAACCGTCGGAGGAGGCGACAGAAATTTTTTCGATTGCTCCTTCGGTGGACTCTAAGACCACCGATGCAAGGATCAGCAGGACTAAGCTAAAGGAAAGGGTTACAATCTCTCGATCTCAGAGTAGGTCGGCGAAGGCTAGGACTGAGGCTCAGAATGCCAAGCGAACTGCCTCCCGTACTGCCCTTCCTGCTGCTGATTCCAATGCATTAGCCCAGATGTTGCTCGCCCAGACCCTCGCCGGAGCTGGTGTGGCTAATGATGCCGCCAAGGTGTCTGCCATTACGGCCGGTGTTGGGCTGGATTCACTCCTAAATCCTACTTCATTGCGACTTCGTCAGGTTGCCAAGCAACCGAAGTATAATGGAAACCCCAGACGTTGGCCTCAGTTCCAACGGGAATTTAAACTGTGGGTTAAGACTCAAAAACTCCAGGATGATCAGTTCCTGATGGCCCTCTTGGACTGCCTTGAGGGAGCGCCGGCCAACACTTGGCTCAGGACCTGGAGTGATCGTGAGGATTCAAGTTCCCCCCTTACCTTTGATGAGGTGTGGGAACAGTTGGAGGTACGTGGATCCCGGCTGCCAGAGGACCATTACCACCAGATGTTGAAGAATTTTCCTTCATTCTCGCGATTAATCTTGCACGAAGTGCAAGACAAGAGACAGCGCTTCTGGAACTTAGTGGAAGAATCTGAACATTCAGGCGAAAAATTTTCTAGTGCCGAGCTGAAAAATCTGATTTTTGACAAGATCCCCTCAGAAACCGCCGCCACCCTTCGGAATAAACAATCCGAAGAAAAGGTTAAGACCTGGTGGGCGGAGGTCGATGGCTTTGATGCCTCGGCCAACAGGTTTACGGTCAGGGAGGCACTTCAAAAGTGCTCCCCCACGTCGTTTTCCAAGGTGAAATTCACTGAAAACACGTGGAAAATCAAATTTAATGAACACGAGGATCGGGACTTGTTTGTCCAAGTCCTCAACAAGGGAGTAAGTTTCCACGGCCATCGCCTGAAGGCCAGAAACTGGGTGTTTTCGTTCACCCCGCAGGAACTGTGGGAAGAGGTTGAGCGGCTCGCTGATGCCGCCAATCAAAATTTCCATGAGGGTCTTGGGGGAAACAAGAATACCCAGCAAAACGCCCAAAATGGGGCCCAAAAGGGCAACAAAAAGGTGAATGACACCCGGAATGTTCAGGATCATTGTAGCATCTGCCTTCTTTTAGGTTCTACGAACCGAGCTAAGACGCATTCTACTGGTAATCATCGATGGTCTGCTTACGATCACAAGGTGATTGGTGAAAATGTCAGTAATTCGCAGAATTCAGACAGGAATGACAGACAGGTGCATGGTGGAAAGGGGGGAAAGGGTAATCCGACCCCCTCTGGTGGAAACAAAAATACTGGAGGCCCTGGCGGGTCCCAAGGCAAAGGAAATCGGACTCCATCCGGCTCCGGTGGGCAGCCAAATGGCCAGACAAGTCCCAATGGCAACGCCGGAGGTGGAAATCGAAATCCAGGCCAAACCCCTCAATCCGGTACAAACAAAGGAAATGCTCCAGGATCACAGGGTAAAGGTAAGGGAAATCCTTCAGGAACCCTTTTCTCTGGTAAGGGCAGAGGGCGTGGCGACGGTGGAGGTCCATCATCCGGTGGCCGTGGCCGTGGACGTGGAAAGGGCAACCATCGTGTGGATCAGGTCTCAGGTGCAGATCAGGTGTCCGATGCGGATCGAGATTACGTTGAAAATGCCTTGAATCCAGCAGATGATCCGTTCCAAGAGGAGTGGGTCGACGAATCAGGGTGTGTTCACAACGTTAATGCAAACACTGGAGGTCAGAACGCCTAGGGGAGCCACGAAAATCGCCCCTCCCCAGGCGATTTCAGGCATGATCCCCAGATTCCATCTCGACCATTACTTGATGTAGGGTCGCTTGTCTCCTCTCCCCTGGATCCGGCAGCGGATCCTTCTGTTGTAGTGGACGAGGTTGGTGTACAGTCCAAGCACAGGGCCCGTCAGTTTGTCACAAAGCTGTGGGTCTCTGATTGCAAGGGCAATTTCCACCTCGCCACTTGTTTGTGTGACAATGGATCAGAGGTAAATCTTCAATCCAACTCTTTCTTACCCGACGACTGCTTACAGGATTCGCTGTATCCTGTTACCCTCGAGGGAGTTTCTGGACATTCTCTCGCAGGTGGGCAACGCGGTTGTTATATATCAACTCATTTGGTCGCTCAAGACCTTTGAGAAGAGCAAAATGTGGAAGAAGTTGTCCTTAAGGATGACTACTTCTATCGTGCCGACATAAAGTATGACCTTTATTTGGGCCATCCTTGGCTTCGCAAGAACAGGGTAGCGCCCGTAGGTCATCGTCGTTGTTTTTTGCTGGAGTCAGGTCCCTTGGAGCGTCCTGAATTTCTTTTTTTGCACGCAGGGTTTAAAAGTGCAGAAGAATCTTTGAAGCAAAAGGTGACACCAAAATTTGGTGAAGATGTCACCATTGCAGAGGTGAATGGGAGTGCCGATTACTCCCAAGAGTTAGAATGTCTTCGTAGGGACTCCCAGCCACGACGCCCTTCGCGCTGGCACTCATCATCCTACAGAGTTGTCGACAAATGGCGCGATGCAATTTGTGAATACTTTCATGAACATCATTCCTTTTGGCCACAGTATGATGCCTTTGCTAACCGTGAGAACAAGCGCTTTGACAAGCACTTTAGCGACGCTTGGATCCATAAATGGGACAAGAAGTTGTGGATTAATCCTCTGTTTCACTTAATCCAGCAGGTCATCCACAAAATCAAGCAAGATAAAACCCAGGCAATTTTAGTTGTGCCCTTGTGGGACGACAAGCCTTGGTTTCAGGAATTACAAGACATTTGTGTAGATTACATCGAACTTCCCAGGAAGATTAAGCTGTATGCCAGGGACGACACAGGTCCCCTGCCACAGCGGTCCTGGAGTTCGCTTGCATTCCTGGTGGATGGAAAGCTTTCTGACTCTAATTCTGCTGATTCTGGTACTGATTCTTGTGTTGGGTCTGAATCTGAGGTTGAGCGTGGTACTGATGATGAATCTATTTTTTCTGATTTTTGTCCGTCAGATACCCAAGGAGATCCAACGTCCAATGGATCCGTCTCGTCTCCCTCTTCCCCAATACGATCGACATCGAAAAGAATCTTCAGTGCACGGGCGAAGAAAAATTCCAAATCGCGCCGCAAATTCAGAGTTTTTTATGAAAAACCCCCTGTGGAAGCTTTCATGGATCCTTTCGAGGAGCTGGATCACGAAGAGAATCTCTGGGATTTCAACACACGACCCACCTATCTTCAAGAGGCAGTTGATACGGACCTGTTTAGGGACATCCGTAAGAAGATTCTTCCTGCCAAGGCCGAAGAAGTCGCCAAAGTTTTTTCGACAGTAATTCCTGGCGATCAGGTGGACACTGAATTGTGTTCCAAGTCAAGAGAAAAGATTTTTGAGGAACGGAAGGACACAACCCTTTCAGGGAAGTTGATCAAGGATCCCCCTGTCCGTGGACAGTTCGGTGAAGCCTTCATCGAACTTCGTGAAGGGTACAAGGCGAAGAAACAGCGCCCTTATGAGAACCATGGACATAAACATGAGATCCTCAGAAAAATCATCGAGAGAAATTTCAGGGAATTTGGTTGGCTTGAGGGTTGTATGACCAGCGAATGGTGCTGTGCACCCTTCACAGTCCCGAAGCCGCCGCCTGCAGACCAGAACACTATTGATGGTTGGCGAATGGTGGTTGATTTTCGCAATCTCAACGCCGAAACCAAGGCGGATTCGCACCCCCTGCCCCTCATTGAGGAGGAAATCGCCAAGAGGGCAAGAGGTCATTTGTTTTCTGTGCTGGATCTCCGTCACGGCTTTCACCAAATGCCGTTGAGGAAGGACAGCCGACCCCTCACCTGTATGTGCACGCCATGTGGCCCAGTCCAGTGGACAGTCATGCCCATGGGCCTGAAGAATGCCCCTTCGTTTTTTCAAAGAATGATGGAAGATGTGCTTTTTTCAGCTCATCCTGAGCTTCGTGCTTTCGTGAGCGTGTACATAGATGACATAATCATCGCGACGGAAGGGGAGGGACTGACCGAAGCCGAGCTGGTGGCCCTACATGAAAAGCAGCTGAACCAAGTTTTGGACATTCTTGATGCTAATCAGCTGATTTGTGGGCCAAAGAAGGGAAAATTATTTTTAAAATCAGTCGAATTTTGTGGTTCTCTCCTTGAGAATGGCACCCGACGACCCAGTCCAGGGAAGCTCGTCGCTATTCAGAAGTGGAAGCGCCCTGAGACGATCACGGAGTTGAGAGGATTCCTGGGTTGTTGCAATTTTTACCACACTTTTGTGCCGAATTATGCCAAATTTGCTGCCCCCCTCACTGAATTATTGAAGGTAGGCAGAGATGCGGGCAAGGCAGGTTCAAAGGTTCGTGTCAAGTGGACTGACGAGTGCGAGGAGGCCTTCCATCACTTGAAGGCGGCCCTCTGCGAAGTCGCCACGTTGCATGTGCCCCAATTTGACCGACCCTTCTACATTAGAACCGACGCTTCTAGGTACGCGATTGGAGCTGTCCTTGAACAGGTTGATGAAGCCACCGGCGATCATTACCCTCTTGCATTTTGGTCTCGGAAGCTAGCCACACGCCAAATGCAATGGTCGCCGCGTGAGCAAGAAACATACGCCATAATCTGTGCTTTAAAAAAGTACCAATCGTGGGTTGGCACCAATCGAGTCGAGGTCCTGACGGATCATCGATCTCTGGAGTATTGGGCCACCGAACACATTGATACTGTCGCGAGCCCAGCTGGTCGACGGGCCAGATGGCATGAATTTCTCTCTCTGTTTGACCTCCATGTGTCGTATTTGCCTGGAAAACATAACACGGTAGCGGATGCTCTGAGCCGATGGGCTTACCCCGCCTCAGAGGGGCTGCAAAGTACCAACATCCATGGTACGGAGCAGGACCGCCATGTCATCATCGAATGGGATCAAGAAGAAAAGAAACTCATTCGACGTGCATGCATGCAGTGCGCTGTTAAACAGCACGCATTGCCGTGTCACGACATCACAGCCATCTCAGATCCGGCGCATGCCCATGAGATCTGCACCAAAACAATGAAAGTCGTGGAGAAAGTCACCGATCCCTCCTCAGGGAGTGTGAAACGGTTTGACTATACCCGACGAGTAAGTCGATTTCGGTTGATCCAAGGCATTAAGCGTCGAGATCCGGCCAAAACTCCACCCCTGCCGAAAGATTCCCTGATCATCCGTGACTGGACGTCCGATTACCTGCAGGATCCCATGTTTAAAGAGGTCTTTGGAAATCTCAAATCCAAAGATGCTCACAGGGATGGGATTTTTTCTGAGTACTCGTTGGATGGGGGGAAGCTGTGGATGGAGGGTAAATTGTGTGTGCCAGACGCCCTAGCCCCCCGAGTGTTAAACTGGTGGCACGAATGGGAGTCCCCCCACGCACATGGCCGTCGACTGTGGTCGATGATTAAACATAGGTTGTTTGGCTCACGGCTATATACTCATTGCATGAAAGTAGCCGCCGGATGTGCCCAATGTGCTGTCTCGACGCCCCCCAGCGCGAAGAAGCACGGCCATCTGAGGCCTCATCATATTCCGGAGCGCCTCTTTAACAGAGTCACCAGTGATTTCTTCTATCTCGGTGAACTCGATGAAGAAGAGTGCCATTGGACTAATAAAAAAGTAAATGGTGTGCTCCTTATTCAGTGCCGTCATTCCGGCTACATTCAAGTGTTGCCTTGCAACATTGAGTCGATGACTGGCAAGGCTGCCGCCAAATGGTGCGCGCAGACCTGGATGGGAGGTTGGGACGTCCCATCCGAGGTGGTGACGGATTCAGGCAAAGAGTACACCTCCGAATGGTGGAGAGAATTATGTGCTCGCCTTGGAATCCACCACCTCCGATGTGAAATCCACTCGCATCGAGCGCTGCCTGGCGAAAGAGCCGGCCGCTCACTTATAAATATGCTTCGTAAGGAGCTCGCGAGTGAAAAGGATTTCCATTGGCTTGAGATTCTGTTCGCCATGCTTCGCCGTTACCACAACACGCCTTTGTATCATGGCCTTTCTCCAAATGAAATTGTCTTTGGACGAAAGAAGTGTTGGTGGAACATGCCGTTGAATAATCCTCGCCCCTGTAAGGATGCTTCGTTGTTTTTGGACGACGTCCAACGAGCAGATAAAACTGTCTCGAAATTAATCGAGAAGCATCAAGCTGACTGGCTTTGGGTCCAGAATCAAGGCCGAAAAAACCCCCACAATGTTGAAGTTGATGATCGAGTTTGGCTTCGAAAATCCGAAACCACCCTGGACGGAGATGACAAGCTTCTTCCCTTGTGGGAGGGGCCATTCGCTGTTACAGCGCGTCTTGGTGAGAACAGGTGGAGGATTCGTGTGGATGTCAGCAGGGAAATTGACGTTTCGGGCGATCGCCTCAAGAGAGAGATCCCCTCCCCCAAGGATCGGGTTAAACCCCTTTTTTGGACTGCGAAACATTTGTCTGATCGGGTCATCGAAGGGGGGAAGTACGAACTCAAGAGGATTGTTGAAGCAAGACGTGACGCCAAGGGCGAATGGGAATTTCTGTGTGAGTGGAGGGGCTTTGATTCCAGTCACAACAACTGGGAACCAGCCCAATCTTTTGTCCATGGATACACCAAGGGGTTCATCGACTTCCTGAAGAAGCACCCCGAAATTGGTGTACTCCTGACAGACTGTTTGTCGAAACCAGACAGACAAGTGGAGAGCGACGGAAAACGACCTGTGGTGAATCGAGATCCAGCCTTTTACGGCCCTCAGCAGCCACATTCCAGGGCTGATCCGTCGATCCCCCCTCCTGCGGTCAGGCCAGCCCAGGAGCCAAATGAGGACCAAGCTTCAAGTTCGGCCGCTGATTTGCAGCGCCCAAGCCGTACGAGGGCCAGGCCAGACAGGTTGGTGGTCACATGCATTCGTGCTTGGCCGAATTGAGGAAGCCATCCCACCACATTCTGCTTAATCCACTGTTCATTCTTTCTGTTTATGTCATGATGTGGAGAACTGCGAATGTTTGATAATTTGACGTCAATCAATCAATTTTTCTTTGGTCTCCGTTCGGTAGCGTATCGAAAGTCGAAAACCGAAAGCCACGGAGTGTGCTGCCGTGTTCAGAAAAAACCAAACTCAGGCTTAATTCAGGCAGATTCGGGGTAATCTTGTCTCTGCTGGTCTGTGCATCTTTGGAATTTGGCTACTCGTGCAGATGGAAGCAAATGTAGATAATCAAAACGCTGGCCAGCGACATTCAGCCCTACAGGCACCCCCTGTAGTACTGGCTGCACCAGATGCGACGCCAGGAACTCAGATCTTACCTTCATTTGCTGTGATGCTAACGCCAAAGTCCAGATTCAGATCCAGGATCCTCAAATTTACCTTGAATTTCTCAGGTTTGTCCATCATTCTGCCACTGTTGTGCAAAAGCCAGACGTCAATTGTTCAGACAACCTTCACATAGGAGCTCTAGGGACTTCTAAAAGCAACCTCTGAAGTCCGTAAGCTTCGTTGTATTTTTGGCACACGCCAATGTGAGCTCAATCCGACCTGAAACTGTCGAAAATGGTGAATCCAAGTGTCTTGTGGGACTCCATCGAAAGATTGGCCTTGTCCAAGTCGATTGACACCACCGCCACTGTAAATTCGGTGTCTCTCAGTTATATACTGTCAGTAAAGCGCCTTCAGCGAACCTTCGGCGCGTTATATGCCAAGGATCCAGGGCCAGCATGTCCCATCATGATGCATCATCACATGATCCACATTTTCATAGAATCTGTTAGATGCTCGCGAATCAACGTGCCGGAAAGCACAATTGAGCTGAATAAACGACAATATATATTAACTTTAGTCTAAACGAAGGTGTTGGTAGTTTTAGTTCTAGACATGCCGCTTCATTTCACCTTCATCTCAGGGAATTTGCTGATTTTAGGACAATTCAGATTGATTTCCTTGTCATCCCTTCTCATTCCTCGAAGATCTGTCGACGGCTTTGCCTAACTTCGTTGACGCTTATGATCTTCTGTGCACATAGGGTCTGTAGACAACATTTGTAATTGTTTTACCTCTCTGTGATTGTTTAATCTCCTTCATCTCTGCCCAAATTCATTCTCATTTTGCTGAATCTTGTGATCATCCATCAGATGCGCCAAATCTGAAGCACATGCTGCACTTTTCAGAACGAGAAAAGCGGGAGTAACACGATGTAGAGTTCGGCGAGGACACCGTAGCGTGCCCGCGACAGCGAAACTGTGCCAGAGCGCTGAGATGTCACTCCAATTCTTGATCCCCCCACTCAATCCACGAATAATCTACCTCATTCTCAACCAATGCATGGTTTGGTATCGATTCTCGATACGTTTACATGCTTTTTAACCCTTGACCTAATGTTTTACTGCACGGAGGACTGTTCGTCACTTCTCATTCTGTCTCATTTCAGGTTCATCTAACCTGATTCAGTGCCAATTCAGCCCAAATCAGGTCAGATCAAGCAGATTTCGCCCCATCGAGGCTACATTTCTATTTTTTTCTGGGACATACCCGCACTACGTTCTTCGTTGACGTAGCGACACACCCCAGTGTGTTTTTGGAGGGGGAGTGTAAGTGCGGCTAGCCCCATCTGCTCAGATTTTCAGACATTCTGCCCAGATTGGCTACATTTTGGTCATTTTCTTTGCTTCGGCGGAATCGCCGCCTCGCAGCTCAGTCTCAGGATATTTCCTATATATTTCTGATATGCCGGATTTGATTCTGCGGTCCATTCCCCGTAAATCCGCCGCGTTCCGCTATTTTAGCTGGAATTGCCATTTGCCGCTGACGCGCGCTCGCGGGCCAGATCGGCCAAACATTTTTACATAATTGGATTATTTAAATCTTTTCAGACAGTTTTGGACACTCAGATGTATTTAGAATAATCCGCCTCAATTTTCTTCATAGACTGGGATTTTCTGCCGGATAACAATCAGCATGGACCTTGCTTCTGTTGTCGCTGCTCTCGCCTCCGTTGGTGTTCGAGTATCCGGTTCTACCCCCAATAACAACATCCAGGGAGACTCCTCGCGTGCCTGCCCCACTGGTCTTGCCGGCCCCGAGCCCTCCGGCACCCTCAACGACCCAGGGCAGCACTTTCACCGTGAGGGAGAAGGAGATGTACGCCATTGTTTATGCGCTCAGGAAGTGGTCTGGCCACATGGGATTACAACCGGTGGTGGTTTGTACGGACCATCAGTCCTTACAGAGCTGGCACAAGGAGCACGTCGACACCCCCTCGGGACCGGCGGCAAGGAGGGCCCGATAGCATGAGACGTTCGCCAAGTTGAACCTCAGCGTCGTATACGTCCCGGAGAAGGACAACACTGTGGCGGATTGCCTCAGTCGATGGCTCTACCCCGCTCGCAAAGCATGGATGGACATATCGAGCCATGGGGACGCCGAGGAGACCGAGGAGGCCAAGCGCATCATCGAGATGGAGAAGGCCATGGGGCAAGAGGGGGTCAAGTGCTTTGTGGTGATGGCAAACCGTACATACCTGGCCAAGTTCTGGGGCGCCCGAGTCCAAGCTATTCGAGAGGAAACCCTCGAGCAATGGATGGTGGCCCCTGTAGAGCTAGTCAGGTCGGTGCTGACAGAAGACTGGTCGGATGACTATGCGGCATCCGACCACTGGAGCAGGTACTGGAATGCCGTGAGCGCCCCGTCGGACGACGAATGGCCTGAGGGCTTGACTGAGGATGGAGATAAATTATTCCTCAAGGACAAGCTATTGGTCCCTGACAACCGAATGGAGGAGCTCATTGACCACTGGCATAACGCCCAGCTCATGCATCCTGGTCGGGACAAGATGCAGCAGGACCTGGAGTGGCGCTTCAAGTTCCCACCGGGGTACTACGCCATCCTGGACAAGTACTGCACCGACTGCGCCGTGTGTCGGGCGACGAAAAGCCCCAACCATTCCACAGCGGGCAACCCGGTGTATACGGCTATACCGGAGGCCTGTATGCGGTCCGTGGCCATGGATGTATTCGCCATGCCTGAGGTCACCGTGGAAGGAGAGACCTACGACTGTGTCATCCTGGCGGTGGATAGGCACAGCGGGTATATCGTGGCGGTCATTGGCAAGAAGTCCAAGAAGAAGGACAAGAAGGACAAGCATGGACTGGGTCTGCGGGCCAAGACCGTCGCTAATGCCATGATCAGGCATTGGCTGACGATTTTTGATGTCCCAGCTGTCATCTGCAGCGATCGGGGCAGTCAATTTGTTTGGGACGTGGTTCAAGACGATGTGCAAGCACATGGGGATTCGGCACGCCAAGACCGTGGCGTACCACAGCCAGTCGAATGGCCGGGCTGAGGTGGCCGGGTGGCAGATGTTCGAAAAGTTCCGCCAGCTGCACATTGACGAACCGGGCCGGAATTGGTACAATTTGCTGTGGAGAATACTCCAGGCGTAGCACGACCTTCCGGGGCCCACTGGACTGTCGCCGCATCGTATCCTGTTACTACGGGATCGAGTGTCACGCACTCTCCCGTGGTTGAATCATGGCAAAGTGGCCCGGGATGCGAGTGCTATGATGGCTGAGGCGGACGACACCGCGGCCACGGTGTGCAAAGCAATTCAGGAGGAGCATGAGAACAGGGCCAAGTTCTTCAAGCAGGGAAAAGTCCAGAAATATGCTCTCAGAGACACCGTATGGGTGGAGCGGCACCACAAGGATGTCCTGTCCAGGCATCGGCAGGCCTCTTGGTATGTGCCGGGGGTAATCGTTCGGAAGGTCGAGCAGGATGTGTATGCGGTTCGTATGGGGGATAACAAGATCCTTAACCGTGACCACACCATGCTTCGTCCCCGAGCACCAGACCCCAGCGGACGTCCCGTCACCTTCGAGTTCACAGCCGGAGATCTGGACTCGGATGAAGAGGGTGAGGACGACGACTTCACCGCCGCGAAGATCCTGATGGACAAGCCAGACCCGGGGACACCCGGGGGGAGGCTTTTTAAGGTCCGTTGGAAGGGATTTGCCGCCTCCAGAGATACGTGGGAGCCCCCGAGCAGTTTCGTTCCGAGGCATACTACGGTCTGGATGGATTATCTAAAGAAAAGGAACATTTCTTTGGATGTCAAGGACGTGTTGGTCCATTTGGTGGCTGCTAAAGCACCGTAATGGATCCCCCTTGGCATTTATGTTTGTCTTTGTGCTTGGGAGATGGGTGAGGGCGTTCATCCGGGGATTTTCGGGCCTTGATTGGCCATATATCCTCCTCACTCGGTCTCCACATATATATTTCATTGTGGTATTTGTATTTAGACTGGTCGACGACTTTTTCTCTATCTTTGATCCCCTTGGTCCATGTTGTAGATCAAGGGGAGACCGGATATGGCGGAGGGCACCGATTATGAGTGTCCTCACCCCTCTCTTGGGGCATGGGGGAAGCCTACGCCGTATGTGGGGCCTCCATGTGTCCTTGGCACATGGGGGGGGGGGTTAGAGCCCATTGGGGTCCTCCTGTCCTCTCTTCAATGACTCCTGAGCGAATACAACGCTCTGAGAAGGGGATGACGCCGGTTCGGACCCCCGTGGCCATCTTTGGGTCACTTGGGGTGTGTATCTATGGGCCGGCAAGCCGCCATTGGCTGATATCATACTCTCCCATCCACCTGACCTAAACTGATGTGATAGTGTGATAGGCTTGGCCATTCCAGCTATGAGCGGCCATATTCAATACCGAGGCACCGCCAGCTGAGATTTATATATCAAAATATCAGGAAACAACAGGGTTTTTTTATCATAATGTTTCCGTAATTTTTCAGCTATCCGTTCTGATTGTCAATGTATCAGCGACTGGCAGTTGGCTCGCAATTTTGCGGTAACCGATTGGTTAACTGTTATTTCCAGATATTCTAGCGGAACCCCCGATGAAGGGTGAAATTTCATCAGAAAAGGGTTCGTTGCTTCCGCAATTTTCATATTATACACTCGCCAAATTAATCCGATTTTTTTAGCCTTTCAGAATCGGACTTTTGATTTCGAGGTCACCACACTTGATATGACCAGATTTGAGTGGTCCTACATGTTCCCCTATACACGAATCAACGTTCCTTTTGTCTTCTGCTTCATTTTTCTTGGAGATATAGGCGAAACAAAATTGATTCGTGAGGCCACTTTGAAAAATGATATCCCCGGCTCACTGCGAGGAATTTCAATTTTTAGATATGGGCTGGAATCGCCTTGGTCTCAACTTAATTTCATAAGCGTCAAACGCCTTTAATGTGTACACATGCTCGGTGTAGCAAGGGATAATGGTCAAGAGGGTAGAAAGTGATTTATAACTCTTGGACCATGCAATCGAATATTTTAATGCGACTTTGGAGTGTACCGCTTGAGTGTTGGTGTTGCAAAGAAACGTTCCTTGGGTTCCTATGTATTTTTCACGTGAAGTTATGGCCATGGAGGGTCATGGGATACCATGGTGGGAGCCGTTTTTGAGGGTATGTGTTATATGCATGGTATGTGCTTCGCTATGCTCACGCCCATTTCATGTATCTCCGGTTGTAGGAAGATACATGGAGTCGCATGTGGCAAAGGCTTTGCCCATGTCCTAATCGTGTGCTCCATAGCGCTAGACTAAGTCTACCGCACATATAGTGCATGTGGGAAGGCTTACGGAGGAACCCACAAGCGCCACTATCAATTTTCCCATTTTCATGGTGCGTGTCGTGAGGAGTTTCCAAGGTGTCCCTATGTGTCTATGAGGGGATCCAAGTAGGGGGATTGTTTGCAAATGGTCCCAAGCAATTGTGGTTTGAACCATATGTTGATACCATGGGTGAGCGAAGTTATATACCTTTGTGATTATCTTGAATTTAGCAACATTTGCATGTTTGTGACCTCATTTTATGCTCATTTTTGTATTTTATGTGCTCAACTGGTCGGCTAACAGTAAAGTGCCTAGAGATCTGTGAACCATGGTATGTTGCTTATATGTTGGCATATGCTTCGGTGTTGCACCTCACCATATGCCAGATCACGTGGTCACTTTGGCGTGGCACACAAGGCCTCACAAAATTGGGTCTCAAATTCGTGAGTTGACTTGTGAAGCATGGCATGTGTATATCTGGAGGGGTTTGGGAGCCAATGTTGGGATATTCTTGGGCATGGACCTTTGGTCTATGTCACCCTTGTATATTACCTTCCGGTCTGACACATGCATGGAGCATTCGAACACTGGCCGTATGCATTTTTGAGTATATAATTGAATTTTGGGCACTATGGTGTGATTTACCTGATTTTGCTATGTTGTGAGGTCATCTTCATGGGGCAATTCTCCAAGCCCAATCAAGTCCAAGTCCAACCAAAGTTATGTCTGGGTAGGACATGGTCCTGAGTGCCACTCTAGGCCATGACACGCCACCCCCCCTATTGGGCTAGGATTTAGAGGCTTGGGAGTGAACGCATTTTTGGGGTTTGTGTAGTGACTTTTGACACATGGCATTTGGTCATCTTATTTGACTTGGTTCAGAGCATCATGCTGGCGAGTCAAGGGAAGGTCTTGAGTCCAGGGAATGAGGGGTCTATGGCTGTGAATGTGTATGTTTCCATCTTTCCCCCATTTTGCTTGATTTGTGTTCATATGCCAATTTCAGGGCTTCTTTATTGATTTTGGTGCAATTCTATGTACATGCCCAACGCCCGTGTCTCCGTGTGCACCGTGAGGCGACCGGCGTGTTGAAAGGAGTTGTTTAATGTCAACACGGGACCTCGAACACCCTTGGAAGCCCTCAGTGTGGATTATTTGGATTTGAGCTATTGTACTTGGGAGCTGGTTATTGCAAGGGATCAGGAATTGTGTGAAAGTGCCATATTTTACTAATTTTTTTGGGAAATTGTGCAGGATAGGGCACGATTATGCAGAACCTGGTGAGAAGCAAGACCATAGGCGTGACAGGAAATGGTGGAAGGGGTACAGCAGGTGCCGGTCCTGGTAGGGACCTTCTTTACGCCCAGGACCATCAACAACAACACCCTCGCCACCAAAGCAACCACAGGGCGCCATCCACCACACAGTCACCAGCGGCACCCACACCACCGGCGCCACCAACACCAACCTCACCCACGACACCACCCGGGGCATCGCCTGCACCACCCTCACCAACAGCATCCCCAGCAGCCCACACCACTTACTGCACACCCTCCCAGACAGAGCCACAGGAACCAGCCAGCGCCCACCCCGGAACACAGGCCACTGACCACCCACACACAGACCCACACCAACCACCAGCAGCATCAGCAACATCAGAGACGCCGTCAACCATAGCAACGTCCGCAACGACCTCACCACCGGCATCACCGACAGCACCACCGACAGTGCGACCTCAGCAACAGCAACCCGGATCGTCAACGACAGCCACCACGGCGACACCACCGGGTACAACACCATCGGCATCAACGACACTGAGGGGGGCCAGGGCAGACACATCGGCCAGCAACGCCCATGGGAACCTCCGCCAGGAGTGGCGAGGTCCCACCCCCACCGTCAGAACACCACCATCCACCACGGCATCACCTACAACGCCCTCGCCCTCAGGATCACCGGCGACACCGACACCCACAGCTCCGCCGGCGACGCCCTCAGCAACACCAACACCAGCACCACCGACAGCGGGAACACAGCGACACCGCCACCCACCCACAGCATCGACACCCTCGACCACAACCAGTGCAACATCTACCACTACAGACCCAAGGACAGCCGAAGGAAATACCCCAACACCAGAGACAACCGGCACCACCAGGACCACAAGCCGACCAACCACGAGCCACGAGTGGCACGCCCGGAACAGCCGACCACCCAAACGCGGGCTGCGCCCAGCACCAACACCAACGACACCCACGCCATCAGACCACCACGAGACACGCCAACACCCAGTATCACCTATGACACCCTCACTGTCGGCAACACCAGCGTCGCCAACACCCAAGGCACTACCCACACCACCACCAACCCCACCAACAACGTGCCAAGGTGCCGTCACCTACAACACCCCTACCACCACCACCACGACCCCGGCACAGAGTAACACCTAGGGCGCCCCCACCGTCGGCGTCACCAAAGACGCCAGCACGGCTGGTGAACAAACGCCACCAGCGCCACCCACCAAGCCCTCAGCCAGGAGTGGCAAGCGCCCACACCCAGCAACACCCAACCAACCACGCCCAAACCCAGGACCAGTAACTTCGACACCCACACCTGCACCGCCACCAACACCCAAACTGAACGCCACAGCACCCTCACCAGCGGAAACAACCGGAACCAACGGAGACACCGTCGGCAACACCAGCAACTCCAGCACCCAGCACAACACCTAAGACACCCTCGCCAACATCAAACTAACACAAGAACCCACCCAACACTGACCAACGACCACATCCGCGCCACCCCCCGACCCGCACCCAGAACCACCACCGCCACCATCCACACCATCGAAAACACCAACACCACCAACAAACAAGCCAGCACAACACCCTCACCATCACCATCACCGGCAGCACCGCCGTCCTCACCATCGCCTACGATACCTACGCTCACCAACACCGCATACAAAACCTACATCACCCAAGCCAACGGCATCAACAACACCATCGCGAGCATCACCCCACCATCAGCGTTGCCACCAGCAACCTCCGCCACCAGAGGCAACCAACGCCACCACAACCGTCGAACCAAAAAACCACCAAGCCCCGGCCAGAGGAGGCGAGGGCACACGCCCAGAACCATCAACAACAACACCCTCGCCACCCAAGCAACCACAGGGCGCCATCCACCACGCAGTCACCAGCGGCATCCACACCACTGGCGCCACAAACACCACCCTCACCCACGACATCACCCGGGGCATCGCCTGCACCACCCTCACCAACAGCATCCCGAGCAGCCCACACCACCTACTGCACACCCTCCCAGACAGAGCCACAAGAACCAGCCAGCGCCCACCCCCGAACACAGGCCACTGACCACCCACACACAGACCCACACCAACCACCAGCAGCATCAGCAACATCAGAGACGCCGTAAACTATAGCAACGCCTGCAACGACCTCACCAACGGCATCACCGACAGCACCACCGACAGTACAACCTGAGCAACAGCAACCCGGAGCGTCAACGACAGCCACCACGGCGACACCACCCGGTACAACACCATCGGCATCAACGACACCAAGGGGGCCAGGGCCAACACACCGGCCAGCAACGCCCATGGGAACCTCCGCCAGGAGTGGCGGGGTCCCACCCCCACCGTCAGAACATGACCATCCACCAGGGCATCACCTACAACGCCCTCGCCCTCAGCATCACCGGCGGCGCCAATAATCAGAGCTCCGCCGGCGGCGCCGTCACAAACAGCGTCACCAGCACTACCGACAGCGGCAACACAGCGACACCACCACCCATTCACAGCATCGACACCCTCGACCAGAACTGGTGCAACACCTACCACTACAGACCCAAGGACAGCCGAAGAAAATACCCCAACACCGAAGACAACCGGCACCACCAGGACCACAAGCTGACCAACCACCAGCGACGAGTGGCATGCCCGGAACCGCCGACCACCCAAACGCAGGCCGCGCCCAGCACCAACACCAACGACACCCGCGCCATCAGACCACCACGAGACACGCCAACCACCAAGTATCACCTATGACACCCTCACCGTCGGGAACACCAGCGTTGCCAACACCCAAGGCACTATCCACACCACGAGCAACCCCACCAACAACGTTCCAGGGTGCCGTCACCTACAACACCCCTACCACCACCACCATGACCCTGGCACAGAGTAACACCCAGGGCGCCCCCACCGTCGGCGTCACCAAAGACGCCAGCACGGCTGGCGAACAAACGCCACCAGCGCCACCCACCGGGCCACCAGCCAGGGGTAGCAACAGCAACAGCACACACTAAACCCACCATCACCAATGCCAGCGGCACCGCAGGGCAACACACCGCCTACCTACAACACCCTCATCATTCGCATCACCGCCCACCGCATCGACATCACCCGGAGCATCGTCAATAACCACCCCAGGTAGCACAAACAACCGCAGCAACACCACCACATCCACCACCCTCACCAGCAGCGGCACCAACGGCACCCTCCGCCAGGAGTTGGGAGGAGAAAACCCAACAACACGGAGCCACCCAGCGTCCCCGGCACCCTCACCATCCGAGCGCCACCCCCAACGCAACACCATCACCGTCACCAACGCCACCGACGCCTGACACAACAACCACACAGCCCGCACCAGTGGCATCAGTCGAGCAGTCACGGACACCACTTGCACCAACGTCACCGGCGGCATAGCCCGGTTAACCACCTGCGACCGCGAACCGCAGGCACCAACAACCAGAGCATCGCTGACAACACTCCCGGCCAACACCCGCACCGCCCTCAACAACACCACCGAAAGCAGCACCGTCGACCGATAGCCACATCACCCTCACAAACCACATGGATACGGGTTGCCCTCCCCAGCCCCCCCCCCCACGAACAACGACGGCATCGCCCACACCCCCCACCATCTGCACAACCAGCGACACCATCACCAGCACAAAACGAAACACTGACAACGGCAGGCTCACCAACAACCGACACCCCCACTACCGCTGCCACCAGCGCCACCACCACCAGTCACGCCACCCACCGTCGGCACCACCCACCGACGCCGCACCCTAAACCACACCTACGCCCAAAACCTGCAGCAACACCAGCGGACACCCCACCAGCGACATCACCCTCTGCCAGAAGACGATGACCAGCACCAGCAGGAAAGCCAGCCCTTAGCGCCCAAAACAGCCCAAAGACCTCCCACACCCGGACCCACACCCAGAAGCAGCGCCTACGCCGACCCACCATCAGTGTCACCGACACCCGAGAAGACACAAGCCTCGATGAACTAACGACCACAACACTGCCGCCACCGCACCCACGCCTTCGGCATCACTGCCAAAACACCCGGCCGGGCCGTCCATGGCACCGCCGCCCATGGCACCACCTGCACTCACCAGCGCCACCACCACCCCGCGCAAGGCCAGGAACCCCTGGCATCGCCAACGGCCTCAACGAACGTCGACACCACCAACACCACCATCACCGGACGGGGACTACCCACAGACCAGGAACAGCTGCACCACCATCAACCAGTACACCACCCGCGGCACCCCACCGTCGCCAACACCACCCTCACCACCACAGCACCTACCATACCTCCACCACTGGCGGCGACGTGGGCAACACCACCCATCATCTACAGCACCCTCGCCACCACCGCCACGTCCGGCCCACAAACGTTACGCCCCCAACGGCCAGAGACCACACCCTCACCATCAACACTACCAGCAACACCACATACGCCCCATACGTCACCCTTGCCATGCTCACCGACCATCACCCTCACCATCAGTGTCCACGACATCAGAGGCACCAACACCACCGGCGACGACAGCGACAACAGTGACCGGCTGGACCACCAACAAACCACCATCAACTAGCCCTGTACCAACCTCATCTACGCTAACGCCCGTACCACCCTCGCCAACGGCGCCGCCAGCGGCACAATCATCGACTCCAGCACCCACACCACCCTCACCACCAACATCACCACCACCCCCCAAGGGTCAGGGCTTGCGGGGAATGGAACGGCAGAGCGAGCACACCACCACCCGCACCTGTCGCCCACCCTATCGTACACCGCTCCGCAACACGCCCCCCCGCTTCCCCCGACAGGACGTGCGCTGCAGCTCACTGCTGGGACGACAACTACGACGTCCTCCCGGCCATCCGACACCTACAGGGAGCCACGGCCCCGCGCCCACAAGCCCACCAGCAACCCAAGGAACCGAAGGAGCCCAACCACCCCATGCCACCACGCTCCATATCCCCCGCGTCCACCGCAGACCAGAACGCGGAACACCAGCGAGAGGAGCCCGAGCCCGACCGCGCCGCCACGCCCGCCCCGCCCCCCCCCCCAAAAGGACATCTACGCCACACTGGCCAGCACCCTAGCCCCCACGGACGCCAAGCAGTACTACCAGTCCATCTAACGAGACCTCCCGGCGGACCACGCGACCCTCCAGGGGTGGAAGCAGAAGAAAAGGAACGATAACGAGTGGGGCACGGAGGAGGTCCTTCTCTGGGAAGACACCTGGAAAGGCACCAAGGACGCCTTCCTGGAAGCAGCAGCCGAAATCTACCCCTGCCCGCCCGGGGACACTAGGCACGGCCTCCACGCCCTCCTAGCGTTCCAAAGCTGGAAACACCGCCACACCATCACTCTCCACCCCCTCGACCACAATCCACACCAATGGACACCTGAAGACGACGCCACCGCCGCCATCACCGTACAGCAAAGCCTCGAGAACCCAGAGGAGTACCACATCACCTGGAACGATCCGGCACCCCACCCCCCCGCCTCCCACACCCTCCCAGATGTCTTCGCCACCATCAGCGCAGAACTTCAGGAGGCGAAAGCCCCACAACAACCGGACGAAGAGATGCCCCAGGCACCATCCCCACCAACCACACAAGGAAGCCCCCGCACAGGGCCCCTCACCCACCCCATCACCACAATGGAGCTCCCCCCACAGCACCGCACCACCCCGGACCGCATCGGGCTTCGGGACCTGCCACGGGAATGGGCGGTCCACAACAGCACACTCCGATGGGACGAAATCACACCAGGGCTCCAGGCCATCCGCCTCCACTCGATCACCGAGCCCACCACCACCTGGGCACTACCGACAGGCCGCCACCACCTCCTCCTCACCGTCCAAGGGGATGCCACAATCACAGCAACGGAAGGAGTCCCCATAACAGCAGCCCCCGCCCACGCCATTCACATACCCCCGCAAGCATCGTCGGCACCTATGGCGGTACATCCGGGCCCCACCCCATGGCAAGCCATCGTCATCACCTACCCCACCCCCAACAACCACACACACACCTGGCAGCAACAGTGGGGGGACATCCGGGGGGACCTCCTCCAAGAACACCTAGGGCTCACGCGCACCCACCACACCCTACACCCGGTACGAGGAGTAGGCCAAGCACCACACAGCATACACACCCCGGAATTATGGGCGTATGCCACACCCATAAACCCACAAGCAGCGGAGGACATCAAGGCCACCCTATCCATCCAGCAAGCCCAGACCCAGACCCCGCACCGCAACACCCAACGAGGCTACACCATTTGGTGGGCATACCAAGACCACGACACCCTCACCCCCCAACCAGGCCCCCCCCCCCTAGACACCAACACAACCGCCCTCCTCCGCCGCAGCAGCGGCAGCCACACAGGTAGGGGCCCCGGAAACCTGGGGCCCGCAATAACTGGTCGAAATCAAAGTGGTGCCCCACGCGAAGGCCCAAGAGAAGCCCCCAACACCGAAGCCACTCCACCCCCCACTCAAGCTGGACGCGAAGGACCACACCCCCCACGACGAATGGGCGACCCACTACATCATCCCCCACACCACCACCCGCAAGAACAACGCCGCCAGTATCACCGTCACCCGCCACCTCCCCCACACCACACAGGTGTATGAGCTGACGGCCCCCAACGTCTTCGTCGGCCGTCGCCAACACGACGAGCGATACACCATACAGGCGGAAAGTGCCGCCGCAACCACCCTGTACACATGGGCAACACGGGGGGACCTCCCACACCCCACCCTCCACCACGCCCCCTCCTGACCCACCCCCTTCCACACAGCAGACCACCACAACAAGAAGCCCAAACACACAGGCATGCACACCCCCGCCCAGGAGGCCCAGCACCGGCACGTTGCAAGGCGCAAGGCCCGCACCCTCCACGACTGAAGCGGTACCCAGAACCCCATGGCCAGGTTACGGCATACAACCGGTCTCCGGTCCACTAACCCCATGCACGGCGTGTTCCGTGCCGTGAAGCCCCGCATCGGCAACCGATGCACCGCCAGCGGAGATTTGTGTATCAGAATATCAGGAATCAACAGGGTTTTATTTTCATATTGTTTCCGTCAATTTTCACGCTTCCGTTCCGATACTCACTGTTTTGACTGCTGGCGGTTGGTTCGCGACTTTACTGTAACCGCCAGTTTAACTGTTTATAATGGAAATTTGAACGCTATCCGTCACGAAGGCTCCAAAGTCGCCAGGAACTGCATGGATGCTTCCGCAATTTTCATAATTAATACTCGCAACCTTAATCCGAATTTTTCAGGATGTCGAAATCGGATTTTCGACTTCGACATCCCCGCACTTGATTTGACCTCTTTCGAGTGGACCTACGTGCTTCCGTATGCACGAATCAACTTCCCTTTTATCCTGCCCTCCATTTGTCTTAAAGATATGGGCAAAACAAAGGTTGATTCGTGAGGCCACTTGTGAAGGTCATATCTGGTGTTGCTTGCGAGGAATTACGATAAGGAAACGTGGGATGTATTTACAATACTCCCGACGTAATTTAGGAAGCATTATATGCCTTGCGTTTCCACACGTGCGCGCTAGTGTAATGGATCATGGTCAATTGGGTAGAGTTTGCGTTATAACTCTTTGGCCATGATATTGCGTGCGTTAAGATAACTTTCGAGTGTAGCGCGCAAGTGTTGGTGTGGCATAGGAACTCTCCTTGAGTTCCTATGAGCGATTGACACAAAGTTTTGCCCTTGGAGGGGCATGACATATCGTGGTGGGAGCTACCTTTTTGGGCAATATGTGGTATGTGCCATGTGTTGTGTTGCGTGCCCATTTGGCGGGTCCATTGCTCCAAGTCGAACCCGCCAATGGACCTCATATTGTGCAAGCCCCTTCTCCATACTCCCTACGGTCAATTGCATGCCTAACCTTCGTGAAGGGAAGCTTGTGTGGTGATCCCGAAGCGATGCGTTGGGAGCAAGGTGTGTGTCTTACAATTTTCCATATTTTCATGTGCCCACTTGGGAAGTAGCGCTCGTAACCTTTCAAGGCGCCCCAAGTGGAGCACATATGTGGGATCGAAGGTCATTGGTGTCAAGTCATTGTGTTTAGAAGGATTAGTTGATTGTACGATCCAAGCCAAAGATATTATAACATAATTGTGCACCTTTCAATGCACTCTTGTGTGTCTTTGTGCCAATTTTGCCGTTTTTGGCTCGTCATGATGTCAAGTGGCGACCGTATATCTCAACGTTGCGCTCAATTGACATCATGACCCAAGTATGTTATGAGGGTACATACTTCGGTCCCCAACATATCTTGGACCCGGCGAATAACTCCTCTTGAGCGTGGCATACCGTGGCCGCCATGTTGGCGATTTGGGACTATCCCAAATCATGGGCTCACTTGGCGACCCTGCCATTCCCAATACCGGAGGAGTTGGGCGACGCCCAAAAGATATGTTGGACAAATATGACTTGATACCAATCCTATGGCACACTCTGGTCCGAGTCGGGCATGTGCCTCATTTGCCCCAACCATGAGTGTGCGCATTTTTGGCCATTTTGAGCAATTTTCCACTTTTGCTGCCCGCCGTGCACTATGTTCTAACCCTCGTGCACGCCGGACGCATGGACCAATGGAGCATATATGACATGGGTGTTATGGGTAATGGTCCCCATGGTCCACACACCACGTGGGCGAAGCGGAGCCACCTTCGTTCAGGCGCTAGCCCAAAGTGAGTGTGGGCAATTTTGCCATTTTTGCATTTGTGGACCCAATTGGGATCGTCACCACGCCAAGCAGCATGGAGATCTTTGAGAGCCAAGAGCATGGGAGTCTCTGTTGGACTCCTGGTGGATCGCGTATGGAATGGCAGATCTGATCTCCAAGCCGGCGTGGAGATATACTATTGGGAGCACACCGAATTTTGGCTTATTTCAAGAAGCCAAAATGACCCAATTTTGGGACCCCAATTTCCCCCTTCCGTGTGGTCAATTGGCGGCCCCATTCCTATAAGCCCATAAGGAGCCCGGACCTAAATCCAAGTTGTACACTCAGATAAAAGTCCTAGGTCCTGTCTCCTATCCTGTGAGCCATTGGCCTTGCCTTGGCCGTGCGAGCCACGCGTGGGAATGACGTCAATTTTGGTGATTTTGGCATCATGACCCCACTTGACTCATCCGTGTTGCCCTGATGCCGGGACCTCAGAGGGAACCAAGTTGGGTGAGGGCTCCAGGGAGTTCGTACCCGAAGGGCATAGGGTCAGTTGCCTCGTCCCTACCTCTGGCGGGTCCGGACGAGGGGTCAATTTTGGGGATTTTTGAGTTAATTTCAGTTTGGGCTGAAACAGCCCATTTTCAGCTACCAACTCCTGGGTGATAATGGCGGGGCCATATCTCTGGCTCAGAGTGGAGTTGGGACCTGCCATTAGGGAGCATAGGGAGCCACTGTCGGTTGGCCTTGGAGCCCCTTGGTTCCCAGGAACTCGCCTGTGGCTGGGCGGGACACCCCCCCTATTGGCAGGGTTTCAGGGTCCGGACTGAGCAGGGCATGGGTTGTGTTTGAGCCCCCGCCCCCATCAGCCACTGAGAGGGTCGGACCTGGGATTGGGATATGAGTTGGGACTGAGTGTCTATGGTCCTGTGATGCCCTTACCCCAGTCCAGTCTTAACCCCATGTGTACATATCCTGATGTGTTGCTGTACATACTTTCGTTCCCTCTTTACAGAGTGGCAAGGATTCTGAAACGCTTTGTCACATGACATGAGCGCATTGATGCCCCTGTGAGCGTAGTGCTTTGCCTGCCTGCTCACTTGCGCGTGTCCCGCAGCGTCCCGTGGCCGGCCCCCCACGGGAACGCGTCAAAAGCGTTTCACCGCCGCGGGGTTACCCAACCCTCGCGTGCCACTCGGGGCCACCAACCCCGAGCAGCGCGTCGCAGCAGCGCGGCGCAGCTCGCAGCTCGCAGCGCAGCGCAGCGTCTCGCAGCGCAGCGCAGCGGCTCGCAGCGCCACTCAGCGACAGCGCCGAGTTCGTCACGGAGCCCGCAGCGCCGTCCAGAGCACCGCCCTGACCGCGCAGCAACCGTGAAAGAGGTGCACAGACCGGGATTCTTGCATCAGCCCCATCGGCCGACCAGCAAGGCCGCGTCAACCACCTCCACAACCACCGGCTGACCAGCACCAGCCGCACTTCCAATCCAGTGCTGCAGCACCCTCCTCAACAACCACAACCAGTTCGTTGAGTTGAACGAGTGCACATCAAGGACTTCAAGACCAACAACGCCCCCGCTGCCATGGTGAATTGGCAGGAAGCGGGCAGGACGTGGCCGCGGCCCCACCCCCATGCAGCACGCCTGCTGCCCGGGTTGGTTTGGGACCAGCACTACCGCCACAGCAACCCCCAGTGCGAAGGCGGCATGCCCAGGAGCTTCGAGCTCCGCACGGACATCGCCCCCGACCGCCTGCAGGCCGTGGAGGACTGGCTGCGGGCGGAGGGGTACGAGTACCGCCACCAGCAGAGGCGCTGGAGGACGTGGACCCGGCCGGACAGGCCCGGCGAAGGCCTGCGTCCCGACGGGATTGAGGAGGACGAGGAGCCCAACGTGTACCCGTCGGGCGCCTCGATCAACGTCTCCCTGTGGGACGTGATCGAGAAGAACTTCCCGGAACCGGGGAGCGAGCGCAGGCTGCAGGGCAGCAGCAGCGCGTCTCCGGGGAAGGAGAAGCGGTCCGCCGGGGACAAGAAGAGGGACCAGAGGTGGCGGGAGTACCAGGAGTCCCTGGCCGCCGAAGCCGCCCAAGGCGCCAAGGGCGGAACCCCAGCCCCCAGTCCCCAACGGGCCAATGGTGGTCACCACCCCGGCTCCACCACCCTTGGCGACTACATCCAAGTCGCCAAGCAGACCCAGGCCAAGCCCCGTCCGCTGCTCCTGAGGGCCCGGCAGGCCCCAGCAGGCCCCAGCAGCGACGTGGAGTCGGCCCACCGCGGGAGGATGCCGGCCGACCAGGCCAGCTCCAGCAGCAGCGTCGCTCCCGAAAGGGACGTGGCGCGCGCCTGTGAGCGCGCCTGTGGGGTGCCCTGCAACCGTCGGGTTGCCCGGCAACGGGCCAGGCAGTACAGCGCTGCCGTGGAGGGCGCCACCGGCATCGCCCAGGAGGAGGCTGCGGAGTGGGCGCATGGCATGGCCATCCACACCCAGTCCATGGCGGCCATTGCGGCCGGACTCACGGCCGTGGCCGCCCATGGGGCAGCAACTGCCCAGGTCAACGGTGAGTTGGCGGCAGCCGACGAGGAAGCCCGCCTGACGCAGGAGGCCATTGCCTGCAAGGAGGCCGAGGTGAAGGCGCTGGAAGAGGCGCTTGCCCAAGAGAGGGCAAAGAAGGAGGCGGAGGAAAGGGCCCACGCCGAAGCGACGGCTAAGGCCCAGGAGGACGCCGCCAAGAAGGAAGCCATCGAGGCCGCGCGACGGAAGGTCGCTGAGGAGAAGGCCAAGACGGAGGCGGAGCTGGCAGCGTTGGAAGCGCAGAAGGCGCGGCTGCTGCAGGCCCGGGAAGCCGAGGCGGCGCGTGCTCGGGAGGAAGCCGAGGCGCGAGCTGCCGCAGCCCCCGCCGCCGCAATGGAGGAGGCAGAGGCCAAACTCCGCCGTGAGACTCCCCCGGGAGCATCACGAGTGGAGACCCTGCGAAAGCTTTTCGAAGGGGACGCCTCCTCCAGGATGGCGCTGGATGAGGCCGACACGGGCAGCAGTGGGAGCGGTGGCACCGCCGCCCGTCGACGGAGGAAGGGCAAGGGGAAGACCCCCGAGAGGCCGCGGAGGCCAGCGGGTGGGCACCCCCACGACAGTGACCCCTTCTTCACCGCCAGTGACGGGGATGAACGAGGCCGTCGACATCGCCAAGTGGTGGCTTGGACGGGCGGAGGCGGCGGAGACGTCCCCATGGAACCGGAAGGTGAGGATGAGGATCCCCCTCCTCCCTACCGGAGCTCGGAGTCCTCCGTGACCGAGACGCCCAGGTGGGGCGACATGGACGAGGATGACGACATGGAGTTCGGCATCACGAGGAAGCGCCCATCCTCGGAACCACCGAGGCGACCCGGCGGAGACCCACCGGGACCCCCTGGCGGAGGACCATCAGGACCCCCTGGAGGACGCCCACCGAGTGGACCCCCTGGAGGCGGACCACCGGGCGGGGGAGGACCCCCTGGACCGGGCAGACCCGGCGGAGGCCCTCCTGGAGGACCCCCTGGGGACCCCGACGACCCACCAGGGAACGGCGACCCGGACACCACCTGGCGGTGGATTGTCTACCTCCGCCGGAGGGTCTTTGCCCTCGAGTGCGAGGTAGACACGGGCAAGGTCGAGATGGCTCGCATCTCCGGGGTCGCCGCGCGCGCGCAGAAGGACCTGGACATCGCCAGGGCCGAGACCAAGTCGCTGACCAACGTCGTCAGCGGCCTGCAGGAGAGGCTGGATGCGCTGGAATCCCGTGGGAGCGTCGGCAGCGACCACCCACCCCTGGAGTCTGGCTCGTCGGACGACGGCTGGGGACCCGGACCAGGTCCAGGCAGACCCCACGCCCCCGGCGGAGCCCCCAGGAGTCGCCCCAGCGCCAGTGCCCCCTCTCTCACCGCCCCCTCTCACCACAGCGCGGGCCGCCGCAACGAGCGCGTGCCGCCCGGCAGTGGCAGTGAGGAATGGCGCGATGAGTGGCTCAGCGCGGACTACCACAACCGCCGTGCCCCACCGCGGACGCCGGTACGCCCCCGACGCCCGGCACCAGCCCCGGCACCAATCCCCAGGGCTGGAGGACGTTATGGTGGACTCAGGGATGAGGTCCCCCGAGGAGACGTGGAGTGGGATGTCGGCGAAGGTGAGGACCTGGACCTGGACCTGGACCTGGAGGAGTTCGACATCAGCCCGCCGCGTGGTGTACGACGGGAGGCCGCTGAACGCAGCCGCCGGCGCCGTGATGAGGATGCGTACATGGATGCAGTACGGCGTGAACATTTTGGTTCAGCGTACGTGGAGGAACCGCGGCGTAGCCACAGGGACTCCATGGAGGAGATGGACGTGGCGGCCGTGGGAGTCCGTGGGCGAGGCCGATGGGAACCTCGGTCGACCTCGCGGCCGGCGTTCATGGTCTCTAAGGCCGCGGACGCCGCCGTGTGGGAAGACTTGAAGGACATCAAGCCCCCCATGTACGATGGCAACCCCCTCAACCTCGACCGCTTCTTGGAGAAGCTGGACGATTGGGGGCTGACCGTCACTGAAGACCTACCTCCCGCGGATGCGGAGAGATATGTCTTCAAACGGTTCAGGTACCGCCTGCCGGAAGTGCTCGGCGAGCTATACTTCGTGGCGACCAAGGAGGGGAAAATCAAGACCCTCAAGGACGCCAAGAAGTGGCTCAACGAGCAGGAGCGGGTGGACGCTCCGCAGGTGGCTGCCAAGCGCTGGAAG
The DNA here is from genome assembly GCA_964036045.1 of Eutreptiella sp. 'Long Island Sound 2002'. NCBI lineage: Eukaryota > Euglenozoa > Euglenophyceae > Eutreptiales > Eutreptiaceae > Eutreptiella > Eutreptiella sp. 'Long Island Sound 2002'. The sequence continues at coordinate 61,486,038 of OZ038381.1, forward strand.
TCCATCAAGCTTGAGCATGATGGACGGGAGATCCGCCTACGGGACTGGCGTGACTTCCGAGGGAAATACACCCTCTTCCGTCGCAATGTGGAGGATTGGAACGAGGGTGACGAGCAGGCTCGCCTGCTCTCCATGCTGCCGGAAGCATGGATCAAAAGGGTCACCAAGGAGGAATCCAAGCGGGCCAAGTCCAACCACACGGTCAAGATGATGCTCCCCAAGGAGTATCATACGAACGTGGTGTCTTGGGCGAAGAAGAACGTGGCCCGGGATGTCAAACGGCACTCCCTGCGGAACGCTCTTCTCATCACCGTCTCGGGCGATCGCGAGAAGACCGCGATGTGGCGCCTTGACGATTGTGAGTTGAGCGGCCAGACCATCCGTCTGCAGCCCATCCCGGCGCGGATGAGCTGCGACGAGATCCTGGAGTGGGTTGGCGAGGAAGTACTCAAGGAGTACCGAAACCTCCACCACACCCGCGGGTTGAGGCCCGGCGACCGCGACGTCAACTACGTTGGCGAGAGACCTGGCGGGGAATCTGCCATGGACCCAGCGGGAGCCGGCGGCGATGAGACTCTGGTCGACGATGACGACGACGATGAGCCCGCCGAAGTGGCCGTTTGCGCCTTCGTGGCCAACAACCTGAGCGCGGGAAGCAAACCGAAAAATGGAAGCCCCTGCAGCAGGGTTGGAGGAAGAAGGAGAAGAGGGACCCTCGCCGCATTGGCGACCCTCCGCTGTCCTTTGGGGAGTTCATACGAGCTCACCCTCAGGGCTGTTTCGTGTGTTATGGGAGGAAGAAAGGCTTCAACCATGACCACCGAACATGCCCCGTCCACAAGGCCGACACGGAGGCTTACAAGAAGGCGCACGGGTCGAAGAAGCGTGCGCCCGCGGGTATCCGGGAAGCCAAGATGGAGGTGGACAAGGACGAGCTGGCCAAGCTGATGTCGTCGGTGGGAACCGAGTTGGCCAAGGAGATCCAGGAGATCAAGCGGAACTGGGTCCCCAGGTCGGATAACAAGAACAAGGAGAACAACCAGAATGACCAGAACAAGGACAAGGACAAGAAGGGTAAAGGAGGAGGTAAAGGGGGAAGAAAGAAGGGCGTCAACGACGTTGAGGCCGAGGAGAACACCCCCTCTTCCACAACCGACGCCCCCTAGCGGAGCCCCTGCAGCCAAGGGCCCCAGGTAGGGCGGTCGCAGGATGGTGACGTGGGAAGCGCCGAACCATCCCAGTCGGGAGTCGATAAGCACAAGGGGACTGCCGCGGGCGGAAGGCCCGGTCTGGCGCCCAGTCGCGGAGGCGGGGTGAGGGCAAGTGAAGGCACGAACCCTTGCACCCGTCCGTCCTTCGCGACCAAGAACGTGTTTGATGTACTACAGGATCTATCCGAGAGTATCGGAGGATCACCCGGACCGCAGCTGGATGCTGCAGATGGGCAGCCTGAGCCCATTGTCCACGACCTGCACCAGTCGCTTGTTGAGCTTCTGGAACGGCCGGAGATCCTGAGTTTGCACGCCGTGCGCCGTGTCGGTCGCGAGCGGCAGTTGCATCTTAAGGTCCGTGCCCTATGCGGGGAAGTGGAAAAGGTTTTCGACGTGTTGGTCGACACGGGAGCTCAAGTCAGCTTGGTCAAGGCTGGCCTACTTCCACCAGAGTGTCTGACCGACAGTCGGAAGCCTGTCAGGCTGAAGGTGGCGAACGGCCAGTACATGGTGGGAGGCACGAAGGAAGCGGCCATTGGGCTGCAGTTCGTGAACCATCGTGAACTGAGCCGCCCAGACCTCGGCAAGGAAATCCTCCTGCACGGTAGCTTCTACGAGGCCGAGATGGACTGGGACATGATCGTCGGGTACGACTTCATGATGGAGACGGACTCCGGCGTCCTCCCGGCCCAGGCTTCCATGACCCTGTACCAGGACGACCAACTCTCGTGGCTTTCGTCACCTGAGCACCATGTGGAATGCCAATGGATCCACCCCGAACGCAATCAGCTCGAAGTGGCCGCGCTGGATACTGAGCCCACTGGGCCAGCAAACCAAGAGTACGGCGTAAGGCCGGAAGTGGCGAACCGAGTGGTCGCGGACCTGGGAGCATCGGATCTGGCCCTGGATGCGTTCTCTTCAGGAACCTCCGCCCATCTTCGGGTATGTGAGAAGTACTGGAGCGCCCAGGACTCCGCGTGGAAGAAGCACTGGGGTCCGCATCAGGGATTGATGTGGATCCATTGCCCCCGTTGGGACATTCCAAGAGCGATAGCGAAGATTCGCAAGGACCGCTCCAAGGCAGTGCTGGTTGTTCCTATGGGATGCACCGAGGAGGAGAGTACCCGACATTGGGTAGCCTCATTGACCAACATGACCTTGAACAAGGTCGTCCTACCGGCTGGAGAGAGTGTCTATCAGGACGCTAAGGGACAGCCCATGCCACCCCAGAGATGGCCAACGGAATTCCACTATGTGGATGGGGGCCTTGATCAGGCCGACACCACGGACTTCGTGTGCGTCAACCGCATCATAGCGGAGCCTTGGAGGCAATGCTTTGCGGTTCCCCCTGTTGACATCGAAGAATCGGATTCGGAAGAGCCCCTCACTGAAGAGGAGTGGGATCTGGTTCAGGGGTATATGGATCAGCCCTTTCACGACTGGGGAAACCAGCGTGAGGGCAAAGGCCAGGACAAAGCCTGGTGGGAAGTGGACTCGATCGTCTCTGGTTCCTATGATGGAGATACCTTCGTAAGGAGGGTACTGGATCACCTGTCCAGCCAGGACGAGCCAATCGGGGGTAACCCACCCACCTACGGCGATCTATTCCGAGGCAAGACCAGAGATGGCCCTTTGGGCCACCTGGGAAGACCGCCTGAGCCGAAAGCGAGCGGGGTCGCTACCCCTCAAGTGAGCTCCGTGGTTCAAGTGCCCGGAAAAGCCAAGGCGGAGTCTGATGACTGCCCTAAGATCCAGGCGTTGAGGGCCAGGCTGAAGCAGAAGAATGGTGACACCTTCTTCAGCGGTAAGCCTGTGTTTCCCCCACTGGTGCGTGGACCGTATGGCGAGGCCAAGATACGACTGAAGCAGGACCCCCGTGTGTATCGCCACCGGGAGTTTGCCCTGAGGGGCGAGAGGAAAGAGGCCATGGAGAAGATCCTCCGTGACTTCATCCAGAGAGGCTGGCTTGAGCCGTGCCACTCCGAATGGGCCTCTCCCTGCTTCGTCGTCCCCAAGAAGGTTGCCGGTGAGTGGCGGCTCGTGGTCGACTACCGCGGCCTGAACGCCCAAACGCAGCACGACAGCTATACGCTGCCCCTCATTGAGGATATGCTGCAAAAACAACACCGGCGGAGGATCTTCACGGTGATTGACCTGAAACATGGTTATCATCAGATGCCTCTCGCCGAAGAGTCCCGTGCCTGCACAGCCATGAGCACTCCACTGGGACCTCTCCAGTGGAAGGTGACGCCCATGGGCGTCACCAACGGCAATGCGGCTTTTCAGCGGATGCTGGAGAACCTGCTTGAGCCGGTGCGCGACTGTGCGGACCCCTTCGTGGACGACGTGATCATCGCGTCCGGGGACCCCAGCATGAGCTACGAGGAGCTCCTGGAGGCACATGAGAGGGACGTCACTCGAGTGCTCGACCTTCTGGTTCGGCACAAACTCACGGGCAGCAGTGACAAGGCCACCATTGCGGTAAGCGAGGTGGTCTTCGCTGGCCACGTAGTCGGGAACGGGCAGCGAAAGCCCATACCTGGCAAGGTGGCTGCGATCGAGCACTGGGAAAAGCCCAAAACGGTCTCTGAGCTACGGGCGTATCTGGGGTTCTGCAACTACTACTCGGGGTATATCAAAATGTATGCCGAGTATGCAGCCCCCATGACGACCATGCTCAAGGGCAACCGAGAGGAGACCAAGAAGGGGTCCAAGAAGGCTTTGGTCTGGACTGAAGAGTCTGACCGTGCCTTTGAGGGGATGAAGCAGGCGCTGCTATCTGCAGTGGGTCTGCACCTCGTGGATCCCGACCGAGGGTTCGTCCTGCGCACCGACGCTTCCGACTACGCCATAGGCGCTGTGTTGGAACAAGTGCTTGACGACGGGAGGCACGTGCCCGTGGCCTTCTGGAGCCGAGTCCTGGCGGAAGGCCAGAGACGGACGTGGACGCCCCGTGAAAAGGAGGCGTATGCCATCGTCATGGCTCTCAGGAAATGGGCTGGGTACATAGCCCTCCATCCCGTCACCGTCTGCACCGACCATCAGAGTCTGCAGTCGTGGCACAAGGAGCACGTGGACACCCCCTCAGGTCCCGCCTCCCGACGGGCAAGATGGCATGAGACCTTGGCCAAGTTCGACCTTACGGTTGTTTACATTCCTGGAAAGGATAACACCGTGGCGGACTGTCTCAGTAGGTGGGCCTATCCCGCCAGCAAGGGCATGCAGGATATCTCTGCCCATGGCGATGAGTCTGAGACCGCTGAAGCCAAGAAGATCATTGAAATGGAGCGCCTGATGGAGGAGGAGGATGTTAAATGCTTCGTCGTCATGGCTGCAGATGCCCCCCTCGCTTCGAGGGTGAGCAGAACGGTCAGTGGACTCGCCCCGGTGGGTGCCGCGGGCGGAAGGCCCGGTCCGGCACCCCCTGTGGAAACTGAGTCCGACAAGCACCTCTTCCCGGAGTCTTGCCTCCAGGACGACTGGACCGACGATTACGCCAAGTCTGAGGCCTTTGCGGCCGAATATAGGGCTGTGACCGACCCTGACGACGGGCAGAAGTGGCCAAAGGGGCTGACTGAGGAAGATGGCAAGCTCTACCCCCTATGGTAAGCTGCTAGTCCCAGAGTCCCGGGTGCTCGAGCTGTGTGAAGCTTGGCACCACCACATGCTGCACCCAGGGGTCAAGAAGCAAGCCCTTGACATGCAGCGCCGGTTCGAGATCGACCATATCGTTCTCTACACCGCCATCAAGAAGGTCAGGAAGGGTTGTTCGGTCTGCCAGGCCTGCAATCCCGACAACCGGAACGTCAAGGGGGAACCCCAATGGACCCCGGTTCCTGACCAGCCCATGGAGAGCGTGGCCATGGACGTCTTCTCCATGCCCGAAGTGCACATTGGCAAGGAGACCTTTGACTGTGTGGTTCTCTGTGTGGACCGCCACAGCGGCTACGTGGTAGCCGTTCCGGCACGCAAAAAGGGGTTGCTTGCCAAGGAAGTGGCAGTCATGATGACTCGTCATTGGCTGACCGTCTTTGGCATCCCCCGCACCATTTGCAGTGACCGAGGGCCCCAGTTTACTGGTGGCTGGTTCAAGGCTATGTGTTCCCTCATGGGAATACGTCATGCCAAGAGCGTCGCCTATCTCAGCCGGTCTAACGGCCGTGCTGAAGTGGCTGGACGGCAGCTGTTCGAGAAGCTGCGCAAGATCCACATCACCACTCCACGTCGGAACTGGTTTGAGGAGATGTGGCCTGCTCTGAAGGCCCATCATGACACCCCCACTCCGGGCGGCTTGTCCCCTCACCAGATTCTGTTCGGCAGGGACCCCCTGGGTAGGGGACTTCCCTTGTCTGGTGATGGCATGGCTATGGATGCCAAGGAGTTCTTCGCGCGGCAAGAGCAAACGGCGCGGGACATCCGCCAGCAGCTTGAGAAGAAGCATGCTGAGTGTCAGAAGTCCGCCCCAAGCTCGACAGCGCAGAAGTTCAGGGTGGGAGACCCGGTGTGGGTGATCAGACCCCGCCCCATGGGCACCCACCGCACCAAAACCTGGTTCACACCCGGCGAGGTGGTCCGCAGGATTGGTGAAGACACTTACCGCATCAAGGTGGGTCACGGACAGTTCCGGGAGCGCCACGAGAGTCAACTTCGTGTGCGGGAACCCGACCTCCGTGGCCGACATGTGTCCCTGGACTACGCCAAACATGAGGCCGATTCGGACGACGACTATGCTGAGCAGGACGACTATACTGTCGAGAAGATCCTGGCTCAGCGTCCGAAGGCCTCGGCACCCGGGGGTCTGGAGTTAAAGGTTCGTTGGCGAGGCTATGGGCCGTCCTACGACACCTGGGAACCCGTCTCCTCGTTTGTGCCGCGGGTCAATACTCCCTTCATGGAGTACATCCGCAAGCACAAGACCAAGATCCACGTTTCGGACTTGGCAGCACTCACCCGGGCGATTGCAGCCAGGGGTGCCTGATCAGCGGCCTGAGCTCTCCCCTGATGTGTTATGAGCGCTTGTGAGGCCGACGAATCGTCCCTTACTTGCTTGCTCTCTTCCATCTTTCGGTGACAGAGTGGCCATATACCCCCCCCTGCTGAATCCAGAGGAGGATGGCCCCTCTCTTCTTTTATTCGTCACTCACCCCCCCTGCTGAATCCTTGGGAAACCAGGTAGGGCGACTGACCTTCATAATTCTGAGCTCTTGGGGCCTTGAAGCCCATACGACGTTGCGCAACGGATGCCGCTGTCATCGGCATTGCGATTTTTGAGTGTGTGGTCTGGTTCCATGGCATTTGCGGAATCCAGGCCAGTCGACGTGTGTCTCGAGACTATATATGCCTGAACTCAGGCGTTATCCTGTCCATCCTCCTGCATTTGCCTTATCCTGACCGTGGCGTGGTTTGGCACTCTGTTCTGAGTGTGTTTACACGCCTATTTACCCAGATTGTTGCTTGTTTTTCTGCCCTCCAGGATATGTGCATCTGTATGTTAAGTGTCATCAGCCCATCGCTGAGGGATGGACTGTTTTTCACCACGAATCGGGATACAGAGGCGCCTTGAGTCGCCGTGTACATTTGCTTACAGCCTGGTCCAGCCTGGACCAGTACTTGATTACATGTTCTTCTGTTTGAGTGCCTGTGATACCGTGTTGCCCTATTTGCTGTGATGTGTGGAGGTCCTGATGGCGCCAGGCGGGAAGCCCAGTTGCCTGACTACACTCCCAGCGGTCCGCCACTGTCAGTCCCAGTGTGAGCCTACCGATTCGCAGACGCACTTGCATTCGGATGGCGGCCTCCGGTGCTCCTGACCTCGGTCAGTCTGCCTGGGAAACTGGTGGTTTGAGGAGTCGACGCCTCCGCCCACACTGCATGAGGACTCCCTCATGTATGGCCTTCGTGGCAGTAGGGCGAGGGAAAAGACGGCCTTGATGCCCGATCCCTTCAGGAGGAGTTCCCTTAAGATCTGGGGTTCTTAAGGAGTTCGACTATGGCACTCTGGACCCGCGTCGTATGGATATGGACATGGTGCGCCCGAGGAAGGACCCGTGGGGACTCTCCCCAGTCGGCGGGCCTTGGAAAGCTTGGGGTAGCCTGATGGATCTTTGTGGTCGCTCTCGACTTGTGGGACTACCTCGGTCGTTGTGTGTCGCCTATGTTGGCCGTGTATGCCACTGCCACTGTGGTGGTGACTGTAGCAGCCGGCACCCGGTGCGCCTGGTATGGGTTAACGGGTCCTTTGGATGCCGAACAATCGCCGCCAGGACCCGGGACTTGATACTTGATACTATACACGTGCTACGAGCTGTTACAGCAGCATACCTATCCCACTGTGGGATACCTATCTTACTGTGACTTACTGAAGTGAGGATGTGACACCCCCCCCCCCCTTTCAGGGAGTGGTCCTGGGTACCCGCTGCCATGCGTCGGTGTTATCGAGCCCCCCCAGGGTTTGCTCTAAGGAGGGGGGTGAAGCGGTACCCAGAACCCCATGGCCAGGTTACGGCATACAACCGGTCTCCGGTCCACTAACCCCATGCACGGCGTGTTCCGTGCCGTGAAGCCCCGCATCGGCAACCGATGCACCGCCAGCGGAGATTTGTGTATCAGAATATCAGGAATCAACAGGGTTTTATTTTCATATTGTTTCCGTCAATTTTTACGCTTCCGTTCCGATACTCACTGTTTTGACTGCTGGCGGTTGGTTCGCGACTTTACCGTAACCGCCAGTTTAACTGTTTATAATGGAAATTTTAACGCTATCCGTCACGAAGGCTCCAAAGTCGCCAGGAACTGCATGGATGCTTCCGCAATTTTCATAATTAATACTCGCAACCTTAATCCGAATTTTTCAGGATGTCGAAATCGGATTTTCGACTTCGACATCCCCGCACTTGATTTGACCTCTTTCGAGTGGACCTACGTGCTTCCGTATGCACGAATCAACTTCCCTTTTATCCTGCCCTCCATTTGTCTTAAAGATATGGGCAAAACAAAGTTGATTCGTGAGGCCACTTGTGAAGGTCATATCTCGTGTTGCTTGCGAGGAATTACGATAAGGAAACGTGGGATGTATTTACAATACTCCCGACGTAATTTAGGAAGCATTATATGCCTTGCGTTTCCACACGTGCGCGCTAGTGTAATGGATCATGGTCAATTGGGTAGAGTTTGCGTTATAACTCTTTGGCCATGATATTGCGTGCGTTAAGATAACTTTCGAGTGTAGCGCGCAAGTGTTGGTGTGGCATAGGAACTCTCCTTGAGTTCCTATGAGCGATTGACACAAAGTTATGCCCTTGGAGGGGCATGACATATCGTGGTGGGAGCTATCTTTTTGGGCAATATGTGGTATGTGCCATGTGTTGTGTTGCGTGCCAATTTGGCGGGTCCATTGCTCCAAGTGGAACCCGCCAATGGACCTCATATTGTGCAAGCCCCTTCTCCATACTCCCTACGATCAATTGCATGCCTAACCTTCGTGAAGGGAAGCTTGTGTGGTGATCCCGAAGCGATGCGTTGGGAGCAAGGTGTGTAATTTACAATTTTCCATATTTTCATGTGCCCACTTGGGAAGTAGCGCTCGTAACCTTTCAAGGCGCCCCAAGTGGAGCACATATGTGGGATCGAAGGTCATTGGTGTCAAGTCATTGTGTTTAGAAGGATTAGTTGATTGTACGATCCAAGCCAAAGATATTGAAACATAATTGTGCACCTTTCAATGCACTCTTGTGTGTCTTTGTGCCAATTTTGCCGTTTTTGGCTCGTCATGATGTCAAGTGGCGACCGTATATCTCAACGTTGCGCTCAATTGACATCATGACCCAAGTATGATATGTGGGTACATACTTCGGTCCCCAACATATCTTGGACCCGGCGAATAACTCCTCTTGAGCTTGGCATACCGTGGCCGCCATGTTGGCGATTTGGGACTATCCCAAATCATGGGCTCACTTGGCGACCCTGCCATTCCCAATACCGGAGGAGTTGGGCGACGCCCAAAAGATATGTTGGACGAATATGACTTGATACCAATCCTATGGCACACTCCGGTCCGAGTCGGGCATGTGCCTCATTTGCCCCAACCATGAGTGTGCGCATTTTTGGCCATTTTGAGCAATTTTCCACTTTTGCTGCCCGCCGTGCACTATGTTCTAACCCTCGTGCACGCCGGACGCATGGACCAATGGACCATATATGACATGGGTGTTATGGGTAATGGTCCCCATGGTCCACACACCACGTGGGCGAAGCGGAGCCACCTTCGTTAAGGCGCTAGCCCAAAGTGAGTGTGGGCAATTTTGCCATTTTTGCATTTGTGGACCCAATTGGGATCGTCACCACGCCAAGCAGCATGGAGATCTTTGAGAGCCAAGGGCACGGAAGTCTCTGTTGGACTCCCAGTGGATCGCGTATGGAATGGCAGATCCGATCTCCAAGCCGGCGTGGAGATATACTATTGGGAGCACACCGAAATTTGGCTTATTTCAAGCAGCCAAAATGACCCAATTTTGGGACCCCAATTTCCCCCTTCCGTGTGGTCAATTGGCGGCCCCATTCCTATAAGCCCATAGGGAGCCCGGACCTAAATCGAAGTTGTACACTCAGATATAAGTCCTAGGTCCTGCCTCCTACCCTGTGAGCCATTGGCCTTACCTTGGCCGTGCGAGCCACGCGTGGGAATGACGTCAATTTTGGTGATTTTGGCATCATGACCCCACTTGACTCATCCGTGTTGCCCTGATGCCGGGACCTCAGAGGGAACCAAGTTGGGTGAGGGCTCCAAGGAGTTCGTACTCGAAGGGCATAGGGTCAGTTGCCTCGTCCCTACCTCTGGCGGGTCCGGACGAGGGGTCAATTTTGGGGATTTTTGAGTTAATTTCAGTTTGGGCTGAAACAGCCCATTTTCAGCTACCAACTCCTGGGTGATAATGGCGGGGCCATATCTCTGGCTCAGATTGGAGTTGGGACCTGCCATTGGGGGAGCATAGGGAGCTACTGTCGGTTGGCCTTGGAGCGCCTTGGGTCCCAGGAACTCGCCCGTGGCTGGGCGCGACACCCCCCCTATTGGCAGGGTTTCAGGGTCCGGACTGAGCAGGGCATGGGTTGTGTTTGAGCCCCCGCCCCCATCAGCCACTGAGAGGGTCGGACCTGGGATTGGGATATGAGTTGGGACTGAGTGTCTATGGTCCTGTGATGCCCTTACCCCAGTCCAGTCTTAACCCCATGTGTACATATCCTGATGTGTTGCTGTACATACTTTCGTTCCCTCTTTGCAGAGTGGCAAGGATTCTGAAACGCTTTGTCACATGACATGAGCGCATTGATGCCCCTGTGAGCGTAGTGCTTTGCCTGCCTGCTCACTTGCGCGTGTCCCGCAGCGTCCCGTGGCCGGCCCCCCACGGGAACGCGTCACGACCACCACACCATCCCCTGCATCAGCGCCCCCCCCCGCGAGAGTGTCAGATGCCACCCACAACCGCACGATAACAGGCATCATCACGGACTGCCTGAACCCAGCAGCGTCGCGGGCAGATGCCGTGTGGATCAGCGAAGGGCGCTCCCACACACGGGCGGTGGCGCGCCTCAACAACATCCAACCCCACAAACTCCAGCGCGCCGTCGGACCCTTCGCCGTACACGTCACCCCGTACGGCATCGACCACCCCCGGTGTGAGCACCATGACCCGCCCTGCTCCACCCCATGCACCTCGCCCCTGCGCCAACCGCTGCCGGCCCCCACCATCACGCGCAACATGTACCTGGGCACCGTACCGGGCGACCAGGGCATATACATCCATACATCTTGTCCTTCTTGTCCTTCTTCTTGGATTTCTTGCCAGGGACCGCCACGATATACCCACTGTGCCTATCCACCGCCAGGATGACACAGTCGTAGGTCTCTCCTTCCACGGTGACCTCAGGCATGGCGAATACATCCATGGCCACGGACCTCATAGGGGCCTCCGGTATAGCCATGTACGACGGGTTGCCCGCTGTTGAGTGGTTAGGGCTCTTCGTGGCCCGAAACACGGCACAGTCGCTGCAGTACCTATCGAGGATGGCGTAGTACCCCGGAGGGAACTTGAAACGCCACTCCAGGTCCTGCTGCATCTTGTCTCGGCCAGGGTGCATGAGCTGGGCGTTGTGCCAATGGTCAATGAGCTCCTCCACTCGGTTTTCGGGCAACCGCAGCTTGTCCTTGAGGAACAACTTGTCGCCATCCTCGGTCAAGCCCTCAGGCCACTCGTCGTCCGACGGGGCGCTCACGGCATTCCAGTACTTGCTCCAGTGCTTGGATGCCGCATAGTCATCCGACCAGTCCTCTGTGAGCACCGACCTGACTAGCTCTACAGGGGCCACCATCCATTGCTCGAGGGTTTCCTCTCGAATAGCTTGGACGCGGGCACCCCGGAACTTGGCCAGGTCCGTACGGTTTGCCATCACCACAAAGCACTTGACCCCCTCTTGCTCCATGGTTTTCTCCATCTCGATGATGCGCTTGGCCTCCTCGGTTTCCTCGGCGTCCCCATGGCTGGATATGTCCATCCAAGCCTTGCCCGCGGGGTAGGCCCATCGACTGAGGCAATCTGCCACAGTGTTGTCCTTCCCCGGGACGTATACGACGCTGAGGTCGAACTTGGCGAACGTCTCATGCCATCGGGCCCTCCTTGCCGCCGGTCCCGAGGGGGTGTCGACGTGCTCCTTGTGCCAGCTCTGCAAGGACTGATGGTCCGTACAAACCACCACCGGTTGCAATCCGATGTGGCCAGACCACTTCCTGAGCGCACAAACAATGGCGTACGTCTCCTTCTTCCTCGCGGTCCAGGTGCGGCGTTGGCCCTCGGCCAGGATCCGGCTCCAGAACGCCACGGGTACATGTGACCCGTCGTCTCGGATCTGCTCGAGGACTGCCCCCACAGCATAGTCCGAGGCGTCCGTCTGTAGCACGAATCCCCTGTCCGGGTCCACCAGGAATAGCCCCAGTTGCCCCAGGAGTCGCTCCTCCAGGCGGCTGAACGCATCTCCGGCCTCAGGGGTCCAAGCAAGCTTCTTCTTGCTCCCCTTCCGGCCATTGAACTTGCCCACTTGCAGCATCTTGTGCAGCGGCCCCGACAGTTCTGCATACATCCGGAAATAGCCCGAATAGTAGTTGCAGAACCCCATGAAGGATCGGAGTTCGCTGATGGTCTGGGGCTTCTCCCAGTGGTGCAGGGACGCCAGCTTCCCAGGCATGGGACGGCGTTGCCCGTGACCAACCAGGTGACCCGCGAACTCCACTTCCTTCACGAAGAGTGAGGCTTTGGTGGGCTTGCACACCATGTGGTGCTTGTCCAACTCGCTGAGCACTCGGCGCAGATCCTTCTCATGCGCGTCGATGAGCTCGTCCTCAGTCATGTTCTCTGTGCCGGACCCGATGATGATGTCATCCACGAAGGGATCGGCACAGTCCCGGACAGGACCGAGTAGGTCCTCCATCATGCGCTGGAAAGCGGCGTTGCCATTCTTGGCGCCCATCGGCACCACTTCCCACTGCATGGGCCCCAGCGGCGTCGACATCGCTGTGCAGGGCCTGGAGTCCGGGTGTAGCGGCATCTGGTGATAGCCGTGTTTCAGGTCTAACACCGTGAAAATCTGCTTCTTCTGTTGCTTTTGGAGGATTGAGTCGATCAGGGGAAGCGAGTACGAGTCGTGCTCGGTCTGCCCGTCCAAACCTCTGTAATCGACCACCAACCTCCACTCGCCCTTCTCCTTCTTGGGCACGATGAAGGCTGGGCTGGCCCACTCACTGTCGGAGGGTTCGATCCATCCCCGCTCAATGAACTCGGCCAACAGCTTCTTCATGGCCTCGGCCCGATCGCCCTGAAGTTGGTACTCCCGATGAAGATAGATCTCCGGGTTCGGCTTCAGCTTGATCTTCGCTGTGCCAAACCTCCCACGATCTGGAGGGTTCTTGTTGGCGACGCCACTGAATAGCCGCGGATAGGCTTTGATCAGCCTCTCCTTCAGCTCGGCGACCTTCGGGTTCTCCTGGGCCTCTTCAGCCGCTTGCTTCGGTATCGATACAACCGAACGCACTGCGGTATAGGCCTCTTCCGGGTCCGAATCCGACCTCTCCTCGTCCGATATACCGTCTTCATCGTCGTGGGGTGCACTTCCCACCGATAATCTTCGAAAATTTGCGGCGTCGGGCTGGTTACTGTCGCTATCGGCCCCCATTCTTGGAAAATCCCATGTCGGCGGGTCAGACCCAACCGGACCATCGTATTGGTCCGCGATGTGATCCATGACCCTCGCCACGAACTCATCCTTCTCGTACTTGCCGGTGACCAACATCTTGTCATCCCACCAATGCGAAGTTGTGACCATGGCCCGCCTCTTCTTGGCTGCCACACGGTCCTGCATCCCCATTCGCATGTAGTTGACGACGTCGTCGATCTCGGAGTGAGACAGGATGTCGATGCCATCCACTGGCTGATCCGTCCCCTCCTTGGGCTCAAACATGACCTTCATGGGCACCGCCTCCACCCTACGGATTAATGCTTCATCACCCGTGGGCTGGGCTTGCGCCCCATCCACCAGGAAAGCCTTGGTACCCCACGCTTGACCCGGGGAGGGCATTGATACACCCTTGGCGTCGATGAACAGCTCCTCCTCTGGCCCGAATGACATCTCGTTCAGGGTGATGGAGTCCAGCGTCGACTTGAGACCTTCCAGCGGACATGGGGTGGATCCTATGCCGTTTATGACCAGGATCCCCTTCGCCCCATCCGCGATGATCTTCTCCACCGTACGTCTGGTATTGTCCAGGGAGACATGCCAATACATGGGTCCCCACTCCTTCAAACCCCAATGCCTGTGCCAGGCTGAGTCTCCTCGATGCCAATGCCTCCTACACTTCCGCAGAAGTGGGGCATCCCGGGAAGCGAAGACGTCCGTCTCGGGCACTTCAGCTCCCAGCGTCTGAATCATCCTGGCGTACATTTGCGGCGCCATTCCATACTCCGCGAGCTGAACTCCACGGTCTCCTCTGGACTTGGCACCCACAGCTTGCACCGCTTGGACGATCCGATCCTCTTCCTCAGCATTCAATTGGGATGATCTGCATGCATAGTCCGTGGACAGCATGTGAGGCATTCATCATCCTCACGGACCAGCAGTGCACGATGAGGAAGGGCTCCAATGGCATTTGCCACCATGAAGTCATACTCCATGATCATATCCCAATCAGTAATGTCGGCCACATAAAGGTTCCCGGATAGAGTGCTTCTCTTCGCCTGATCAGGGTAGTTCAAGCGCTCATGCTCCCAGAATTCCATACTGATAGTGGCCTCATGGGTGCCACCACCCATAATCTCACCGTTGGCGACCTTCAGGCGGACCGGTCTCCGGCTGGGCTGCAGGAATTCTTCCTTGAAAAACCCTCTCCGGACCAGGCTCACCTGGGCACCCGTATCCACCAACACGTCCACCACCTTCTCCTCTCGTCCGCACCGTACTCGCACTTTCAAGTGCAACTGCCGCTCGTCGCCATGAGGTGTATGGACGACTCTCACGGCATGCAACTCTAGCACGTCCGGGTGCATCAGGACTTCAAGGGTATGGTCACGGATTGTGTAGATCTTGGGTTGGTCCTGCCCGTCCACGGGGCTCTCCGTGGTCGCTCCTTCCTTCTTGCCATTTCCCGTACCCACATGTACTTCCCTTGGCAGGGCGCTCCAGTGGTTGGGAGTGGCGAAACTCAGTGGTTTTGGCTCTTCTGGAGCCTTCTTTGGCACCCGATGTGCCTTCGCTTTCTCTGGGATTCCACTGATTTTCGGAGGAGAGACCTCCGAAGTCCAACTCCCGTGGGGGCTCCTCTAGACGTGGCCTGCCGCAGCTCCCTCCTGCTGCGATCCGCCCAGACTTTGTCCACCACGTTGCTGGGCTTTGAGTTCCTCCAACGTCCTCAACATGTCCTCAGCAACCTCCTCGATCGACCTCACTCGTCGGTCTTGGCCAGGTCCACCACCATAGCCTCTTCCTCCGCCTTTTCCTTGGCCTTTGCCTTGGCCTTTTCCCCCGTCTCCGCCCTTCGCCTTCCAATCGGAAATCCGCTGCTCTTTGGGCTTCTTCTCGGGGTGAGCGGCGAAGTAGGCCTTCTTGTCCGCCTCATACACCTTGCACTGACGGTGGTCATGTGCATGGTTGTTTCCCTTGCCATAACAGACCGAGCACCCGTCGTGCTGAGACCTGTACTCTCGGAACGAGAGCGGTGGGTTCCCGATCCTCCTTGGCTCTCTGCCCTTCTTGGGTCCCACCTGGCTCCATCTGGACCGATCCTTCCCATGGTTCTTCACGTTGTGCGCCACAAACGCGAAGAAGTGGGCCTCCTCGTGATCCTCCCGGGACCAGTGGTCTTGGCCACTTCCACTACCATCCTCCGCAGAGTTGGCCGTGTCCTCCTGGATCTCCCGATGATGGCGGTCTTCTCAGTGGCCTCGTTGTCCATGACCATGTCGATCCTGCACGTGGGCCTCGTTCTTCGCATTGAGCTTCAACTCCACCGTGGTGTACTTCACGATCTCGTCCAGGCTCATGCGGGCAAAGATGACCTGCATCCTCAGCGGCTCCCCGCGCCTCCACTCCACGTTGTTGAGGCGCAACAACCTTTGCCCCATGGAGTCTCCAAATACCTCCACGTACACGGCGTTTTTCAGGCCCAACATCCGGTCGGGTTCGCCCAGGTTCCTCCTGAAGAACTCCATGATACCCGCATGGGTATCCTCCGCCGCCATGATCCTTACCGCCACCCGCTTCTTGGCGCGCTTCTTCTCCTCGTCCTCCACTCTCCTCTTCCAGTTGCCGGGGAGGATGTCCTTCAGGAGGTGGCGGATCTCGCTGGCCTCGTTCCAGTCCTCCACCAGCTTGAGGCATCTGCGGTACTTCCGCAGATACCGGTTCCACTCCCGGACCCGCAACTCACCGCGGTCCAGCGGCAGTGGGATGGACCACAGGTCCTCCAGCTTCTGATTCGGAGCGTCCACCCGCTCCTCATCCTCCAGCCACTGGAGGCAGGCCTGCTCCGTACGGATCAATCCTTCCCGGATCTGATCCCGCAGCTCCTCCTTCAGGTCCTGCGCCAAGCGGTGTGGGAATGTCCGGCATACCCACTTGTCCCGCGGCGCTCCCCGCATCTCGCCGACGACCTCCTCGGCGAAGTCCTCCCAGTCCAGGATGAAGTCATCCAGGTTGGACGGGTTCCCGTCGTAATAGGGGATTTTGATTCCCCTGAGGTCGTCAATCCTGATGGCGTCTCCGACGTCTCCAGCCACCACTCCACCGAGACGGATACCACCTGTGGCCGGGGGGTGTGAGTACACTCCCCGTACATCCCTCTCCTCCATGGAGTGCGGTCCAGTTGGGCCTGAACCCATGGGGTTTGGAATGCGGGAAGGACTTGCTCCATCGGCCGTCCATATCCCCGTATTGGGGTCCTTCGCCCACAGGTTTCCGCCTGGATGACCTCGACCATGTCCGTCGGCGCTTCCCATGGTTCGCCCCTGCATGGTGTCGATCTCCTCTTCCGCATAAACTACCATATTCGTCGTGATCGGTACATCCTGGGCGGCATGGGACATCTGTACCGTCAGGCTCCTCGGGTCCGTGGTTACGTGCCCTTCCCGCATGGACCCAGCCGGTGCCGTGTGTTCCCCGAGCATTGTGGATTCCTTGAACATGGGAACAAACGGCAGCGCACCCCGGTCAACACGCGGAGGCGCGTATGGTGCCTCTGCAGGGCCGCCCATGGGTTTCTCCATGGCGCTCCTGAGGGTCTTAACCCGCTCCACCAGCTCTACCGCGGCCGGCCTTGCCGGGAGCTCCGGACCCGAGGCGAGGGGCTGTAGCTCCTCTAGCCTTTTCAGGCGTCCGGACATGTCCTCCACCAGGTGGAGGAGGCTGTCCACCACTCGCTGCTGCTTCTCCAGGGCCAGCTCCGGATTCTCCCGGTACCGGTCCCGTTCCGCTCGCAGCTCCTCCATGTCTTTCTCCGCGGCCGACTGGTCGTCCAAGATCCCCGCGACGTCCTCCTCTAGACCGTCCTTGGCGTTGTCCAGGCAGTCAAGGCGATGCATGATGGCGTCCATCCCGATCTTTGGGTACTTGCCCATGAGGAAGGACACGTGCTCGCAGTGGCACGCAGCGTGCTTTCCGCCAGATTCAGCGCATCCCGCGGTTCCCGGCACCTCAGACTCATCACCCATGGGCGTATCGCCTATGGCGTCCGTCTCTGGTCCCGTGTGCCGGGGCACAGGTGCCGTCCGGGCCCTGGCTGGCCTCTCCAAGCCCTCGGCATCGAGCTTCAGGGCGGGCTCGGGGGCCGTATGCGCCCTGGCAATCGGCGCTGACATCTCCGACACCGAAGGTGGCTCGTAGGCTGTCCGATAGCCCTCGGAGTGCCCCTCGGATTCCCAGAGCCTGACCGGGCTGGGGTCCGTGTCCATAGCCCCGGCGTCCCTTGCCGCGGACTCCGGTGACCCGCGCTTCCGGTAGCGCCGGGCCCGTCCTCCACTGCTGCCTGAATGGCAGGCCTCATCAGAGTCCTCCGCGGCGGAGCGGAGGTTGCATGCCTTTCGGCATCGACGCTCGCACATGGAGACCAGGTCCTCCATGTCACGTCCTCCTCTTCCCGAATGTCGTTCTTCTCTTCGGGCTTCAACTTCCGGAGTTCGCCATGCTCTTGAACGTCTCGGTCCCTCTATGGCTCCAATCTCCGGCGTGGTCTCTACCTAGTCCACAATTCGCACCCGGGGCGTACTTGGGCAGGGCTCATAAGGGCCCAAGTCCCCAGGTCGGCGGTTGGTAGGGGCAGCAGGTAAGCCTCTGCTACCATAAAGAAGGTCCCTACCAGGACCGGCCCCCGCTGTGCCCCTTCCGCCTGTTACCCCTGCTGATTTACTCCGGATCAACGATTGCATTTCTCAAAATCCTCAAAGTCCAAGTTCCAAAATCCAAAAATATAGAAAATGTAATCCTCCTGCAACCCTGAACAGCAACCAGATCCCACAAATACAGCAATAGCCCAATTCACAATCCAAATCAGGCTGCGGGCTTCCGTTCAGCACACCGGTTGTCTCACGGTGGCGGGCATGTACAAGAATTGCACCAAGGAAGAAAGCCCTGAATTTGGCATATGAACACAAATAAAGCAAAGTTGAGGAAAGAGGTATACATACACATTCACAGCCATAAACCCCTCATTCCCTGGACTCAAGACCTTCCCTTGACTCCCCAACATATTGCCCTGAACCAGGTCAAATGAGATGGCTGAATGCCATGTGTCAAAAGTCACTACACAAACCCCAAAAATGTGTTCACTCCCAAGCCTCTAAATCCTAGCCCAAAGAGGGAGGTGGCGTGTCATGGCCTAGAGTGGCACTCAGGACCGTGCCCCACCCTGACATAACCTTGGTTGGACTTGGGGTCGAATGGGCTTGGAGATATGCCCCATGAGTTTGAACTCATAACATGCCAAAAAACTGCCAATTCACACCATATTGGCCATATATCAAATATATGCTCAAAATCGAAGTTACCACTTATCCGAAGGCTCAAAGCATGCATGGAATCGAAGTTTACCATTCATGGAGGATAGAGACCAAATGCGGATGCCCATGTACACCCCCACTTTACCCTCAAAATCCCTTCGGATATGGGCGCCACGCACTGCCCAAGTCAGCCCATGATCTTGAGACCAATTCTTGTGATCCTTCGTGCGCCAAGCCCAATGGAGTACGCGATCCGGCATATGGTGGTGTTCAACTCCAAAGCATATGCCAACATATGAACAACATACCATGGTTCGACTCTCCATAGGCTTCTTGCTGTTTGCCGACCAGGTAAGTACACAAAACGCAAAAATGAGCAAAAATTGAGGTCAAAAACATGAAAATATGACCAAATACAAAGTTGTCATGATAGTATATATCTATGCTCACCCATGATATCCGCGCATGATTCAATACACAAATGATTGGAACCATTTGCGAACAATTCCCCCACTTGGATCCCCAATCGAGTGCATGGAGATACCTTCGCCACTCATATCTACATGCCCCATGAAAATGGGAGTGCACCCATGGATCTCTTTGTTAAACATACCATGAGCAATACATACGCGTTAGACTTGGTCTAGCGCTTTGAATTCCACAATTGAGACATGGGCAAAACCCTTGTCACGTATGGCTCCCCATCTCTTCGGCCACACGAAGATATATAACATGGGCGTGAGCATATCAAGACATATACCATGCATATAACACATACCCTCAAAATGTGGCTCCCACCATGATATGCCATGTCCCTCCATGGACATAACTTCACGTTAAAAATACGTAGGAACCCAAAGAAAAATATCTATGCAACCCCAACACTCATGCGGTACACTCGAAAGTCGCATTAAAATATTTGGTTGCACGGTCCAAGAGTTATATATCACTTTATACCCCCTTGACCATTATCCCTTGCTACACTGGGCATGTGTACACACCAAAGGCGTTTGATGCTTTCTAAATTAAGTTGAGACCAAGGCGCTTGCAACGCAACCTTTCTTATTCTCTTTCCTCACACTCGCTCGTATATATGGCTCTTCAAAGTGGTCCCACGATTCACTTTTGTTTTTCTTATATCTCCAAGTCAAATGGGTGGCAAGTATAAGGGAAACCTGATTCGGGCATAGGAAAAAGAGTATGACCACTCGAAGAAGTCCAAATCAAGTGCGGCGATGTCGAAGTCAAAAATCTGATTTCGACATCGCGAAAATTCAGATTAAAATTTCGAGTGCTTATTTAGAAAATTGCGGAAGCAACGAACCCTTTGCTGATGAAATCTGACCCTTCAACGGAGTATCCGCCAAAATATCTGGAAATAACAGTTAACCAATCGGTTAACGCAAAATCGCGAGCCAACTGACGGTCGCCGATACATTGACCATCAGAACGAAAGGCTGAAAAATTACGGAAACATCATGATAATAAAACCCTGTTGATTCCTGATATTCTGATATATAAATCTCAGCTGGCGGCGCCTCGGTACTGATTATGGCCGCTCGTAGCCGGAATGGCCAAACCTATCACACTATCACATCGGGTTAGTTCAGGTGGATGGGAGAGTATGATATCAGCCAATGGCGGCTTGCCGGCACATAGATACACACCCCAAGTGACCCCAAGATGGCCACGGGGGTCCGAACCGGCTTCAACAGGTCCAGGGAACACGGCATCCCCCTCCACGGAGTAGAATCCCTCGCCCTGGGACCGCCCCCACAAAAACACCAACAGCAGCACATCCCGGGGGACAAAACGGACGCAGGCGCCAGACGGGGGAAAAAGTGCCCACCAACGCGCCCTAGCCCACATCACCGTCCACCCCGCAGCCCACCCACCAAAAGACTTCCGCACGGAGCGCCACATCGTCCTGGAGGGGCAAGCCCACCACATCATCACCCCCGCCCTATACACCCTCGCCGCCCACAAACGCCACTTGGACCCCACAGCCACCCCAGCGACGCCCCCACCACCGCAGGGCCCCAAAGATCCCGCCACCCCCTTCCACATCGATCAACTCCTGAGCCGCAGGGCCACCCCACACCTCCACCCCTCCAGGATAGAACTAGCCATCGCATCGTGGGACACCCTGGACACCCCCCCCCAACAACCCGCCATCTACATCCTCAAAGCGGACGCCCAATGGTGGGTTCTCCACTGGGCACACGGAGTCCTCATGGCGGCTGAGGCCTACACCCCGGAAATAGACCCGGAAGACCCCCCACGAGGCTGGCAGAGACTCCTCCAGGCCACCACCCTCACAGGCCGCGAAGGCGCCCCGTGGGAAGCCCTCCACACAGCACTCTACTGGGCTCAAGGGTCCGACAGCGGCCCAGACACAGCGGAACCCACGGAGGCCTGGGTCATGCAGGCCAAGGCCATGAGGAACTACCACCTTCACCACCCCTTCAACGACAGCCCGGCCGCATAGCCATGGCCATCTGACCCTCCGGAGACCGTGCGCAAACTCGCCGACCTCACGCGCAGCCACGCGAAAGCGAACATGCAAACGCCGGCAGAACTCCCACTAAGGGATCCGGGCCAGCAAGCAACGCACCCCCTCTTCAAACCCCACGCCCCCCAGCCCCACTACGTCCAGTCCCACCCAAGCGAGCGAGACGAAAAAAGGGCGCACCCGCCCCCAACCAACGCGGAAAAGCAGCGACCTCCCGACCCCCCGCACCCCCCCCGACCCACCTGGCAAACCCGGACCAAGCATCCTTGTCATCCTCCTCCCCATCATTACCACTGCTCCACCCGGACCAAGCATCCTCATCATCCTCCCTCCCGCCACCAGCACCGCCCCCACCCGAGGCGTACCCAGGATTCGAAGAGGGCGCGAAGGTCCAGCAGCCCTTCGGCAACGACCACACGGGCGACTGGATCTGGTGTGAGGGCACAATCCAGTACCGCCTCCGCGACCTGGGGGACAACGGGGGGCCACAGATCTGGGTGGTCTGGCACCGCAAAAAGGAGCTGGACCAAGGCAGCAGGGCCCTGGACAAACCAGAAGGCCACACCCTGGAGCTCACCAGCGCCCACCCCATCCGGCTCCGCAATGACGAGAACAAGGCCCACAGAGGCACCAAATACACTGGGGAGCTCCCCCCGGAGTGGAGCCAAGGCCTCCTCCCGCCGCGCCTACCCAAGCGCCCACCACCCGGCAAAAAGTCCTCGGGCCCCAGTCCCCCTCCCTGACGGGGCAAGGGCCAAGGGCACAAGCCTCAGCAGCCCCGGCCCGCTCCCACCGAGACCACCATCGACCTCCTCAACCTCAACCATCCGGCCATCACATACTCCAAGGACGCCACAACCGCCCTTCTGGAGCTCCCGATGGCACAGGGGCCGGGGAGGGTTCCCCACCTCCTCGCCTTCCAGGAACAAGGCCTACAACATGACGACGCCCCAGAAACCACCCCCATATATACCCCGGACCAGAAAGCGTACAAATGCTACTGGCACAAGGGGACCCCCCCGTACGCCCAAACCGGCATCCACGTCCACCTCGTGCACCACCTCAGCATCCCAGGGAGGCTAGGCATCTCTGAGGTCGTCGGGAACGGATGGCAGCTCAACGTCATCAATGCCCACGTCCCCTTCGGCGACGACACGGAACCCTTTCTCCAAGCCCTGGCCGAGGAATACCGCCAGATGGCCATGCTCGCCCCCACAATCATCATCGGCGACATGAACGCCGCCCCCACCCCGGCGGACCGAGGGGGACTGGCCACATCCCAGGACCATGTAGTCCGCGACACCATCCAAATGCTGGGGCTCGTGGACCTGACGGCCAACCTGGAAGGCCAACCATCCCACCTCCCCCACCAAACAGATGCCGCCCCCTCCCGCATCGACGTATGCTTTGGCGACCCCACCACCATCATCCGGGCGGAGGCCCGATATGGACCCCTCCCGCTGGGACCCACAGGCCATAGCCCCCTGCACATCTGCCTCAACATCCCCAAACTTCCCCCCAGCCCCCCAGAGGATGCGGACCAAGGCCTACCACCCCCCCTGAAGATGCCCCCACTGCACGACAAACAGGCCTGGTCCCAATACCACAGGGCCATAGACCGCGCCCGGCGCATCCAACCGGACCCAACCGACCTACTCACAGCCATGCGCACGGCCGCCGTCGCCTGCCGCTTCCAGCAACACCCCCACACTGACGACGACAAACCACCCACGGCCCTAGGGGACATGCTCCATGACCTCTGGCATGCAAAGCAACGACTGGCGACCCTCCTCCACACCGACACCCCCAAAACCCGCCGCCAGATACACCACTGCAGGGCGCAAATAGCCCACACCAGGGCAGACCTGCAGCGGTGGCACATCCACAGGCAACAGCGCATCGCCCAAGAACACGAGCGGTATGGGCAACATGAACTCCCCTACAAGGCCATCCGCCACCTCAACGACGCCATGACCGACATCGGCCACCGCACCATCACCACGGTCGGACAGGAGAACGCCTCCCTCACCAACGACCCAGCCACAGTGCTCCAAGCCACCCAAGACAGCTTCCTCCGACAACACGCGCCCACCCAAAACACACCGGAGGCGGACACCCAGGCCAAAATCGACCGCCTCCCTCGGGTCTTCAACCACGCCCAGAGGAGGCAACTGGAAAAGCGCCCCTTCACCGTCCACAAAGTCCGGAAGGCCATCCACAGTCTTCGGCAACACAAAATCCCAGGCTACGACGGCATCCCTGAGGAGGCAGACTACCACCTCCCTGCCCACCTCATCCGCATCCTCACCCACCGCCTCTGGGACATCGTCACGGGGCAAACCCCCCTGCCACCAGACTGGGCAAACGTTGTCCGCCCCCTCTACAAAAAAGGAGACTCGGCCAACCCGGAAAGCCCTGCACCAAGTCCTGGACCTGGTGTTCCGCCAAGTCTGTGCAGTCACGGAGGTCGAAATCGTCTGGACCATCCTCCTACGCCGGCATCCGCCCCCACCTGGACCCCCACATACCCGCCAGTCTCTGGGGGGCCATCCCAGGCCCGTCCCCACACGAGGCCATCTTCCTCCAGGACACCATCGCCGACATGGACCCGGTAGACCTCATCATCGCCTTCCTCGACGTCAAAGGAACCCTCCTGAACACCCCCTGGCTCCTTCTGGAGGCGGTGTGGAAACGCCTAGGCCTCCCCTTCTACAACTTCGCCTCCGGCTACATCCGCACCCGCAAATACACGGTCCGCACTGGAGCAGGCCTCTCCCCCTTCCTGGAGCCAGGCAGCGGGATCCCCCAAGGACGAGCAGAAGGCCCCTTCCTGTACCTCCTCTCGACGCTCCCCCTGGCCCTCGCAATCGAGCAGGATTACCCGGCCTACGCACCCTACCCCCTCCTCTCCCCCCTGGTGGGCTTCGCGGACGACACCAACCTCACAGTCCCACACACCCCACACGAACCCCATGCCCCGGACCCCAGGCCAACGGTCACCCAACATGCCAACGACTTACTGGATGTGACCGTCTCCTACCTCTCCCGCAACAACCTCATCGTCCACCCCACAAAGTCAGTGGCCATGATCAAGGGGTCTGCCACACCCCCCACCCTAGGGCCACATGGCCCCCCATGCAAATCGTGACAACCACCACCCACCTGGGGGTATTCCAGGCCGGCAACCCTGAGGACGCCACCCTCCCTCCCAAACTGCAATCACACCCCGCCCATCTCCCCTGATATGCGTCCCCGACCACCAAGGCCCTCTCCCTGTCCCACAAGAGCCTGGCGTACTACCTCACCGGGGTCCTGAACGCCTCCATAGGCTTCCAAGCAGTCCACCTGACACAGCCCACCACCGTCCTCCAACCGGCCACACGCGCCGTGATCAAGGCATGCACAGCACACGGGGGCTGTCCCACCTCCATACCCACCCGCGCCATCCGAGCGGCATGGCCCCACTGTAGGGAAGCCATAGGGGACAAGGTGAAAGCGGCCTACACCAGACACACTGCCCTCCTCCTTCACCGCATGACCCACAACCACTCTCCGGAGGTCCGCGAGATCACCACAATCCGCCTCCAAGCCGCACAACGGGCCCGCAACACATGCCCACGCTGGGTACTCCACCACACGGGCATGCCCACCGACATGAACACGCGCCTGTGGAACCACCTGCAGCTTCTTCTCCCATCCCCACACCACGCCATACTCACCAACCACACGAGCTCGGAGGAAGGGCCTCTAGCGGTCCTCTGCGGGGACCTCTGCCACCACGCCAAGGGCACCATCCACACCATAGACCTTGTTCGGGGCCTCCATCACCGTAGTATACGTCACCCTCTTACAAATGCGGGTCATTCACCACAGCGGAGCACACCACACCCCCTTCCTACAACTTCCCGGATGGCCGAAATACCGCCTCTTCCGCCAGTACCTCACGCAGACGGCACGATCAGTGGGCCACACTCTGCCAGGAAGCACAGACATGCGAGCAGCCTACCGAGATTTCAAAAAGCAACACCCCCGATCCATCCCAGTGACACCGCCCTACGCACCCACCGGCTCGAAACACGAACCCGTCCCCCCGGTGACGGGCCCAGTCCCACCACCAACCCTACTACTGGCCCCGAATGAAGCCAAACCCACGCAGACCATCATCATCCACCACGGGGCAAAACGGCGCATACCAAAGCACCAGATGACCGCCCGAGACCTACCACAGGTCCCCCATGACTCCCAGAGCATGCCACGCACATGTTGGGCCTGTGACCCCGAGGCACCAACCACGCCATGGCCTGTACTACACCTCATAGCACGCCACCACACCCGTCCCACAACCCATCTACCACCACAGGCCTACACATGGGTAGCCCCATGGTTCCATGGCACCGACACCAACCCCACGGTAGCGTGGAACACCGACCACGCGCCCAAATGGCTCCTCACGACCACATCCACCTGGCCCCGCCCCGACAGGGGTCGCCATCCGTTACAGCATGTACGAACCGGGCAGAACGGGCAAGCACGAGCACCCCTACTATCCGCTCCACCACTCCTGCCACACACCGGAGCACCGAACACAAACCGTCACATGCCACGACCCAAACCCCGACACAGCCTACATCCTCCACTACATCTACTCCTACCTCACACAAGGACAGCCGGAACAGGAACTCATAGCCATGTCCCCCCAAGCGAAACACATCATCTCCAAAGGAATGGGGGTGTACGCCAACCCCGTCCTGCAGCCCACAACCCCAGTGGCCCACCTCACCAGGGGCCTCGCCATATACGCCTACCTGCCAATGAACCCATGCCGCCTTGCACAACCATCACCGGCGGACCAGCTCTTCTTCACCGACGCCTCAGGCGAGTTCGCCCTCACGCCCATCACCGGGGGGGCCAGCCTGCAGCTAACCCACACCGGGGGACACTACCACATGGACCACCACACGGGCCACACCACCCACGCGGCCTCCTCCCACGGGGAGCTAGGGGCCATGGCCGACGCCATCGCCAAGATCGCGGCCCACCTACCCGCCCAACTCCCGCACATCGTCTGGGTCTGGTTCGTGGTAGACGCCACTGTCGACACACACCTGCTCCTCCGCATAGCAAGGCAACCACTCCACAAAGCCACCGCGACGAGCCTCGGCACCCAGGCACTGCTGCTCTGGAAAGCCCTTCGCAGCTCTTCCCCCTACGTCCAACTCCACATCGTGAAACAAGAGTTTCACAGGCACCAATACTGAAATGGTAAGGTCGACAACCAGGCAGTACACCAGCGCACAAGACACCTGCCGACCCTCCAGATCCCTGACCTCGGCCGAAACCACACACACCTCCAACACATACCCCCCGTACCCCAGCCCCATCAGACCCCGGACTGGGTATCAGAGGACGCCCCCTATTTCTTCCACGACAGACCATACCACTACCCCAACCCCATCCAACATCTCGCCCGCGTGCTCGGCTACGCAGACAGCCGGGCACACATCCAGGAGCTCCAGGACAGACTGCAAATCCCCCTCTACCACTCAGCACTGCGCCCCGCGAACGTCCCGGCCCATCTCCAAAAAGGACGCATCAAGCTCCTCAGGGAGCAAGTACCATTCCTCACCAGAGTCGCCAGATGGCTCGCCCGCAAGCTAATCCACGTCCCCGAAGAGGACACACGTTGCCCGTGCGACCACACCACCCCAGAGGACTGGGAACACTTCAAGAAATGCCCCCTCCATACAGGCGGGGACACGCTAGTGGGCGGGTCCCCGGCGGAAACCCTACGACAACACGAAGGCTGGCCAACCCACAGCCACGCACACCAGGGCACCGAACACCTCTTCTGGGATCCCCTGGTCAAAGAAGCCACCATGAGAGGGGCGGTGACACAGGCCCTGCACCGACACCTCACCAAACACACGGAAAGCCCCATGGAGGCAGAGTAAGAAAAAGTGCTTTTCCATTGCTTTGAGGCATACTCTAGTTGTATTAGAGATGCACTGAGCATCCATGCATTTTTATCTTAGTATTGGTCCCACCAAAACTGGTGATAACACATTTTGACCTATGGAACCAGACACCCAATCAGGATATGGGATGGACCCCTTAATCCCCTTTCAATGTGAAGCTATTCATCTTTTCCTGAGTTGACTGAGAACTGACATATCCAAAGTAGAGCCTATGAATTTATCTATGTTTTTCCATGAATTCTTAGCTATCCTAGTGGTATGCACCCTAGGGGGCTGGGCACCTCTTTTTGAGAGGTCCTGGGTTCAACTCCTGGTCAGCCTAGCTAAGTAGGAAGATCCCATGTGACATGGCAGTGACCTCATCGCCACATGCCCTGCCACCTCAGCACATATGGGACCCAAAACAAAGAGTGCACATCTCCTGAGATGGCACTATGGAGAGAGAGTGACCATGGGGCAGTTTTCTAACTCTTTTCCAAAACATTTCAGCTATCTTTGTGAAGATGCATTCCTTTGTGACCTGAGTTGCAGTTTCTGTGAATATCCAATCATCTTTCACTGTCAACACTGCAGCCCTTCATGCTTTGATCCTGATTATCTTCTCCTTGCACACTTCTGCCTTGGGTTATCCTGGATTGACTCTACTTCTGTAAACAAAAGGTTTTCATCTTCCAAAACAAGCAGCAGGAAACCCTACAGCAACAGCAAGCAGCAGGAGAAGCAGAAACACAGTGCTGAAACCACTATAAACTTTTCTGGTAGCAAGAGGCAGCCTGTCTCTGTGCACCGGCAGCGACCCCGCGCCGTACAACCAGTGCGCCGAGTACAGGCAAATATAAGCAGAAGGGTGACTGAAGATGGACACAAGGAAGGAGGACGCCGACGTGAAGACAGCGCCAGCGCCTGAGGCACCGGCAAGGCCAGCACCCGGCGCTGTACCTTCGGCGGAGCCCTTACATGGGCCAGTGGATGCGGCTGAGGACTCCCTGGATGGACTCCAGACGGCCTTTGGGGCCCTGTCTGTCGAAGAGGCGGTCGTGGTCACTCAGCCTGTGAAGAGGAAGAGAGGAGAGAGCGAGAATGATGCGGGAAACGAAGCAGACGAAAGAGAGGAACAAGGGCAAGACCCAACGCATGACCCTACCTTCGAAGGCGCACCAAGCGCTTCTGGCCTCCACGCATCACCCTCTCCTATGACCACCACACTCCCAGCCGCTGCAACATCCACTTCCACAACCAACCCGCCTATGGCAGAGGGCACAGGCTCTACTGGCATGCCTCACTACCCCGCCTATGGTATGGGCCCACCTACCACTGCGCTCCATGAGACAACTACTGCCAGTGAGCCGGTGGCTACCAGCTCTGCGCCGCGATGGTATGCGGCTGAATATTCCCATCCACTAACCGCTACTGGAACCTATGTGGATGTTCCTGGGTATGCACCTGGCTATGCAACCTTGAGTGGGTTGAGGAGGGGACCGGAATCTCTTGGTGGCAGGAGTACAGGATCGGGAAGATCCTCCAACAGGTCCCTGACGCGGTCGGAGATCAACGAGGTGCTCCGAGGAGCCACCTCAAAAATCGTGGGCGACCTCACGCAAGAGATCCGTGAGAAGCTGGAGCCCCTGATGATCCCGCCCCAAGCGTCACCTATCTCGGTGGGAATGTCACCCCACCGAGTACAGGCCAATCACCTGGCGGCAGGGTTGACAAATACCCTGGGGAGCCTGAGGAGCAGACCGATGCCGACGCCTGCAGCTATTCCGAGAAGTCCCTTCGTGCCGAGAACGGCCCAGCCGCCTTACAGCCACGTGACGAACTCGACGAGGGCCGAGCTGGACCGGCTGGGGCTGACAGCCTTAAGGGCTATGGTGGACGTGGAGCCTTATGGCTCCAGTGATCTAGGCGGAGACCCCTCTGATGATGAGCCGCCGTCGATGGATTCTTCTTCGCCCTCAGATGACGATGACCCTGAGGACCCCGAGGACCCAAAGGGGAAGAAGAAGAAGAAGAAGAAGAAGAAGACCCGATGCCCTGAAGGACGCAGGTCTCAGGAGGCGAAGGCTATTGCCACCTCCAAGATCGTGGTTAACCTGCCTGAGTTCACAGGCAAGGACCTCAGCGAGTTCACTGAGAATTTTGGCCGGTTCCTACGACTGACTGGCCAAACCCACGCTAGTCGGCGAGTGAAGTGCGATCTGCTCCTGCAGTGCTGCAAGACCAAGTACCTGGAGAAGCAGGTCAGGCAGATCGTGACTAACTCCGCCACCTTTGCCGATGTGGTGGTTGCCCTGGAGAGGCAGTACCCGACCTACGAAACCGACCTCTCCATCAGGGCCGAGATCCAGAACCTGCCCGTGCTGCCCAACAACCCCAAACCTGGCAGGGTCTCCGAGCTGTTGGCTGATCTGGATCACTGGGCTGGACGACTGACGCCCGGTTCCTACAGCAGCGACGACCTGCTGTTCTGGTTGGTGGCCAAGCTCCCTCGAGAGCTATGGGACGAGTGCCGTTCGACGGCTGAGCGCAATGCTAGATCCCTCCGCTACGAGGATCTATGCGTGCTGCTCCTAGGGCTGGCGCTGGAGAAGGAGAGCGACCAGCACTTGAACAACTACCGTCCTGGTGGTGGAGGTTCTGGAGGTCATGGCAAAGGGTACCAAGGGTCCCGACCTGGGCAGGGGACTACCCCCAAACACGCCCACGCCCGCATCATGGAGAACGTGAAGGAGCTATTCTGGTGTGATGCCAGGGACGAGCAGGGCCACCTGCAGCACGCCCCTGACTGCGAGCAGCGAGACTGCTTCGTAGTCCAGGGGAAGCAGCAGGAGAAGAACACCGGCGCCAAAGCGAAGCTGCCGGATCATTACCGGTGCACCATCACGTGTGCATTCTGCGGTAAGCGGAAGCACTACGAGGATGAGTGCTACCATAAGCAACGCCTATCGGCGAAGCTTAAGGGTGAAGATCCTGGCAAAGGCTCAGGCAAAGGTGGAGGCAAAGGCAAAGGCAACAACTCCGGCAAGGGCAAGTCGAAAGGACGTGGTCAAGGGCAAGACAAGGGTCAACGTGGACGAGGAGGAGGCGCTAACCGCCAGCCCGACAACAAGAACAAGGACAAGAACGGAGGCAACCCCAACCCTAATCCAGGGGGGAACTCCGAGCCCTCTGGAGGGCAGTCTGGACCTACCACACGCTCACAAACGCAGGCCCAGCAAAAACAAGGAGCCAAGCGTGAGCATGAAGGTAGTGATGACGGCAACGCTAAGAAGAGGAGCCGTTTCATGAGGATGGCCCGCAAACTGCGGAACAAGGGGTTCGAGGTGACCTGTCCCGCGGAATTCTGACGGGGACGCTCCGGTGGCACCGAAGAACCGGTGTTTTGGGTATGTATCTGACTAGGGGGACGCGAATACCTGGGAGTATTGGACACTGGCGCCACCATCTCTATCGTGGCCAAGAAAATTTTACCTTGTGGGAGCCTCAAGAACACCATGACCACCGCCGCTATACGCATGGGGGACGGACATGTGGTGCACAGCTGCGGGGACTGTGAAGTGGAGGTACCTATGGGCTCCCGGAATATCGCCCATCGGTTCTATGTGATGGACACTGAGGCCTTCGACTTTGTACTGGGTACTGACTTCTTCGTACAGCACTCCCAGATACAATCCCTGACGCTGCAAGCGCCCTACCTCCTCTACGTGGACCACGGCAGTGGCAGAGAGTCTGTGCCACTGGAGCAGTCGGAACATACCTCGAGTTACCTGAGACTATCGAAGGAGGAGCCCTCGAACATGATGGCGGCCTCCAAAACTGAGGACTATCACCTATTGGGGGAAG
Source organism: Eutreptiella sp. 'Long Island Sound 2002' (assembly GCA_964036045.1). Taxonomy (NCBI): domain Eukaryota; phylum Euglenozoa; class Euglenophyceae; order Eutreptiales; family Eutreptiaceae; genus Eutreptiella; species Eutreptiella sp. 'Long Island Sound 2002'. The sequence goes on from OZ038381.1 coordinate 61,517,107, forward strand.
TCCTAGACTAAGGTCTGAAGGAGTTGGGTTACTGTAGAGAAGACCTGAGTGTGGAGTTGTTCGCCAGCGACAAGCAGCATGTACTGGACCTTTACTGCAGCAAGGGGAAGAACTGCAGCTACAAATTTTACTGGCCCTCTTTCGGGATGGCCTACGGGAACCCCAGGTTCAGTGAACTGGGGAAGGTGCTGACCAAGGTGGCCTTGGAACGTTCCCGTATGGTCCTGTGTTCCCCCGATTGGGGAGCCCATGGGGGCAATGAGTACTGGCGAAATCTCCTGGACAGGCTGACTATCAGCTCTGTTCGTTTGCCTGATGAGGCCATCTACGTGCCTCTGGGACGCAAGACGCCTATTGGGAAACCCCGGATGGGGGAGTATGCTCAGCGTGGTGGACGGAAGTCTTACCACCATCCCCTGGGAGGACCTGGACCCGACTCTGGTCCAAGCTATACAACGAGAAATCGATGGACTCGCCTTGGGTGACTTGAAGGATCGCCTACGACCTCAAGATGCTGTTGAGACTACACCCGGAGGAGATGAGTACGTCGTGACTGACACCAACGCCCCCAACTCTCCCTGTCATGTACCTGTTCCTGATGGAGTCTCTGAGTGTGGACTATCTGAGCTACCTAGCTCTATCCACTCAGATGACGAAACTGAGCACGACGCCTTCTTCGTGCAGACCTGTGTGGAGGAAGTGGAGAACGCCGAGTACGTCGCCCCACTGAAACCCCTACTCTCCATGAGGGTCGAAGACCCCGTGGATGAGGAGCTGGACCCTCGATCCAGGCTCAGGGAGTATGTGGATTCCACTACGCGAAGCCTACCCGCAGCTCATGGCCACTGAAGCAAGGACGTATGGGAGACCTATCCCAATTGAAGGAGGACCTCGAACAGAAGATCACCACCTGGCAAAGGGAGGTAGATCTCAAGCTCATGAAGAGCGTGTGGGGCGCCCATGTGAGGACCCCAGAGGAGGACGACCTCTCGGAGGAATGTGTATGTGAACCCCCTCGAGCGTGCCTATGTTGCCATCGTCCACCGGAGTTGGTTGAACAAGACCTTCTATCTGCCTACCAAGGGCTGAAGGACACTACCACGGGCGGAGAGTCGGTGGAGGACCACCTCCCTACGTCTATTACTCAGGGGGCAAGCAACTTACACTCTGACGAGGACATGGAGGACAAGATCAAGGTATTGGACCCGCGGGTACAGAAGCTTATAAGGACCTATCTGGAGGTGCTCGGAGAACTACCCCCTCCAGCCTCATGTGACAAGCTGGTACAGATGGACCTCAAGCTGAAACCCGAGTTCGTGGGTCACAAGATCCAGAGGAGACCCTATCTAGCTCCTAAAGAGCAGGCCGACGAGATTGAGCGACAGATACAAGAATGTATCGACGCTGGCCTAGGACTACCCCCTACACTGCAGCCCCTGTTTCCTGGTGGCTAAACCTGGGTCTACAGCCAAACGGCTGGTAGTGGACTACGGAGAGCTGAACAAGAAGACATTGAACCACTCAGGGTCCATTCCCAATATGGAGTCTACCCTGGAGAAGATAGCCTCCTGCCGCTACAAGACCAAGATGGACAAGCGAAGCGGATTCTGGCAAGTGGACCTGATGCCCAACGCACAGGAACTACTGGCCTTCATCACCCCTCAGGGGAGGGTGTTCAAGTGGAAGGTCATGCCGTTTGGCGTGGCTAACGCACCCGCTCTATTCCAAGAGCTGATGAACAAGATCTTGTCCATCCTACGAAGGAGACCTAAGGTGCAGGAGCTCATATCCCGTGGTGCCCAGATGGAGGCTCACATCGACGATGTATGCCTTGGGACCAATACCCAGGAGGATCACCTAATCCTCTTGGGTGAGTACTTTGCGGTCTGCCAGGAGAACCACACACGACTCAAGCTGGAGAAGTGTGAGTTCATGCAGGAGACCATGCAGTACCTGGGGTTTGACGTTGGCTATGGGTGGTGGACCACGGCGGCCTCTGAGGCCAAACCCCTGATGGATGCCAAGGTACGACACGAAGACCCCAAGAAAGGACTTCATGATGTACGCAGTTTCATTGGGGCGTGCAACTTCTATCGCCGCCACATCAAGAACCTCACCTATACCAGCGCCGTACTGACGGACTTGATCAAGAAGAGTACTACTTGGCGCTGGGGCCCACAAGAGCAACAAGCGTTTGACGAGCTCAAAGACAAGGTAGCCAACACTAAATGCTTGGGCGTGCCTAGAGCACAAGGGGAGATTATCCTGGTGACCGACGCCAGCAATGTGGGCGGTGGTGGGAAGTTGTTCCAATGGCAAGCACTAGAGAAGGAGGAGTTCGACTCGGCCATTTCCCAATGGGGGACGGAAGGTCTCAACCGAGATGGAACCCTCAAGCACAGCTACCCTGACGACAAGTGGGTCCTAGTACCTCTGGGCAACTGGAACTGGAAGTGGAACCAGGCCAGGGGGAACTACTCCACCTATGAGCAGGAATTGCTCGCGGGTATGCTGGTGCTATCCTCACAAGCACGACTGTTGGGGAGTAACCCTGTGGTCTGGCTGTGCGACCAAGAACCGGTCCGCAGTTTCCAGAAGGGTCCCCCGCCTGAGAAGGCCAAGCTACGGCGCTGGTGGACCTACCTCAGTCAACTGCGGCTGACGGTACACCATATCCAGGGAGTGAAGAACGAATGTGCCGACTACATCAGCCGCAACAACTTCGACGCCCTGATTGGTGCCCGGTCTGAAGCGCTGGCTAAGGAGGTGTTCAGCCGTATGGACGTCCACTTGGACCTCAACATGACTATGATACGCCCCCTGGATGGACTCCAACAATCGGAGTACCTGGAGGAGTTTGGGGATATCTACAAGCGCCTGGAGAAACGCCTTGAACCCCTCCTGGTCAACCAAGACCAGTGGAAGAGGGACAAGAGCTACCTCTGGCACGAGGACCGCATCGTGGTGCCTAGTGACCGAGTCCCAGCGCTGCTGAAGTGGGCCCATGAGTCCAGTGGTCATGCGGGTGCTGACCGCACCCTGAGGCTGTTCAAGCAGTGGTTCCACACTACGTGGACTGACGACCAACTGCCGAAAACCCTCCAGCCTATCGTGGACAAGTGCCCGTGCAGGTCCTGTAAACCAGGGGATATCAGGGACAGAGGTCTCTACTCGACCCTGCCCATCCCTCACTGTGCTAACAGTGTTCTATACGTGGACTACACGGAGATGCCGAAGTTCGGGGGCTATGACTTCGCCCTCGTGGTAACCTGTGGGTTGACCAGGTTTACCAGGGTGTTCCCATGTACCAAGCACATTACCGGGGAGGAGACTATCAAGATACTCCTGGAGGAGTGGTTTTGTGTCTATGGGGCGCCCAAGGAGATCAACTCCGATGAGGACGTACGAGTACGCTCAGATACTGGCTGGTACAAGAGGGTCCTGAGATCCCTCAATGTCCAGGTGTCTACGGGGATTCCCTACTCTCACACGAGCAACCCCCTATGTGAGCGACAGATCCGTGTCCTGAAGGAGAACGTACGGATATGGTGCAAAACTGAACGCACCAGAGACTGGGTGAGACTACTTCCCGTCATATCCTTGATGGTGAACTCCCAAGAGAGTTCAGCTACTGGCTACTCGCCCCATGAGCTATTCCTCGGGCGCCCGGCATAGTTCCTACATGCCCCCTATCCAGAGGACACCCATTCTTCTGTGGGTGAATGGGTCCAAGAGCAACAAGCGAAGGTGGACAAGGCCAAGGCTATGCTCCAGGGAGTGAGGGAGCGTCAGTGGAACAAGAAGAACAAGCACCGAGTACCGGCCACCTACCAAGAGGGGGATTGGGTGCTGGTGCACCACAGTCGACTACCCGCCTGGCCACGCTCTACCAGCGATGACCCATACTTCGGGCCGTACAAGATTCTATCAGTGGATGGACACCGTATCACCGTGCGGTGTTCTCCCCGTCTAGGGGGGACCCTGGTGTGCGCTGCTCAACACCTGAAGCGCTACTATGATCCTGAAGACCTCTGTGGGGAGGAGTGGGAGCTGAACGACGAGGAAATCGCGGCCCTGGACCCACAAGGGGCTGCCAGCCCTATGGAAGTTGAAGGTGAACTCCCCGACATGAACGCCGAGGAGATGGCTAAGGAGGGCTTCTACCTGGTGAAGTCTGTCCTACGCCACCGCTATCGCCAGGGTTGGCGCTTCCTCACCCTCTGGGAAGGGTTTGGAGTCGAAGAGGCCACCTGGGAGCCCTTCTCTGCATTTGTTCTACCTGAGGGACGCCTAAACTCAGTTCTGGTTGACTACTTGTCCCAGAACAACCTTGGTGAGTTGCTGAGGCTCGCTGAGACGCTTGCCTCCAAGACTAAAGCTAGGGACTGAACCTTACCCTTACCTGCCAAAGCGTATGTGTGAGTGTGCTATTCCTAAGGTCCTGAGAGCAAGCCGCAGAAGTGGTGTCCTAATTATACCCAAGTCTGCACGCTTGCTAAACCTGGAGGGTTGGCTTATTGATGCCACGGGGTACGCCCCGGGTCTCCCCTCCCCTAAGCGCCCAATTTCTGTGCTGGCGCAAAACCTTTGGGGAATACCCAGCGTACTAATCCAGGTATTGTTTTCCCTACCTATCTGTCTACTACAGGGAGGGGTGGCCAAAAGCTATGAAGGCATGAAAACGCCCTTTTGCTATGTGGCCAAAACACTGACCTAACCACTGCCACCGTCCACCAACCCTGCTAAAATTGCAGGAAACGGGTGGGACAGTGACACACGCACTACAGGTCCTACACACCCTACAGTGGCACCATCCTGGTGGGCGAGCACTGGAGCAACTGGCTCAAGCCCCCACTCAGGACTACCACACCTACACGCACACTCTACTGGGCGTTGCGAAGGCAAAGGTGTCGTGGGTCCTAGCGACCCTCCTGTGAAATGACAAGAGAACACAGCGCTGCTAAGCAACTGTGGCCTAACAGGGGACGCCACAACGCGTTTCCCCTGCTAGGGCTTGGAGGGAAGAGGTGCTCTTGCGTGCACGGCGCAGATGTCGATGGAGTCGGACTCCCTGCTCTGCCACAGGCAGAGGGGAGTTACTTGTTTGTGTGATCTGCGCCCTTGTTTAGCAGGGCATGAAAAAAAATGGTATGCTGCTGCACCAATCACCCTACCTGCCCACCTGTAAAGCAAAGGCAAATGAAGAGGCGTTTGCGGCGGAGGAACCAAGCCACACTCCCCGTATTATACGGTTCTCAGTGTGACCTATAATACACTGTCCGCAAACACGCTGAAGATTCAGCTACCTCTGTCAAGCAAGCAAGCGTTAAGGGACTCCTCAGGTTCTCTTAAAGAACGTACCAAGGAGCCCCTGGGTAGCCTAAACAAGGTTTACCGTGCGCACTTCGCGTGGCCTACCCTTTAATGCGTGTGTGCATGCGCGAGTATGCACGAGCGTTTTGGGCAAACCTGCCCATCTCATCACCAATCACGAACTCCACCAGGGGGTGGCCCCGCCTGGGCTTACTCACCTTACCTACCGCTGGAGAGAGAGAGCAACTGAGGGACGCACGCGAAGAACGTTGCTATGCACTTGTGTGTATGTCTAATCACCCTGATCTGACCGCTAATCATCTGCAATCTTTCTAATCAATCCCTCTATCGCGTCCAATCGTTGTAAGCGCTGCTACAAGACTCGTTCACGGAGACACGAGACGAGCAATGTGTATGCGGCATACGAGACGAGCATACCTGTAGTTTATACCTGATTCATTGAAGTCTTTTCGATTAATTTTCGAATTCTTGAATTTTCGATACTTCTATTAGTGTGGATGGAATTTGTATGTTTATTTATTAATGTGTGTCTCGTCATTTTCAAGACTACGTGAGACATACGTTTATAATTCCATTATTTCTCCATTTTCCGGCGCTTCGCTAGGAGCCGCTCCTGCGCGCCGCCTTTTTATGCGTATGAATTTCTGGATTTAAAAAATCCAGAGATGACTATAATTTTTATAAAAATGTGCTTCTGATGCACCATTGGATTCTGCTCAGGTGTGTTGTTTCAGAAAAGTTCTAGGCCGTCATTTGACGGATTTTGCTGTCGTCGCTTCGTTTTTGCGTGGATTCGTCCAAAATTCTCCCATTCCTGCCTCTGCAGATACCCACGCGCAGCTACGCTGAGTAGGCCGTGTTCGGGCCGAAACACAGCAGCCTGGAGAGACTGAGCAGAACCCAAGACCCCACCAAGGGGCAATTTAATTTTTTTGAGACTCCCTCCGCCCTAAGACAGGTCACAGGTCGCCAGCAGGTTTACGAGAACCCATGCGAGTGTGTATATTGTGTCTTGCGTTGGGGTTGTGTTGACGCTGCGTCTTGGAGGGAGCGATGCATATGCACATGTTTTGGCATGCTCCCATACTAACCCAACCAAGCCACAGGAGCCCCGGCAGCGCCATGAGCGCTGAGTCTTCTGTAGGAAATGTTACAAACAGTGCAGCAAAAGAGCGCCAGCCATGGTGAGCGCCCATTTTTCTGTGTGAGGGAAACTATAGGTATTTTAAAGTAGATGTGGAAACCAAGGAAAGGCCGAGAAAAATTCCCTTTTTCCTAAAATGCGACAGTGGTGGCCACCACAGCACAAGGGGGGAGTAAGAAAAAGTGCTTTTCCATTGCTTTGAGGCATACTCTAGTTGTATTAGAGATGCACGGAGCATCCATGCATTTTTATCTTAGTATTGGTCCCACCAAAACTGTTGATAACACATTTTGACCTATGGAACCAGACACCGAATCAGGATATAGAGTGGACCCCTTAATCCCCTTTCAATGTGAAGCTATTCATCTTTTCCTGAGTTGACTGAGAACTGACATATCCAAAGTAGAGCCTATGAATTTATCTATGTTTTTCCATGAATTCTTAGCTATCCTAGTGGTATGCACCTTAGGGGGCTGGGCACCTCTTTTTGAGAGGTCCTGGGTTCGATTCCTGGTCAGCCTAGCTAAGTAGGAAGATCCCATGTGACATGGCAGTGACCTCATCGCCACATGCCCTGCCACCTCAGCACATATGGGACCCAAAACAAAGAGTGCACATCTCCTGAGATGGCACTATGGAGAGAGAGTGACCATGGGGCAGTTTTCTAACTCTTTTCCAAAACATTTCAGCTATCTTTGTGAATATGCATTCATTCGTGACCTGAGTTGCAGTTTCTGTGAATATCCAATCATCTTTCACTGTCAACACTGCAGCCCTTCATGCTTTGATCCTGATTATCTTCTCCTTGCACACTTCTGGCTTGGGTTATCCTGGATTGACTCTACTTCCGTAAACAAAAGGTTTTCATCTTCCAAAACAAGCAGCAGGAAACCCTACAGCATCAGCAAGCAGCAGGGGAAGCAAAAACACAGTGCTGAAACCACTATAAACGTTTCTGGCAGCAGCGCACCTCCAGCTAGAAGCAGTCCGCAGAGCAGCGGCCCAAATGGTACACCGCAATCACCTCCTGTTAACACACGCGGAGCAACTCACCGACCCCACCGCCAGGGAACACATGCAGCGTCTCATCCATTACGATGCCGTGCATGACCCAGAGGTCCGCTAACCCACTCCGTGCCCCGCACGCGCCCCCCATCTCCATCCGCAGGCCTCCAAGACACCACCAGAGCGCCCCAAAGCCCATCTCTCACCCAAGAAGCCACCCGGCAGCGCCCAGCCCGGCCGAGCCCAACCAGGGCCAACCATACCTCGACGTAGACGCGCAAGACCCCGGCAGCCCACCCAGCCCACCCCCCCTCGGACCCAGGGCACCCCCCCCTCACATCGGCCACCATCCGCGACCCTGACCTCCTCCAAGCAACCCTCCAAGGCAGGGCCCTGACCACTCCCCTGGGCTGGTACCGCCTACAAGAGGACTGGACCAAGCTCACCGTCAAAGCCCTCCGGGACCTGACCACCCCAGGCAACGGCCTCCACGAGGCCATCGTAGACCTCGTACTCTGGCGAGCCCGCAAACACACCAAGGGCCAGCACGTCTGGATCTCCCCCATCGAGTGGGGCCAGGCCCTGAAACACGACATCGACATCAACGTCACACGTCAAGGGACCATACGCCTACGACGGGCCCCAGCGGAGAGGGACCACCCAGCGGACCTGAACCACCCGGAGCAGTGGGAACAGGCCATCGCACCAACCCGCAACACCGCCCTCCGCGCCGCTGGCCTCCGCACCCCAGACGATGACCTCGCTCCCCCACCTACAGACAGTGACCCCCCCCCCGCCAGTGGTCTGGTGTACAGTGCTCGAGCGCGGGCACTACTACGTGATAGCCGCTACGGCTACATCCCCCGGTCCGCAATGGATCGTCAAAGGGACAGACACCATGCTCGCCCCAGGGGCCGCCCCACCAGGGGCAGTAGGGGACCCCACCACCCCGCACAGGGTCCTCAGGGGCGTCCTCCAGCCAGGGGGACCAGCCCCGAGCCCGCGCCCTGGCCCAAACTACCTCAGGGAAGGCGGGCTACCACCTGGGACTGGCCATGCTCTGCCTGACCCACTGGATCTAGCGCCGCTGGCCACCCACGGGGACCGTGCCCTGGATTTGGGCCATCCCCACCGCCCACACACAAATCGAGGCGGGCCTGGACACGCGGCCAAACCCCCACCCCCAGACCGCAGCACTCCCTCACCTGCGGGTACCACGCCATCCACAGGGTCCTCAGCCGCGTTGGTCTTAGCCCAGAGCTAGCATACCCCCTTCTTACCACTGACCAAGAGGTCCACCAGATACGCAAGCTCGTCTGCGAAATCCTTGCCGCGGCAGCAGAAGACGGCAAGCTTCTCCTCCAAACCGCCCGGCCTACAACTGACCACGCAAGCGCGCCGCTGCGAGCGGACACATACACCGACACAGCACACTCCACTGCACAAACCCCACCCATGCCCCTCCCCTCTCGCTGCTCACGCGGAGACCCACACACGCCCACCATCGCGCGCAACCCCGGGCCCCGCAACACAGGCCTCCCCCACCCGCCCGAACACCAGCACACGCCCGCCACAGACCCACCCGCCGGACACCCCTCACCACCCCCCACACTCGACAACCCGCACACACCCACCCCACCCAGTGGCCCGCACACGCCCCCCGCGCACACCCGGGAAGACCCAGGCCCACCCCCCCCGGCCCCCGAATGCAGCCCACGCGAATTGTTCCCCCCCGCGGACGCCAACCCACGCAACCTCACACATTGCAGGACCCCGAGCCAGCCAAGCCCGGAAGGAGAAGGCCACAGCCCCGCGCCTCCCTCTCCCGCCGCTGCCGACCAGATCGGCGCGCCGGGCCGCCAGGTCACGACCAGGCCCCCCCAGCCGCCCGCCCCCAACCTACAGCCTGACGACATGGCCTCCATCCTCCTTGCCGTGGCCGCAGCAGAAGCCGCCGCCCACAACCCCGCGGCCGCCCGCATCACAGCCCCACCCGCGTTCGTCACCTTCTCCTCATCCTCAGCCTCATCCACCTCCTCCACTCCATCCTCCGACCCACCCCTCCCCGCCGCCCTCATCACACAAAGCCACGGCAAAAGCCAAAGCCGCGGCCGCACGCACCGACCCCCCGACCCCCACACAGGCGACTCAGGCACCCCGGCAACGCACCGGGAAGATTCCTGACCTGGCATCGGCGCCCTCACACCTCCGGACAGAGGTCCTCCTCAACCTGGAACCGGACCCCAACCCGAAACCCGACCCCAAACCCAAGCTGGCGCCCAAACGAGCACACACAACACCACAAACGCAACGACACAATCCCAAGCGACCCCGCCCTAACCCAAACCCTAACCCAAGCCAGGACCCCCCACCCACCACAACCCACGCCCCCCTCCCACCAGCGGCCGCCGCCACCGCAGAGGCGGCCACCCAACACGACCCCATCCAAACCGTTGTCAACATCCCCATCTCCAAGCGCCCCGTCATCCATCCCCCACAAACCACCACTGCCGCCAGCCAAACCGACCCGAGGACGTGGGCCCCCTCGACCACCATCACCATTAAGCCCGGCTGCCGACCCGCCCCCCCTGCCCACCAAGTAGTACAGCCCCAGGGGCTGCGCACAATTGAAGCCGGTTCGGACCCTCGTGGCCATCTTTGGGTCACTTGGGGTGTGTATCTATGTCCCGGCAAGCTGCCATTGGCTGATATCATACTCTCCCATCCACCTGACCTAACCTGATGTGATAGTGTGATAGGCTTGGCCATTCCAGCTATGAGCGGCCATATTCAATACCGAGGCGCCGCCGGCTGAGATTTATGTATCAAAATATTAGGAATCAACAGGGTTTTTGTATCATAACGTTTCCGTAAATTTTCAGCTATCGGTTCTGATTGTCAATGTATCGGTGACTGTCAGTTGGCTCGCGATTTAGCGGTAACCGATTGGTTAACCGTTATTTTCAGATATTTTAGCGGAAACCCCGATGAAGGGTTAAACTTCATCAGTAAAGGGTTCGTTGCTTCCGCAATTTTCATGTTATACACTCGCAAAATTAATCCGATTTTTCAGACATTCAGAATCAGATTTTCGACTTGGAGGTCGCCGCACTGGATATGATTCATTTCGAGTGGTCCTACATTTTTTCCCGATCACGAATCAACCTTCCTTTTGTTGTCTCCTTCTTTTTCTTGGATAATAGGCGAAACAAAATTGATTGGTGAGGCCACTTTGAAAAGTCATATCTCCAGCTCAATGCGAGGAGTTTCAGTTTTGAGATATGGGCTTGAATCCCCTTGGTGTAAACTGAATTTAGGAAGCATCAACAGCCTTTGATGTGTACACATGCCCGGTGTGGTAAGGGATAATGGTCAAGAGGGTAGAAAATGATTTGTAACTCTTGGACCATGCAACCGAATATTTCAATGCAACTTTCGAGTGTACCGCATGAGTGTTGGTGTTGCATAGAAACTTTCCTTGGGTTCCTACGTATTTTTAACGTGAAGTTATGGCCATGGAGGGTCATGACATACCATGGTGGGAGCCACTTTTTGAGGGTATGTGTTATATGCATGGTATGTGCTTCGCTATGCTCACACCCATGTTATATATCTCCGTTTGTAGGAAGATATGTGGAGTCATACGTGGCAAGGGCTTTGCCCATGTTTCAACGGTGAGCTCCATAGCGCTAGACTAAGTCTACCGCACATAGGGTGCATGTGGGAAGGCTTATGGAGCAACCCACAAGCGCCAATATCCATTTTCCCATTTTCATGGTGCGTGTCGTGAGGAGGTTCGAAGGTGTCACTATGCGTCCATGTGGCCGGATCCAAGTGGGGGGATTGCTCGCAAATGGTCGGAAGCAATTGTATTTGGAACCATACGTTGATACCATGGGTTAGCGAAGTTATATACTATTGTGATTATCTTGAATTCGGCAATATTTGCATGTTTTTGACCTCATTTTGTGCTCATTTTTGTATTTTATGTGCTCAACTGGTTGGGCAACAGTAAAGTGCCTAGAGATCCGTGAACTATGGTATGTTGCTTATACGTTGGCACATGCTTCGGTGTTGCACCTCACCATATGCCATATCACGTGGTCACTTCGGCGTGGCACACGAGGCCTCACAAAGCTAGGTCTCAAATTCGTGAGTTGACTTGTGAAGCATGGCATGTTTATATCGGCAGGGGTTTGGGAGCCAATGTTGGGATATTCTTGGGCATCGACCTTTGGTCTATATCACCCTTGTAGACTACTCTCTGGTTTGACACATGCATGGAGCATTTGAACATTTGCTGTATGCACTTTTGAGTATATAATTGAATTTTGGGCATTATGGTGTGATTTGCCTGATTTTGCTATGTTGTGAGGTCATCTGCATGGGGCAATTCTCCAAGCCCACTCAACACCAAGTCCAACCAAGGTTATGTCAGGGTGGGTCATGGTCCTGAAGGCCACTCTACACCATGACACGCCACCTCCCCTATTGGGCTAGGATTTAGAGGCTTGGAAGTGAACACATTTTTGGGGTTTGTGTAGTGACCTTTGACACAAGGCATTTAGCCATCTTATTGGACTTGGTTCCGGGCATCATGTTGGTGAGTCAAGGGAAGGTCCTGAGTCCAGGGAATGAGGGGTCTATGGCTGTGATTGTGTATGTTTCCATCTTTCCCCAAAGTTGCTTGATTTGTGTTCATATGCCAATTTCAGGGCTTCTTTTCCATTATTCTATTGGTGCAATTCTATGTACATGCCCAACGCCCGTGTCTCCGTGTGCACCGTGAGGCGACCGGCGTGTTGAAAAGAAGTTGTTGAGCGTCAACGAGGGTCCTCAAAGACCCTTGGAAGCCCTCAGTGTGGCTTTGGATTTGAGCTATTGTACTTGGGAGTTGGTTATTGCAAGGGATCAGGATTTGTGTGAAGGAGCCATATTTTCACTATTTTTTTGTGGAAATTTTGCAGGATAAGGCAAGATCATGCAGAACCTGGTGAGAAGCAAGACCATAGGTGTGACAGGAAATGATGGAAGGGGTACAGCAGGGGCTGGTCCTGGTAGGGTCCTTCTTTATGATAGCAGAGGAGTACCTGCCCCCTACCGCCGCACCGGGGACTTGGGCCCTCATGAGCCCTGCCCAAGGACGCCCCGGGTGCAGATCGTTGAGTCCGTGGAGTCGACGCCGGACTTGGAAGCCCGAGAAGAGCGAGGATGCTCAGAACGGAGAGCCCTTGCAGGACATGGGCTAGACATGGAGGACCTGGCCTCCATGTGTGAAAGGCAATGCCGCAAGGCTTGCAATCTCCGCTCCGCTGCGGAGGAGTTGGAGGAGACTGGCAGCAACAGCAGAGCCCGGCGTTACCGGAAGCGCGGGTCCCCGAAACCCGCGGGGGAAGCCAGGGCGATGGAGACTGATCCCAGCCTGGTCAGCTGTGGTCTGCTGCAGATTCCGAGGGGCATTCTGATGGCTATCGGACCGCTTTCCCTTCAGAGTCAGAGGAGATGGCCATACTGCCCACAAGGGCGCACACGGCCCCCGAACCCAGCCTGGAGCATGACGCCGAGGCGTTGGAGAGGCCTATAAGAGCCAGAACGGCGCCTGTGGCCCGGCACACGGAGCCCATGCGAGATAGCATGGGCGACACACCCATGGCAGAGGAGTCCGAGGCGCCGGAAACCGTGGGATGGGCCGGATCAGTTGGAAAATACGTTGAGTGCCACTGCGAGCACATATCCTTCCTCATCGGCAAGTACCCAAAGATGGGGATGGATGCCATCGTGCAGCACCTCAACTGCCTGGACAACCAGAAGGACGGCCTAGAGGAGGACATCGCGGGGATCCTGGATGACCAGTCGGAAGCGGAGAGAGACATGGCGGAGCTGCGAGCGGAGCAGGATCGGTACCGAGAGAAGCTGGAGATGGCCCTGCAGAAGCAGCAGCGAGTGGTGGACAGCCTCCTCCACCTGGCGGAGGACATGTCGGGACGCCTGAAAAGGCTAGAGGAGTTACAACCCCTCGCCTCGGGTCCGGAGCTCCCGGCAAGGCCGGCAACGGCAGAGCTGGTGAAGCGGGTTAAGACCCTCAGGAGCACCATGGAGAAACCCATTGGCGGCCCTGCAGAGGCACCTTACGCGCCTCCGCATGTTGACCCGGGTGCGCTGCCGTTTGTTCCCATGTTCAGCGAATCCATAATGCTCCGGGAGCATACGGCACCGGCTGGGTCCATGCGGGAAGAGCACACAACCACGGACCTGAGGAGCCTGACGGTACAGATGTCCCATGCCGCCCAAGATCCACCGACCACTACGACTGCCCAGGCAGTTTATGCGGAAGAGGAGGCCCAGACCATGCAGGGGCGAGCCATGAGAAGGGCTGACGGACATGGTCGAGGCCATCCAGGCGGAAACCTCTGGGTGAAGGACCCCACAACAGGGGTTATGGACAGCCGGTGGAGCAAGTCCTTCCCGCATCCCAAACCCCATGGGTTCAGGCCCAACTGGACCCCACTCCATGGAGGAGAGGGATGTAGGATCAAAGCATGAAGGGCTGCAGTGTAAACAGTGAAAGATGATTAGATATTCACAGAAACTGCAACTCAGGATACACATGAATGCATATTCACAGAGATAGCTGAAATGTTTTGGGAAAAGAGTTAGAAAACTGCCTCAGGATCACTCCCTCTCCATAGTGCCATCTTAGGAGATGTGCACTCTTTGTTTTGGGTCCCATATGTGCTGAGGTGGCATGGTATGTGGCGATGAGGTCACTGCCATGTCACATGGGATCTTCCTACTTAGTTGGGATCTTCCTACTTAGTTAGGCTGACCAGGAATTGAACCCAGGACCTCTCAAAAAGAGGTGCCTAACCCCCTATGGTGCATACCACTAGGGCAGATAAGTATTCATGGAAAAACATAGATAAATTCATAGGCTCTACCTTAGGTATGTCAGTGCTCAGTCAACTCAGGAAAAGATGTTTTACTTCTGATTGAAAGGGGATTAAGGGGTCCACTCCATATCCTGATTGGGTGTTTGGTTCCATAGGTCAAAATGTGTTCTCACCACTTTTGGCTGGACCAATACTAAGATAAAAATGCATGGATGCTCAGTGCATCTCTAATACAACTAGAGTATGTCCCAAAGCAATGGAAAAGCACTTTTTCTTACTCCCCCCTTGTGCTGTGGTGGCCACCACTGTCGCATTTTAGGAAAAAGGGAATTTTTCTTGGCCTTTCCTTGGTTTCCACATCTACTTTAAAATACCTACAGTCTCCCTCACACTGAAAAATGGGCGCTCACCATGGCTGGCGTCCTTTTGCTGCTCTGATTGTACAGTTTCCTACAGAAGACTCAGCGCTCTTGGCGCTGCCGGGGCTCCTGTGGCTTGGTTGGGTTAGATTGGGAGCATGCCAAACATGTGCATATGCATCCCTTCCTCCAAGACGCAGCGTCGACACAACCCAAACGCAAGACACATTATACACACTCGCATGGGTTCTCGTAAACCTGCTGGCGACCTGTGACCTGTCTTAGGGCGTAGGGAGTCGAAAAGAAATTAATTTGCCCCTTGGTGGGGTCTTGGTTCTGCTCAGTCTCTCCAGGCACCTGCGTTTCGGCCTGAACACGGCCTACTCAGCGAGGCTGCGCGTGGGTATCTGCAGAGGCAGGAATGGGAGAATTATGGACGAATCCACGCAAAAACGAAGCGACGACACCTAAATCCGTCAAATGACGGCGCAGAATTTTTCTGAAAGGACACACCTGAGCAGAATCCAATTGTGCATCAAAGGCACATTTTTATAGAAATTATAGTCATCTCTGGATTTTTTAAGTCCAGAAATTCATACGCATAAAATGGCGGCGCGCAGGAGCGGCTCCTAGCGAAGCGCCGGAAAATGGAAAAATAATGGAATTATAAACGATTGTATCACGTAGTCTTGAAAATGACGAGACACACATTAATAAACAAACATACAGATTCCACCCACACTAATAGAAGCTTCAAAAATTCAAGAATTCGAAAATCAATTGAAAAGACTTCAATGAATCAGGTATAAACTACAGGTATGCTCGTCTTGCATGCCGCATACACATTGCTCGTCTCGAGTCTCCGTGACCGAGTCGTGTAGCAGCGTTAACCACGATAACCACGATAGAACGCGGTAGAGGGATTGATTAGAAAGATTGCTGATGATTAGCGGTCAGATCAGGGTGATTAGTCATACACACAAGTGCATAGCAACGTTAATCGCGTGTGCCCCTTTTGTTTTCCCTCCTTGCTTCACTTCCCAGCGGTAGGTAAGGTAGGTACGCCCAGGCGGGGCCACCCCCTGGTGGAGTCAAGATTGTTGTGGAGATGGGCAGGTTTGCCCACGTGATCGTGCATAGTCGTGCATGCACACACGCATTAAAGGGTAGGCCACGCGAAGTGCGCACAGTAACCTTGTTTAGGCTACCCAGGGGCTCCTCGGTACGTTCTTTAAGAGAGCCTGAGGAGTCCCTTAACGCTTGCTTGCTTGATAAGGGTAGCTGCTCCATGCAGCGTGTTTGCGGACAGCGTATTATAGGGCACACTGAGAAGGGTATAATACCTGGAGTGTGCCTTGGTTCCTCCGCCGCAAACGCCCTTTCATTTGCCTTTGTTTTACAGGTGGGCAGGTAGGGTGAGTGGTGCAGCAGCATTTTTTTTTATGCCCTGCTAAACAGGGGCGCAGATCACACAAACAAGTAACTCCGCTCCGCCTGTGGCAGAGCAGGGAGTCCGACTTCATCGACATCTGCGCCTTGCACACGCGAGCACTCCTTCCCTCCAAGCCCTTGCAGGGGAAACGCGTTGTGGCGTCCCCTGTGAGGCCACAGTTGCTTAGCAGCGCTGTGTTCTCTTGTCACTTCACAGGTGGGTCGCTAGGACCCTCGAGAACTTCCTCTTCGCAACGCCAAGTAGAGTGTGCGTGTAGGAGTGGTAGTCCTGCGTGGGGGCTAGAGCCAGTTGCCCAGCGCTCGCCTACCAGGATGGTGCCACTGTAGGGTGTGTAGGACCTGTAGGGGGCGTGTCACTGTCCCACCCTTTTCCAGCAATTTTAGCTGGGTTGGTGGGCTGTGACAGTGGGTTAGGTTAGTGTTTTTGGCCACATAGCAAACAGGCGTTTTGCATGCCTTCATAGCTTTTGGCCACCCCTCCCTTTAGTAGACAGGTAGGTAGGGAAAACAATACCTGGATTAACACTCTGGGTATTCCCCCAAGGTTTTGCGCCAGCACAGAAATTGGGCGCATAGGGGAGGGGAGACCCGGGGCGTACCCCGTGGCATCAATAAGCCAACCCTCCAGGTTCAGCAAGGGCGCAGACTTGGGTATAATTAGGACACCACTTCTGCGGCTTGCTCTCAGGACCTTAGGACTAGCACACTCACACATACGCTTTGGCAGGTAAGGGTAAGGTTCAGTCCCTAGCTTTATTCTTGGAGGCAAGCGTCTCGGCGAGCCTCAACAACTCACCAAGGTTGTTCTGGGACAAGTAGTCAACCAGAACGGAGTTTAGGCGTCCCTCAGGTAGAACAAATGCAGAGAAGGGCTCCCAGGTGGCCTCTTCGACTCCAAACCCTTCCCAGAGGGTGAGGAAGCGCCAACCCTGGCGATAGCGGTGGCGTAGGACAGACTTCACCAGGTAGAAGCCCTCCTTAGCCATCTCCTCGGCGTTCATGTCGGGGAGTTCACCTTCAACTTCCATAGGGCTGGCAGCCCCTTGTAGGTCCAGAGCGGCGATTTCCTCGTCGTTCAGCTCCCACTCCTCCCCACAGAGGTCTTCAGGATCATGGTAGCGCTTCAGGTGTTGAGCGGCGCACACCAGGGTCCCCCCTAGACGGGGAGAACACCGCACGGTGATACGGTGTCCATCCACAGATAGGATCTTGTACGGCCCGAAGTATGGGTCATCGCTGGTAGAGCGTGGCCAGGCGGGTAGTCGACTGTGGTGCACCAGCACCCAGTCCCCTTCTTGGTAGGTGGCCGGTACACGGTGCTTGTTCTTCTTGTTCCACTGACGCTCCCTCACTCTCTGGAGCATAGCCTTGGCCTTGTCCACCTTCGCTTGTTGCTCTTGGACCCATTCACCCACAGAAGAATGGGTGTCCTCTGGATAGGGGGCATGTAGGAACCACGCCGGGCGCCCCATGAATAGCTCATGTGGCGAGTAGCCAGTAGCTGAACTCTCTTGGGAGTTCATCATCAAGGATATGACGGGGAGTAGTCTCACCCAGTCTCTGGTGCGTTCAGTTTTGCACCATATCCTGACGTTCTCCTTCAGGACACGAATCTATCGCTCACATAGGGGGTTGCTCGTGTGAGAGTAGGGAATCCCCGTAGACACCTGGACATTGAGGGACCTCAGGACCCTCTTGTACCAGCCAGTATCTGAGCGTACTCGTACGTCCTCATCGGAGTTGATCTCCTTGGGCGCCCCATAGACACAAAACCACTCCTCCAGGAGTATCTTGATAGTCTCCTCTCCGGTAATGTGCTTGGTACATGGGAACACCCTGGTAAACCTGGTCAACCCACAGGTTACCACGAGGGCGAAGTCATAGCCCCCGAACTTCGGCATCTCCGTGTAGTCCACGTATAGAACACTGTTAGCACAGTGAGGGATGGGCAGGGTCGAGTAGAGACCTCTGTCCCTGATATCCCCTGGTTTACAGGACCTGCACGGGCACTTGTCCACGATAGGCAGGAGCGTCTTCCGCAGCTGGTCGTCAGTCCACGTAGTGTGGAACCACTGCTTGAACAGCCTCAGGGTACGGTCAGCACCCACATGACCACTGGACTCATGGGTCCACTTCAGCAGCGCTGGGACTCGGTCACTAGGCACCACGATGCGGTCCTCGTGCCAGAGGTAGCTCTTGTCCCGCTTCCACTGGTCTTGGTTGACCAGGAGGGGTTCAAGGCGTTTCTCCAGGCGCCGGTAGATATCCCCAAACTCCTGTAGGTACTCCGATTGTTGGAGTCCATCCAGCGGGCGTATCATGGTCATGTTCAGGTCCAGGTGTACGTCCATACGGCTGAACACTTCCTTAGCCAGCGCTTCAGACCGGGCACCAATCAGGGCGTCGAAGTTGTTACGGCTGATGTAGTCGGCACACTCGTTCTTCACTCCCTGGATATGGTGTACCGTCAGCCGTAGTTGACTGAGGTAGGTCCACCAGCGACGTAGCTTGGCCTTCTCAGGTGGGGGGCCCTTCTGGAAACTGCGGACCGGTTCTTGGTCGCATAGCCAGACCACAGGGTTACTCCCCAACAGTCGTGCTTGTGAGGATAGCACCAGCATACCCGCGAGCAGTTCCTGCTCATAGGTGGAGTAGTTCCCCCTGGCCTGGTTCCACTTCCAGTTCCAGTGGCCCAGAGGTACTAGGACCCACTTGTCGTCAGGGTAGCTGTGCTTGAGGGTTCCATCTCGGTTGAGACCTTCCGTCCCCCATTGGGAAATGGCCGAGTCGACCTCCTCATTCTCTAGTGCTTGCCATTGGAACAACGTTCCACCACCGCCCACATTGCTGGCGTCGGTCACCAGGATAATCTCCCCTTGTGCCCTAGGCACGCCCAAGCACTTAGCGTTGGCTACCTTGTCTTTGAGCTCGTCAAACGCTTGTTGTTCTTGTGGGCCCCAGCGCCAAGTAGTACTCTTCTTGATCAAGTCAGTCAGTACCGCGCTGGTGTAGGTGAAGTTTTTGATGTGGCGGCGATAGAAGTTGCACGCCCCAATGAAACTGCGTACATCATGAAGACCTTTCTTGGGGTCTTCGTGTCGTACCTTGGCATCCATCAGGGGTTTGGCCTTAGAGGCCGCTGGGGTCCACCACCCATAGCCAACGTCAAACCCTAGGTACTGCATGGTCTCCTGCATGAACTCACACTTCTCCAGCTTGAGTCGTGTGTGGTTCTCCTGGCAGACCGCAAAGAACTCACCCAAGAGGATTAGGTGATCCTCCTGGGTATTGGTCCCGAGGCATACATCGTCGATGTGAGCCTCCATCTGGGCCCCACGGGATATGAGCTCCTGCACCTTAGGTCTCCTTCGTAGGATGGACAAGATCTTGTTCATCAGCTCTTGGAACAGAGCGGGGGCGTTAGCCACGCCGAATGGCATGACCTTCCACTTGAATACCCTCCCCTGAGGGGTGATGAAGGCCAGTAGTTCCTGCGCGTTGGGCGTCAGGTCCACTTGCCAGAATCCACTTCGCTTGTCCATCTTGGTCTTGTAGCGACAGGAGGCTATCTTCTCCAGGGTAGACTCCATATTGGGAATGGACCCTGAGTGGTTCAGCGTCTTCTTGTTCAGCTCTCCATAGTCCACTACCAGCCGTTTGGCTGTAGACCCAGGTTTAGCCACCAGGAAACAGGGGCTGCAGTGTAGGGGGTAGTCCCCATCCTTGTACTCCAGGACTAGGCCAGCGTCGATACATTCTTGTATCTGTCGCTCAATCTCGTCGGCCTGCTCTTTAGGAGCTGGATAGGGTCTCCTCCGGATCTTGTGACCCACGAACTCGGGTTTCAGCTTGAGGTCCATCTGTACCAGCTTGTCGCATGAGGCTGGAGGGGGTAGTTCTCCGAACACCTCCAGATAGGTCCTTATCAGCTTTTGTACCCGCGGGTCCAGTACCTTGATCTTGTCCTCCATATCCTCGTCGGAGTGTAAGTTGCTTGCCCCTTGAATAGAAGTCGGGAGGTGGTCCTCCACCGACTCTTCGCCCGCGGTAGCATCCTTCAGCCCTTGGTAGGCATACAGAAGGTCTTGCTCAACCATCTCCGGTGGACGATGGCAACATAGGCACGCTTTAGGGGGTTCACATACACATTCCTCCGAGAGGTCGTCCTCATCTGGGGTCCTCACATGGGCACACCATACGCTCTTCATGAGCTTCAGATCTACCTCCCTTTGCCAGGTGGTGATCTTCTGTTCGAGGTCCTCCTTCAGTTGGGATAGGTCTCCCATACGTCCTTGCTTCAGTGGCCACGAGCTGCGGGTAGGCTTCGCGTAGCATAGCTTTTTCGCCACCAACTTCCTCTTGGAATCCACATACTCCCTGAGCCTGGATCGAGGGTCCAGCTCTTCATCCACGGGGTCTTCCACCCTCATGGAGAGTAGGGGTTTTAGTGGGGCGACGTACTCGGCGTTCTCCACTTCTTCCACCGCAGTCTGCACGAAGAAGGCGTCGTGCTCAGTTTCGTCGTCTGAGTGGATAGAGCTAGGTAGCTCAGATAGTCCACACTCAGAGACTCCATCAGGAACAGGTACATGACAGGGAGAGTTGGGGGCGTTAGTGTCAGTCACGACGTACTCATCTCCTCCGGGTGTAGTTTCAACAGCATCTTGAGGTCGTAGGCGATCCTTCAAGTCACCCAAGGCGAGTCCATCGCTTTCTCGTTGTATAGCCTGGACCAGAGTAGGGTCCAGGTCTTCCACGGGGATGGTGGTAAGACCTCTGTCCACCACGCTGAGCATACTCCCCCATCCGGGCTTCCCAATGGGCGTCTTGCGTCCCAGGGGCACGTAGATGGCCTCATCAGGTAACCGCACAGAGCTGATAGTCAGCTTGTCAAGGAGGGTTCGCCAGTACTCGTTGCCCCCATGGGCTCCCCAATCGGGGGAACACAGGACCATACGGGAACGTTCCAAGGCCACCTTGGTCAGCACCTTCCCCAGTTCACTGAATCTGGGGTTCCCGTAGGCCATCCCGAAAGAGGGCCAGTAAAATTTGTAGCTGCAGTTCTTCCCCTTGCTGCAGTATAGGTCCAGTACATGCTGCTTGTCGCTGGCGAACAGTTCCACACTTAGGTCTTCTCGAGAGTAACCCAACTCCTTCAGACCTTGGTCTAGGACTTCCCCCAATAGTTGATAGTCCTCAGTTTTGGAGGCCGCCATCATGTTCGAGGGCTCCTCCTTCGATAGTCTCAGGTAACTCGAGGTATGTTCCGACTGCTCCAGTGGCACAGACTCTCTGCCACTGCCGTGGTCCACGTACAGGAGGTAGGGCGCTTGCAGCGTCAGGGATTGTATCTGGGAGTGCTGCACGAAGAAGTCAGTACCCAGTACAAAGTCGAAGGCATCAGTGTCCATCACATAGAACCGATGGGCGATAGTCCTGGAGCCCATAGGTACCTCCACTTCGCAGTCCCCGCAGCTGTGCACCACATGTCCATCCCCCATCCGTATAGCGGCGGTGGTCATGGTGTTCTTCAGGCCCCCACAAGGTAAAATTTTCTTGGCCACTATCGATATTGTGGCTCCAGTATCCAGTACCCCCAGGTATTCACGTCCCCCTAGTCGGATA
The DNA here is from genome assembly GCA_964036045.1 of Eutreptiella sp. 'Long Island Sound 2002'. NCBI lineage: Eukaryota > Euglenozoa > Euglenophyceae > Eutreptiales > Eutreptiaceae > Eutreptiella > Eutreptiella sp. 'Long Island Sound 2002'. The sequence continues at coordinate 61,538,916 of OZ038381.1, forward strand.
CGTACCCAAAACACCAGGTCTTGGGTGCCACCAGAGCGTCCCCGTCAGAACTCCGCGGGACAGGTCACCTCGAACCCCTTGTTCCGCAATTTGCGGGCCATCCTCATGAAACGGCTTCTCTTCTTGGCGTTGCCGTCGTCACCACCTTCATGCTCACGCTTGGCTCCTTGTTCTTGCTGGGCCTGCGTCTGTGAGCGTGTGGTAGGTCCAGACTGCCCTCCAGAGGGCTCAGAGTTCCCCCCTGGATTAGGGTTGGGGTTACCTCCGTTCTTGTCCTTGTTCTTGTTGTCGTTCTGGCGATTAGCGCCTCCTCCTCGTCCGCCTTGACCCTTGTCTTGACCACCTTGACCACGTCCTTTCGACTTGCCCTTGCCGGAGTCGTTGCCTTTGGCCTTGCCTCCACCTTTGCCTGAGCTTTTGCCAGGATCTTCCCCCTTAAGCTTCGCCGATAGCGTTGCTTATGGTAGCACTCGTCCTCATAGTGCTTCCGCTTACCGCAGAATGCACACGTGATGGTGCAGCGGTAATGATCCGGCATCTTCACCTTGGCGCCGGTGATCTTTTCCTGCTGCTTCCCCTGGACAACAAAGCAGTCTCGCTGCTCGCAGTCGGAGGCATGCTGCAGGTGGCCCTGTTCATCTCTGGCATCACACCAGAATAGCTCCTTCACGTTCTCCATTAGGCGGGCGTGGGCGTGTTTGGGGGTAGTCCCCTGCCCAGGTCGGGACCCTTGGTACCCTTTGCCTCCAGAACCTCCACCACCAGGACGGTAGTGGTTCAGGTGTTGGTCGCTCTCCTTCTCCAGCGCCATCTCCAGGAGCAGCACGCATAGATCCTCGTAGCGGAGGGATCTAGCCTTGCGCTCAGCCGTCAGACGGCACTCGTCCCATAGCTCACGGGGGAGCTTGGAGCACAACCAAAACAGCAGGTCGTCGCTGCTGTAGGAACCGGGCGTCAGTCGTCCAGCCCAGTGGTCCAGGTCCGCCAACAGCTCGGAGACCCTGCCGGGTTTGGGGTTGTTGGGCAGGACGGGCAGGTTCTGGATCTCGGCCCTGATGGAGAGGTCGGTCTCGTAGGTTGGGTACTGCCTCTCCAGGGCAACCAACACGTCGGCAAAGGTGGCGGAGTTGGTGACGATCTGCCTGACCTGCTTCTCCAGGTACTTCGTCTTGCAGCACTGCAGGAGCAGGTCGCACTTCACTCGCCCACTCGCGTGGGTTTGGCCGGTCAGTCGTAGGAACCGGCCAAAGTTCTCAGCGAACTCGCTGAGGTCCTTGCCTGTGAATTCAGGCAGGTTCACCACTATCTTGGAGGTGGCAATAGCCTTCGCCTCCTGAGCTCGGCGTCCTTCAGGGCGTCGGGTCTTCTTCTTCTTCTTCTTCTTCTTCTTACCCTTGGAGTCCTCGGGGTCCTCAGGGTCTTCGTCATCCGATGGCGAAGAAGAAGTCATCGAAGGCGGCCCATCATCGGAGGGGTCTCCGCCTAGATCACTGGAGCCATAAGGCTCCACGTCCACCATAGCCCTTAGGGCTGTCAGCCCCAGCTGGTCCAGCTCGGCCCTCGTCGAGTTCGTCACGTGACTGTAGGGCGGCTGGGCTGTCCTCGGGACGAATGGGCTTCTTGGTACTGCTGCAGGAGTCGGCATCGGTCGGCTCCTCAGGCTCCCCAGGGTATTCGTCAACCCTGCCGCCAGGTGGTTAGCCTGTACTCGGTGGGGTGACATCCCCACTGTCGTAGGTGACGCATGGGGCGGGATCATCAGGGGCTGCAGTTTCTCCCTGATCTCTTGCGTGAGGTCGCTCACGATTTTCGAAGTGGCTCCTTGGAGCACCTCGTTGATCTCCGACCGCGTCAGGGACCTGTTGGAGGATCTTCCCGATCCTCTACTCCTGCCTCCCAGAGACTCTGGTCCTCTCCTCAACCCACTCAGGGGTGCATACCCAGGTGCACACCCAGGAGCATACCCAGGAACTTCCATGTAGGTTCCAGTGGAGTGGAGTGGATGGGGATGGTCAGCCGCATACCAACGCGGCGCAGAGCTGGAAGCCACCGGCTCACTGGCAGTAGTTGCCTCCAGGAGCGCAGTGGTAGGTGGGCCCATGCCATAGGCGGGGTAGTGAGGCATGCCAGTAAAGCCTGTGCCCTCTGCCATAGGCTGGTTGGTTGTGGAAGTGGATGTAGCGGCGGCTGGGTGTGTGGTGGTTATGGGAGAGGGTGATGCTTGGAGGCCAGAAGCGCTTGGTGCGCCTTCGAAGGTAGGGATATCCGTCGGGTCTTGCCCTTGCTCCTCTCCTTCGTCTGTTCCTTCTCCAGCATCCTTCTCGCTCTCGTTTCCTCTCTTCCTCTTCACAGGCTGAGGCTGAGAGACCATTTCCTTCACCGACAGGGCCCCAAAGGCCGTCTGGAGGCCATCCAAGGAGTCCTCCGCCGTATCCATTGGCCCATGTAAGGGCTCCACCGAAGGTACAGCGTCAGGCGCCGGCCTTGCCGGTGTCTCTGGCGCTGGCGCTGTGTTCACCTCGGCGTCCACTCTTCCTGGATCCATCTTAATCCACCCTTCTGCTTATGTTTGCCTGCTCGGAGCACTGGTTGTACGGCGCGGGGTCGCTGCCGGTGCACAGAGACAGGCTGCCTCTGCTACCAGAAAAGTTTATAGTGTTTTCAGCACTGTGTTTTTGCTTCTCCTGCTGCTTGTTGTTGCTGTAGGGTGTCCTGCTGCTGGTTTTGGATGATGAAAAGCTTTTGTTTGTTGAAATACAGTAAAGCCAACTCAATCCAGGATAGCCCAAGCCAATAGTATGCAAGGAGAAGGTAATTCAGGATCAAAGCATGAAGGGCTGCAGTGTAAACAGTGAAAGATGATTAGATATTCACAGAAACTGCAACTCAGGATACACATGAATGCATATTCACAGAGATAGCTGAAATGTTTTGGGAAAAGAGTTAGAAAACTGCCTCAGGATCACTCTCTCTCCATAGTGCCATCTTAGGAGATGTGCACTCTTTGTTTTGGGTCCCATATGTGCTGAGGTGGCATGGTATGTGGCGATGAGGTCACTGCCATGTCACATGGGATCTTCCTACTTAGTTGGGATCTTCCTACTTAGTTAGGCTGACCAGGAATTGAACCCAGGACCTCTCAAAAAGAGGTGCCTAACCCCCTATGGTGCATACCACTAGGGCAGATAAGTATTCATGGAAAAACATAGATAAATTCATAGGCTCTACCTTAGGTATGTCAGTGCTCAGTCAACTCAGGAAAAGATGTTTTACTTCTGATTGAAAGGGGATTAAGGGGTCCACTCCATATCCTGATTGGGTGTTTGGTTCCATAGGTCAAAATGTGTTCTCACCACTTTTGGCTGGACCAATACTAAGATAAAAATGCATGGATGCTCAGTGCATCTCTAATACAACTAGAGTATGTCCCAAAGCAATGGAAAAGCACTTTTTCTTACTGGGAGTGTACTCACATCCCCCGGCCACAGGTGGTATCCGTCTCGGTGGAGTGGTGACTGCGGACGTCGCAGACGCCATCAGGATTGACGACCTCAGGGGAATCAAAATCCCCTACTACGGTGGCAACCCCTCCAACCTGGATGATTTCATCCTGGATTGGGAGGACTTTGCCGAAGAGGTCGTCAGCCAGATGAGGGGAGCGCCAAGGGACAAGTGGGTATGTCGGACATTCCCACACAGGCTGGCGCAGGACCTGAATAAGGAGCTCAGGGATCAGATCCGCGAGGGATTAATCCAGACGGAGCAGGCCTGCCTCCAGTGGCTGGAGGACGAGGAGCGAGTGGACGCCCCCAACCAGAAGTTGGAGGATTTGTGGTCCATTCCGCTGCCGCCCGAGGGCGGGGAGTTGAGGGTCCGGGAATGGAATCGGTACATCTGCAAGTACCGAAGAAGCCTCAAGTGTCGGAGGACTGGAACGAGTCCAGCGACATCCGACACCTGCTGAAGGACATCCTCCCCGGCCACTGGAAGAGGAGAGTGGAGGACGAGGAAAAGAAGAGAGCAAAGAAGCGCGTGGCCGTACCGATCATGACATCGGAGGACACCCACGCCGGAATAATGGCGTTTTTCCGGGGAAACCTCGGCGAGCCGAGCCGAATGTTCGGGCTGAAGAACGCGGTCTACGTGGAGGTATTCGGCGACACCATGGGGCAAAGGCTGATGCGCCTCAACTGCGCTTAGTGGAGGCGCGGAGAGCCGCTGAGGATGCAGGTCATCTCTGGTTGCATGAGCCTGGACGAGATCGTGAAGTACATCACGGTGGAGCTGAAGCTCAACGCCAAGAACGAGGCCCACGTGCAGGATCGACTGGGCCAAGGACATCGAGGTCATCAGGAAGATCGCCAACACCGAGAGGTCAAGGAGGACACGGTCGGCACCGCGGAGGAAGGAAGTGGAAGCAGCCAAAATCTCTGGACTGCGACCACCCGAGATGATCAGGAAGATGCCCACTTCTTCGCGTTCGTAGCGCACAATATGAAGGAGCATGGGCAGGACAGGTCCAGGTGGAACCGCCTGGACCCAAGGAAGAAGGACCGCAAGGAACCGCGGAGAATCGGGAACCCGCCGCTCTCGTTCCGCGAGTACAGATCACAGCAATACGGTTGCTGGGTCTGCTACGGCAAGGGGAACAACCATGCACATGACGACCGGCATTGCAAGGTATATGAGGAAGACAAGAAGACCTACTTCGCCGCCCATCCCGACAAGAAGCCCAAGGAGCAACCAATTGCCGATTGGAAGGCAAAGGGCGGAGACGGTGGAAAGAGGCCAAGGAAAGGGCCAAGGGAAAGGCGGAGCAAAAGGCTATGGTGCAGGACCCGGCCCAGACCGACGCGTGAGGTCGATCGAGGAGGTTGCTGAGGACATGTTGAGGACGTTGGAGGAACTCAAAGCCCAGCAACGTGGTGGACAAAGTCTGGGCGGATCGCAGCAGGAGGGAGCTGCGGCAGGCCACGTCTAGAGGAGCCCCCACGGGAGTTGGACTTCGGAGGTCTCTCCTCCGAAAATCAGTGGAATCCTAGAGAAAGAGAAGGCACATCGGGTGCCGAAGAAGGCTCCAGAAGAGCCAAAACCACTGAGTTTTGTCACTCCCAACCCCTGGAGCGCCCTGCCAAGGGAAGTGTATGTGGGCAAGGGACGTGGCAAGTAAGAAGGAGCAACCAGGGAGAGCCCCGTGGATGGGCAGGACCAGCCCAAGATCTACACCATCCGTGACCATACCCTCGAAGTCATGATGCACCCGGATGTGCTAAAGTTGCATGCCGTGAGAGTCGTCCATACACCGCAGGGTGACGAGCAGCAGTTGCACTTGAAGGTGCGTGTACGGTGCGGACGAGAGGAGTTCGTGGTGGATGTTTTCGTGGATACGGGTGCCCAGGTGACCATGGTCCGGAGAGGGTTGTTCAAGGAGAAATCCCTGCAGCCCAGCCGTAGACCGGTACGCCTGAAGGTGGCCAATGGAGAGATTTTGGGTGGTGGCACCCATGAGGCCACTATCCGTATGGAATTCCGGGAGCATGAGCGCTTGAACCGCCCTGATTTGGCGAAGAGAAGCACTCTATCCGGGAACTTCTATGTGGCCGACATTACAGGTTGGGATATGATCATTGGGTATGACTTCATGGTGGGAAACGCCATTGGAGCCCTTCCCCATCGTGCAACGCTGGTCTGGGAGGATAATGAATGCCTTACATGGCTGTCCACGGACTATGCATGCGGATCATCCCAATGGAATGCTGAGGAAGAGGATCGGATCGTCCAAGCGGTGCAAGCTGTGGGTGCCAAGTCCAGAGGAGACCGCGGAGTTCAGCTCAGGGAGTATGAAATGGCGCCGCAGGTGTATGCCAGGATGATTCAGACGCTGGGAGCCGAAGCGGCCGAGACGGACGTCTTCGCTTCCCGGGATGCCCCACTTTTGAGGAAGTGTAGGAGGCATTGGCATCGAGGAGACTCAGCCTGGCACAGGCATTGGAGTTTGAAGGAGTGGCAGCCCATGTATTGTCATGGTTCCCTGGAAAATACCAGACGTACGGTGAAGAAGATCGTCGCGGATAGGGCGAAAGGGATCCTGGTCATAACCGGCATAGGATCCACCCCATGTCGGCTGGAAGGTCTCAAGTCGACGCTGGATTCCATCACCCTGAACGAGATGTCATTCGGCTCAGAGGAGGAGTTGTTCATCGACGCCAAGGGTTTATCAATGCCCTCCCCGGGTCAAGCTTCGGGTACCAAGGCTTTCCTGGTGGATGGGGCGCAAGCCCAGCCCACGGGTGATGAAGCATTCATCCGTAGGGTTGAGGCGGTGCCCAGGCGGGTCATGTTTGAGCCGAAGCAGGGGACGGATCAGCTAATGGACGGCATTGACGTCCTGTCCCACGCCGAGATCGACCACGTCGTCAACTACATGCGAATGGGGATGCACGACCGTGTCGCAGCCAAGAATGGGGCGGGCCATGGTCACATTTCCGCATTGGTGGGATGACAAGATGTTGGTCACCGGCAAATACGAGAAGGATCAGTTCGTGGCGAGGGTCATGGATCGCATCGCGGAGCAATATGATGGTCTGGTTGGGTCGGACCCGCCAACCCGGGATTTTCCAAGAATGGGGGCCGGTAGCGACAAGAACCCGGCTGGTGCCGCAAATTTCCGAAGATTATTGGTGGGAAGTGCACCCCACGACGATGAAGACGGCATATCGGACGAGGAGAAGTCGGACTCGGACCCGGAAGAGGCGTATACCGCAGTGCGGTCGGTTGTATCGGTACCGAAGCAAGCGGCTGAAGAGGCGCAGGAGAACCTGAAGGTCGCCGAGCTGAACGAGAGGCTGATAAATGCCTATCCGCGGCTATTCAGTGGCGTCGCCAACAAGAACCTTCCAGATCGTGGGAGGTTTGGTACAGCAAGGATCAAGCTGAAGCCAAACCCCAAGATCTATCGTTATCCGGGATACCAACTTCAGGGCGATCGGGCCGAGGCCATGAAGAAGTTGTTGGCCGAGTTTATTGAGCGTGGCTGGATTGAACCCTCCGACAGTGAGTGTGTCAGCCCAGCCTTTATCGTTCCCAAGAAAGAGAAGGGCCAGTGGAGGTTGGTGGTTGATTACAGAGGTTTGACCAAGCAAACCGAGCACGACTCGTACTCGCTTCCTCTGAATGACGGCATCCTCCAAAAACAACAAAAAAAGCGGATCTTCACGGTGTTAGACCTGAAACACGGCTATCACCAGATGCCGCTACACCCGGACTCCAGGCCCTGCACAGCGATGTCGACGCCGCTGGGGCCAATGCAGTGGAAAGTGGTGCCTATGGGCGCCAAGAATGGCAGCGCCGCTTTCCAGCGCATGATGGAGGACCTACTCGGTCCTGTCCGGGACTATGCCGACCCCTTTGTGGATGACATCATCATCGGGTCCGGCACGGAGGACATGACTGAGGACGAGCTCATCGAAGCGCATGAGAAGGATTTGCGCCGAGTGCTCAGCGAGCTGGACAAGCACAACATGGCGTGCAAGCCCACCAAAGCCTCACTCTTCGTGAGGGAAGTGGAGTTCGCGGGTCACGTGGTTGGTCACGGGCAACGCTGTCCCATGCCTGGGAAGCTGGCGTCCCTGCACCACTGGGAGAAGCCCCAGACCATCAGCGAACTCTGATCCTTCATGGGGTTCTGCAATTACTATTCGGGCTATGTCCCGATGTATGCAGAACTATCGGGGCCGCTGCACGAGATGCTGCAGGTGGGGAAGTTCGATGGCCGGAAGGGGGGCAAGAAGAAGCTTGCCTGGACCCCTGAGGCCGAAGATGCGTTCAGCCGCCTGAAGGAGCGACTCCTGGGGCAGCTGGGGCTATTCCTGGTGGACCCGGACAAGGGATTCGTGCTACGGACGGACGCCTCGGACTATGCTGTAGGGACAGTCCTCGAGCAGGTCCGGGATGACGGGTTGCACGTACCCGTGGCGTTTTGGAGCCGGATCCTGGCCGAGGGCCAACTTCGAACCTGGACAGCGAGGGAGAAGGAGACGTACGCCATTTTTTGTGCGCTCAGGAAGTGGTCTGGCCACATCGGATTGCAACCGGTGGTGGTTTGCACGGACCATCAGTCCTCACAGAGCTGGCACGAGGAGCACGTCGACACCCCCTCGGGAGCGGCGGCAAGGAGGGCCCGATGGCATGAGACGTTCACCAAGTTCGACCCCGGCGTCGTATACGTCCCGGGGAAGGAAAACACTGTGGCAGATTGCCTCAGTACATGGGCCTACCCCGCGGGCAAGGCATGGATGGACATATCCAGCCATGGGGACGCCGAGGAGACTGAGGACCCCAAGCGCATCATCGAGATGGAGAAGGCCATGGAGCAAGAGGGGGTCAAGTGCTTTGTGGTGATGGCAAACCGTACAGACCTGGCCAAGTCCCGGGGCGCCCCAGTCCAAGCTACTCGAGTGGAAACCTTCGAGCAATGGATGGTGGTCCCCGTAGAGCTGGTCAGGTCGGTGCTCACAGAAGACTGGTCGGATGACTATGCGGCATCCGACCACTGGAGCAGGTACTGGAATGCCGTGAGCGTCCCGTCGGACGACGAATGGCCTGAAAGCTTGACCGAGGATGGGGATGAATTGTTCCTCAAGGACAAGCTATTGGTCCCTGAGAACCGAATGGAGGAGCTCATTGACCACTGGCATAATGCCCAGCTCATGCATCGTGGTCGGGACAAGATGCAGCAGGACGTGGACTGGCGTTTCAAGTTCCCAGCGGGGTACTACGCCATCCTGGACAAGTACTGCAGCGACTGCGCCGTGTGTCGGGCCACGAAGAGCCCCAACCACTCCACGGCTGGCAGCCCGGTGTATACGGCTATACCGGAGGCCCCTATGCGGTCCGTGGCCATGGATATATTCACCATGCCCGAGGTCACCGTGGAAGGAGAGACCTATGACTGTATCATCCTGGCAGTGGATAGGCACAGCGGGTATATCGTGGCGGTCCCTGGCAAGAAATCCAAGGAGAAGGACAGGAAGGACAAGCATGGAGTGGGCTGCAGGCCAAGACCGTCGCCAACGCCATGATCAGGCATTGGCTGACAATTTTTGATGTCCCAACTGTCATCTGCAGCGATCAGGGCAGTCAATTTGTGGGGACGTGGTTCAAGACAATGTGCAAGCACATGGGGATTCGGCACGCCAAGACCGTGGCGTACCACAGCCCGTCGAATGGCAGGGCTGAGGTGGCCGGGTGGCAGATGTTCAAAAAGTTCCGCCAGCTGCACATTGACGAACCGGGCCGGAATTGGTACAATTCGCTGTGGAGAGTACTCCAGGCGTACCATTGAAGCGGTATGGGGTGCTTCACCCATACCCGCTGCCCAGCCTGTGGCGCTCTTCGCCAGGCTGGCTCAGGAATTTTCCTGGGCTGATTACGGCATCTCGATTTCTGTGGGATTTCTGTAAAATACCCCAGAAATCGTCATTTTTCGTCATTTTTGGGCTGGCGACGACCATCGTCGCCTGCGCGACGCAGCTCCAGATCGAGGATTTGATTCTTGATTTCTGGAGATTTTAATCAATTTTATTATTGATTTATCGTTTTTAGAAATAAAGGAATATAACGTGACCTTTTTCGCGGCGTTCCGCGAAGGTCAATTTTTGCGAAAACAGTCACGTTCACGATTTTTTTAAAAAATCCTGAGGCGATCCCAGGAATCAGCCAGACGCCCATGGTGTGGCCCAACAGTGGGCCTTTTCATATATAGTTTGAATTGGGACAGAAACGCGTCGTGTCGGCTACGCGATGCGTTGGGGGGAGACACGCGAAATGAGTGTTTTGGGCTGAAAAATCACTATATTTCACTGTTTTTCGCCCAACAACCACTGTTTGGCCCAGTTTGGGCAGGATCCCAGTGGAGATCCTGATGGCGACGACTCGTAGCAGTCAGATTTTCTGATGGCGGCGACGCCGCCGCCTTCATTTCATCCTCTTTTTTATGCTATTTTAGAGTATAGAAGTGTTACATATACATATTACTTGTCTACATGTTTATATTGTCTACATATACCTTCATCTCTTTGCCTAGGACGCCAGATTGTGTCATGGCTGAGGCAAGGATCACAGAATTCTTTGGAGAAACCCAAATTCGAGAGGAAGTCTTGGATTTCATGGGATTGGGGTCGTGCATGCCAAGGGAAGCTTGGAGGTTGCCCTCCCCCCAACCTCTTCAAAAGAATTCTGCCGACGGCAAGGCCACCAAGGCGGTGTGACGGCCTGCGGACGGCGACGACGCCCAGACTGCAGGAGTACCGCTTCTTGGCTGGGAAACATCTGCAGGAGCTAAGGTCCAGGGCATCAACACGATGAAGGAGGAATTCCTTGACTCCTACAATGGGTATCACCTTGGCTTCCCCATGGACCCTATGGAGCCCCGCAGTCTATATTTGACCTCTGGGCGACGACCACAGCGAGGACGACGCCATCTGCGAACCGCACAAGCAGGCGCGTTAATTCGTCGCCTTGGGTTGGTTGGCCCTCCGGAGGTCGCCACCCTAAATAGGCGCGGGTCGCCTTGGGTAGGAAATGACCCTAAATCCCCCAAATCAGGCGCGTTAATTCGTCGCCTTGGGTTGGGAATCGACCCTAAACAGGCACGAGGAATTCGTCGCCTTGGGCAGGAAATGGCCCTAAATTCAGGCGCGAGGAATTCGTTGCCTTGGGTTTGACCCTAAATAATTTTTTTGAATTTATTGAATTATTATGTTTCCATGCCCATGGAGAAAAAGGGCCAATATCTGCGCCTCAGCGCCATCAGTCAGGTCGGAAGGACCTGCAGCGCCCCTGGTTTGGTCACCAGAGGCTAAAGGGAGTGCCAGGGACCAGTGTGGTCGCCTGGGGGGCAATTGCCCTATGAATATATCAAGAAAAAAAAAAAAGGACCTACATGGGAGTGGCATGTCAATTCCTTACGAAGCCCCCGCCCCCCCCCACTGTCCTGCTGAATCAGTTTGAAACAGGGCAGTGCAGGGGTCAGAGCGCCTCCTTGGCCTTGCCTTCCTTTGGATATAGGCAAGGCCTCTAAGGAGGGGGGTGAAGCGGTATGGGGTGCTTCACCCATACCCGCTGCCCAGCCTGTGGCGCTCTTCGCCAGGCTGGCTCAGGAATTTTCCTGGGCTGATTACGGCATCTCGATTTCTGTGGGATTTCTGTAAAATACCCCAGAAATCGTCATTTTTCGTCATTTTTGGGCTGGCGACGACAATCGTCGCCTGCGCGACGCAGCTCCAGATCGAGGATTTATTTCTCAATTTCTGGAGATTTTAATCAATTTTATTATTGATTTATCGTTTTTAGAAATCAAGGAATATAACGTGACCTTTTTCGCGGCGTTCCGCGAAGGTCAATTTTTGCGAAAACAGTCACGTTCACGATTTTTTGAAAAAATCCTGAGGCGATCCCAGGAATCAGCCAGACGCCCATGGTGTGGCCCAACAGTGGGCCTTTTCATATATAGTTTGAATTGGGACAGAAACGCGTCGTGTCGGCTACGCGACGCATTGGGGGGAGACACGCGAAATGAGTGTTTTTGGCTCAAAAATCACTATATTTCACTGTTTTTCGCCTAAAAACCACTGTTTGGCCCAGTTTGGGCAGGATCCCAGTGGAGATCCTGATGGCGACGACTCGTAGCCGTCAAATTTTCTGATGGCGGCGACGCCGCCGCCTTCATTTCATCCTCTTTTTTATGCTATTTTATAGTATAGAAGTGTTACATATACATATTACTCGTCTACATGTTTATATTGTCTACATATACCTTCATCTCTTTGCCTAGGACACCAGATTGTGTCATGGCTGAGGCGAGGATCACAGAATTCTTTGGAGAAACCCAAATTCGAGAGGAAGTCTTGGATTTCATGGGATTGGGGTCGTGCATGCCAAGGGAAGCTTGGAGGTTGCCCTCCCCCCAACCTCTTCACCATGACCTTCCGGGGCCGACTGGACTGTCGCCCCACCGTATCTTGTTACTACGGGATCGAGTGTCACGCACTCTCCCGTGGTTGAACCATGGCAAAGTGGCCCGGAATGCAAATGCTATGGTGGCTGAGGCGGACGACACGGCGGTCAAGGTGTGCAAAGCACTTCAGGACGAGCATGAGAAAAGGGCCAAGTACTTCAAGCAGGAAAAAGTCCAGAAATATGCTCTCAGAGACACCGTATGGGTGGAGCGGCACCACAAGGATGTCCTGTCGGGGCATCGGCAGGCGTCTTGGTATGTGCCGGGGGTAATCGTTCGGAAGGTCGGGCAGGATGTGTATGCGGTTCGTGTGGGGGATAACAAGATCCTTGACCGCGACCATACCCAGCTTCGTCCCCGAGCACCAGACCCCAGCGAACGTCCCGTCACCTTCGAGTTCAGAGCCGGAGATCTGGACTCGGATGACGAGGGTGAGGACAACGACTTCATTGCCGAGAAGATCCTGACGGACAAGCCGGACCCGGGAACGCCCAGGAGGAGGCTATATAAGGTCCGTTGGAAGGGATTTGCCGCCTCCAGAGATTCGTGGGGACCTCCGCGCAGTTTTGTGCCGAGGTATACCACGATCTGGATGGATTATCTAAGGAAAAAGAACATTTCCTTGGTTGTCAAGGACGTGTTGCTCCATTTGGTGGCTGCGGCAGCACTGTATCGGATCCCCCTTGGCATTTTTGTTTGTTTTTGTGCTTGGGAGACGGGTGAGGGCGTTCATCCGGGGTTTTTTGGGCCTTGATTGGCCATATACCGACGTTTCTCTATCTTTGATCCCCTTGGTCCATGTTGTAGATCAAGAGGAGACCGGATATGGCGGAGGGCACCGATTATGAGTGTCCTCACCCCTCCCTTGGGGCATGGGGGACACCTACGCCGTATGTGGGGCCTCCATCTGTCCTTGGGACATGGGGGGACGGGTTGGAGCCCATCGGGGTCCTCCCGTGCTCTCTTCAATGACTTCTGAGCGGATACAATGCTCTGAGAAGGGGGGTGAAGCCGGTTTGGACCCCCGTGGCAATCTTTGGGTCACTTGGGGTGTGTATCTCTGTGCCGGCAAGCCGCCATTGGCTGATATCATACTCTCCCATCCACCTGACATAACCTGATGTGATAGTGCGATAGGCTTGGCCATTCCAGCTATGAGCGGCCATATTCAATACCGAGGCGCCCCCGGCTGAGATTTATATATCAAAATATCAGGAATCAACAGGGTTTTTTTATCATAATGTTTCCGTAAATTTTCAGCTATCCGTTCTGATTGTCAATGTATCGGCGACTCTCAGTTGGCTCGCGATTTTGCGGTAACCGATTGGTCAACTGTTATTTCCAGATATTTTAGCAAAAAACCCGATGAAGGGTTAAATTTCATCAGTAAAGGGTTCGTTGCATCTGCAATGTTCATGTTATACACTCGCAAAATTAATCTGATTTTTTCAGACATTCAGAATCGGATTTTCAACTTCGAGGTCGCCGCACTGGATATGATGCATTTCGAGTGGTCCTACATTTTTCCCCGATCAGGAATCAACGTTCCTTTTGTTGTCTCCTTCATTTTTCTGGGAGATATAGGCGAAACAAAATTGATTCGTGAGGCCACTTTGAAAAGTCATATCTCCGGCTCAATGCGAGGAGTTTCAATTTTGAGATATGTGCTGGAATCGCCTTGGTCTCAACTCAATTTAGGAAGCATCAAACGCCTTTGATGTGTACAGATGCCTGGTGTGGTAAGGGATAATGGTCAAGGGGGTAGAAAATGATTTGTAACTCTAGGACCATGCAACCGAATATTTTAATGCGACTTTCGAGTGTATCGCATGAGTGTTGGTGATGCATAGAAACTTTCCTTGGGTTCCTACGTATTTTTAACGTCAAGTTATGGCCATGGAGGGTCATGACATACCATGGTGGGAGCCACTTTTTGAGGGTATGTGTTATATGCATGGTATGTGCTTCGCTATGCTCACGCCCATGTTATATATCTCCGTTTGTAGGAGGATGTGTGGAGTCATACGTGGCAAGGGCTTCGGCAGTGTCCGAATGGTAGGCTCCATAGCGCTAGACTAAGTCTACCGCACATAGGGTGCATGTGGGAAGGCTTATGGAGCGACCCAGAAGCGCCAATATCAATTTTTTCATTTTCATGGTGCGTGTCGTGAGGAGGTTCGAAGGTGTCACCATGCGTCCATGTGGGGATCCAAGTGGGGGGATTGCTGGCAAATGGTCCCAAGCAATTCTGTTTGGAACCATATGTTGATACCATGGGTTAGCAAAGTTATATACTATTGTGAGTATCTCGAATTTGGCAATATTTGCATGTTTTTGACCTCATTTTATGCTCATTTTTGTACTTTATGTGCTCAACTGGTCGGCTAACAGTAAAGTGCCTAGAGATCCATGAACTATGGTATGTTGCTTACATGTAGGCATATGCCTCGGTGTTGCACCTCACCATATGCCGGATCACGTGGTCACTTTGGCGTGGCACACAAGGCCTCACAAAACTAGGTCTCAAATTCGTGAGTTGACTTGTGAAGCATGGCATGTGTATATCCGGAGGGGTCTGGGAGCCAATGTTGGGATTTTCTTGGGCATGGACCCTTGGTCTATATCACCCTTGTATACTACTTTCCGGTTTGACACATGCATGGAGCATTTGAACATTTGCCGTATGCAGTTTTGAGTATATAATTGAATTTTGGGCATTATGGTGTGATTTGCCTGATTTTGCTATGTTGAGAGGTCATCTGCATGGGTAAATTCTCCAAGCCCAATCGACTGCAGGTCCAACCAAGATTAGGTCAGGGTAGGGCATGGTCCTGAGTGCCACCCTAGGCCATGACACGCCACCTCCCCTATTGGGCTAGGATTTAGAGGCTTGGGAGGGAACACACTTTTGGGGTTTGTGTAGTGACTTTTGACACATGGCATTTAGCCATCTTATTTGACTTGGTTCAGGGCATCATGTTTGTGAGTCAAGGGAAGTTCCTAAGTGCGGGGAATGAGGGGTCTATGGCTGTGATTGTGTATGTTTCCATCTTTCCCAAATTTCGCTTCATTTGTGTTCATATGCCAATTTCAGGGCTTCTTTTCCATCATTGTATTGGTGCAATTCTATGTACATGCCCAACGCCCGTGTCTTCGTGTGCACCGTGAGACGACCGGCGTGTTGAAGGGAGTTGTTGAGTGTGAACGCGGGACCTCAAACACCCTTGGAAGCCCTCAGTGTGGATTTGGATTTGAGCTATTGTACATCGGAGTTGGTTATTGCAAGGGATCAGGATTTGTGTAAAGGAGCCATATTTTCTTATTTTTTTGTGCGAAATTGTGCAGGACAAAGCAAGATCATGCAGAACCTGGTGAGAAGCAAGACAATAGCAGTGACAGGAAATGGTGGAAGGTGTACAGCAGGGGCCGGTCCTGGTAGGGACCTTCTTTACGATGCCCGACCCCCCACCCCCAAAAGGGGGACCGGAATACCCACAAGGGGTCCTAGGGCCATACCCGCAACACCAACCCCACCACTACCAACGCCACCACCACCAGCGGCCCCACCACCATCACCACCAACACCACCCCCACCACTACCACTGCCCACCACCCTACCCCACCGGGCCACAACCCCCCGTGCACGAGCAGCACCAGCGTATGGGATGGCAGCCACTGGGCGCTCCAGGCCCATACCCCACCTACCACCAGGGGCCACCCCCCCCGTACCAGGCACCGTATTCCCCCTGGCCACCACGTCCACGCCGAAGGGGCCCCCCGGACCCAACCCCACCAGGGACAGTCACTCGACCCATACAACCAGCCGCTGCCGCGACCGCACCCCTACGTGGCTGTTAACCACGCAACTGAATTGCTCCACGGGAAATGAATGACCTTGAACTTGTTTTCCTTGAAACTTATCCAAGTTTTCCTTCAAATAACCCAAAAATACACCCCAAATGCAACCACAAAAGGCGACGGAAACATACTACGTGTTCGACGAAATCACGGGAGTGATTTCGAAATTGTCCCTTTCATGTCCTAAGAAGATATGAACAAAGGGGGACATGTAACAATGAAATATGACCAAAACAATGCATATTTACGACATGATCATGGGTCTCCCCCCAACGCGTGGTGCCGGTGCACCGACGCGTTTGGAAGCCAAATCAGCACATGCATGCAAAGCCCTACTAATGGGCTGTGATTTGGTGTACTTAACTTCAGGATTCAAGACACCTACAATTTTATAAAAATTCATGAACATGGCATACTTGCGCCAAAAAAACTGGCACGGAATGGCGTCGCGATAGTGCCGTAACATCCGCTTATGTCTCAAACTGACATAGAATTAATCTTATCAATAAAACTGATTGAAATATCTTGAAAATCGTCAGAAATCGACAATTTCTGGATCGGCGCGCGCGATCTCAGGACTGGCCGTCGCCGACCCAAACTCAGTTTTATTGTACAGAAAATGGTGAAAACACCATGAATGTAAAACTACAGAAATTCCTAATCCACTGATACCAACACTGTCCAAAACAGTGCTGGGATCGTGGTTTTCTGTGGGTGTACATATATCAGGATTTTGCACTGAAAAAAGCGAGCATATAGGTTGCACGAAAACCTTACACTCCCCTCCCAAGTCCTGAGACACATCTCAGGCTGAAAAGCACAAAGAAGGTGCAGTGCAACAACAAAATTGGGTGGGAAAAATGCAAAGCATTTGGGTCGGGTGTTAACCACGCAACTGAATTGCTCCACGGGTTAACACTCCCCTCCCAAGCTCAGAAACACCCACAGAAAATGGGTGCTTCTGTGGCTGAATCTATGAAGATAAGCCGAGGAGCAATAAAAAAGCACAGATTTTTACTTTGATCCCGGACCTGGGATTTTAGGAGGCACCGCTGGGTTCCGGTACCCGCATGTAATGTACATGTCTACACACACACCACTCATGGCACTCACAAGTGCCTCACACATAGGGTCCTCTGACCCCCAGGCTCAATCACAGTAAAATTTCTGCAATCCTGGACAGAAATTAATCATCAAAAAATGACCTCTGCACAGAATTTAAAATAAAAAATAGTCAACAATGGAAAAAAATGCACTTCTGAGATGTCCTGACCCTAAAACCAAAGACAACACAAAGCAAATCAGAAAAATTCACAGTTTGTAAAATCATCCACTGATCATATAATATAATACAGAAATAACCAATAAGACCATTTCTCATGGCCCATAGTTATTATGATTACAATTCTGGTCACCAATCTTCTTGGCCCATACCATGAATTATTTTTTCTGAAATCTTCATATTTTTGACTTCCAACTTGACCACTTCTTAATCTGCAGGATGTGGGCAGCGCTGTCGTCCTTGCTGGAGGTTCAGAACTCACCAATGATCATGATATAATCTTGAGAACCATCCAAAGGTCCATGGCACTTTGTCCATGGCACCCAACTGGAGTAATCAATCTTGAGAACCATCCAAAGGTCCATGGCACTTTGTCCATGGCACCCAACTGGAGTAATCAAATGAAAACTGTCACGCGCTGACACCATTGGGATAATCGCGCTGCAACTTGTTCTTCAGCGCAACGCACTCCCACCGCGATGCTGAAGGTCTCCTTGGTCGTCAATGTCCTTGTAATAGGGCTCAAAGGAGTCAAATGGTCCTCAAACGGTGTAGGCACCAAGGACCTTCTTGAACATGATTTTGGGGTTTACCAATTGCTCCATAGATCTCGTCGACGATATTTGCGTCGTCGTGGTCGTCGTCTTCAACGTCGTCGTCGTCTTCGTCGTCGTCGTTGAGGGCGTTTCGAAATTCTTTTCATTTTTGGAAATGAATAACCTTGAACTTGTTTTTTTTGAAACTTATCCAAGTTTTCCTTCAAATAACCCAAAAATACACCCCAAATGCAACCACAAAAGGCGACGGAAACATACTACGTGTTCGACGAAATCACGGGAGTGATTTCGAAACGGTCCCTTTCATGTCCTAAGAAGATATGAACAAAGGGGGACATGTAACAATGAAATATGACCAAAACAATGCATATTTACGACATGATCATGGGTCTCCCCCCAACGCGTGGTGCCGGTGCACCGACGCGTTTGGAAGCCAAATCAGCACATGCATGCAAAGCCCTACTAATGGGCTGTGATTTGGTGTACTTAACTTCAGGATTCAAGACACCTACAATTTTATAAAAATTCATGACCATGGCATACTTGCGCCAAAAAAACTGGCACGGAACGGCGTCGCGATAGTGCCGTAACATCCGCTTATGTCTCAAACTGACATAGAATTAATCTTATCAATAAAACTGATTGAAATATCTTAAAAATCGTCAGAAATCGACAATTTCTGGATCGGCGCGCGCGATCTCAGGACTGGCCGTCGCCGACCCAAACTCAGTTTTATTGTACAGAAAATGGTGAAAACACCATGAATGTAAAACTACAGAAATTCCTAATCCACTGATACCAATACTGTCCAAAACAGTGCTGGGATCGTGGTTTTCTGTGGGTGTACATATATCAGGATTTTGCACTGAAAAAAGCGAGCATATAGGTTGCACGAAAACCTTACACTCCCCTCCCAAGTCCTGAGACACATCTCAGGCTGAAAAGCACAAAGAAGGTGCAGTGCAACAACAAAATTGGGTGGGAAAAATGCAAAGCATTTGGGTCGGGTGTTAACCACGCAACTGAATTGCTCCACGGGTTAACACTCCCCTCCCAAGCTCAGAAACACCCACAGAAAATGGGTGCTTCTGTGGCTGAATCTATGAAGATAAGCCGAGGAGCAATAAAAAAGCACAGATTTTTACTTTGATCCCGGACCTGGGATTTTAGGAGGCACCGCTGGGTTCCGGTACCCGCATGTAATGTACATGTCTACACACACACCACTCATGGCACTCACAAGTGCCTCACACATAGGGTCCTCTGACCCCCAGGCTCAATCACAGTAAAATTTCTGCAATCCTGGACAGAAATTAATCATCAGAAAATGACCTCTGCACAGAATTTAAAATAAAAAATAGTCAACAATGGAAAAAAATGCACTTCTGAGATGTCCTGACCCTAAAACCAAAGACAACACAAAGCAAATCAGAAAAATTCACAGTTTGTAAAATCATCCACTGATCATATAATATAATACAGAAATAACCAATAAGACCATTTCTCATGGCCCATAGTTATTATGATTACAATTCTGGTCACCAATCTTCTTGGCCCATACCATGAATTATTTTTTCTGAAATCTTCATATTTTTGACTTCCAACTTGACCACTTCGTAATCTGCAGGATGTGGGCAGCGCTGTCGTCCTTGCTGGAGGTTGAGAACTCACCAATGATCATGATATAATCTTGAGAACCATCCAAAGGTCCATGGCACTTTGTCCATGGCACCCAACTGGAGTAATCAATCTTGAGAACCATCCAAAGGTCCATGGCACTTTGTCCATGGTACCCAACTGGAGTAATCAAATGAAAACTGTCACGCGCTGACACCATTGGGATAATCGCGCTGCAACTTGTTCTTCAGCGCTACGCACTCCCACCGCGATGCTGAAGGTCTCCTTGGTCGTCAATGTCCTTGTAATAGGGCTCAAAGTAGTCAAATGGTCCTCAAATGGTGTAGGCACCAAGGACCTTCTTGAACATGATTTGGGGTTTACCAATTGCTCCATAGATCTCGTCGACGATATTTGCGTCGTCGTGGTCGTCGTCTTCAACGTCGTCGTCGTCTTCGTCGTCGTCGTTGAGGGCGTTTCGAAATTCTTTTCATTTTTGGAAATGAATGACCTTGAACTTGTTTTTTTTGAAAGTTATCCAAGTTTTCCTTCAAATAACCCAAAAATACACCCCAAATGCAACCACAAAAGGCGACGGAAACATACTACGTGTTCGATGAAATCACGGGAGTGATTTCGAAACGGTCCCTTTCATGTCCTAAGAAGATATGAACAAAGGGGGACATGTAACAATGAAATATGACCAAAACAATGCATATTTACGACATGATCATGGGTCTCCCCCCAACGTGTGGTGCCGGTGCACCGACGCGTTTGGAAGCCAAATCAGCACATGCATGCAAAGCCCTACTAATGGGCTGTGATTTGGTGTACTTAACTTCAGGATTCAAGACACCTACAATTTTATAAAAATTCATGAACATGGCATACTTGCGCCAAAAAAACTGGCACGGAACGGCGTCGCGATAGTGCCGTAACATCCGCTTATGTCTCAAACTGACATAGAATTAATCTTATCAATAAAACTGATTGAAATATCTTAAAAATCGTCCGAAATCGACAATTTCTGGATCGGCGCGCGCGATCTCAGGACTGGCCGTCGCCGACCCAAACTCAGTTTCATTGTACAGGAAATGGTGAAAACACCATGAATGTAAAACTACAGAAATTCCTAATCCACTGATACCAACACTGTCCAAAACAGTGCTGGGATCGTGGTTTTCTGTGGGTGTACATATATCAGGATTTTGCACTGAAAAAAGCGAGCATATAGGTTGCACGAAACCCTTACAGTGGCGGATCCACGGACGACGGGGGACCTCCCCCCCCCCCCAGTACCAGGCGGCACCACGCGAGGCTCCCCAGGACCCGCCGACACCTCCTGACTGGCCCGACGTGAGCGATGAGGCCCGGTCCCGCAAACGGCGGCGCTCCCACCCCCCCCCCCCCGCACGGCACACTCGCCCCTGGCGCCCACACTCCCCACACCGCCACCGCGCCTCAACCACCCACTCGTGCCGCTCCCGCTCCCCCAAGCGCCACGACGACGCCCCGGTACCCCGCTCCTGCCGCTCCTGCTCCCCCGGGTGCCACTACGCGCGCCACCGCCGCCCCATGTCCACCTCCCCCTCCCCCCACGGGCCCCACCGGACTTCTTGCTCCCCCCTCCGCCCGTACGCGACGCCCACCCCCAGCCCCCGCCACCAACGCTCCCGCTCCCCCCGGCGCCGCCAGGCACGCCACCGCCTCCCCACGTCCACCTCCCCCTCCCCCCACAGGCCCCACCGGGCTCCCCGCTCCCCCCGCCGCCCATACCCATCCACCACCCCCAGCCCCCGCCACCACCACTCCCGCTCCCCCAGGCGCCACAAAGCACGCCACCGCCGCCCGATGTCCACCTCCCCCTCCCGTTCCCCCCTCCGCCCGTACCCGTCCTCAACCCCCAGCCCCCGCCACCGCCGCTCCCGCTCCCCCAGGCACCGCCACCCCCGCCACCACCGCATGTCCACGTCCTCTCTCCGCCGCTCCGGGACCTCGAGCTCGGACCCCTCCCCCCCCCGGGCCGAACAACAATGGAGCAAGCAGGTGTGCCACAGCCCTCCCCCCCCCCCTCAGACACACAAGGGCACATACACACAGGCACGGCGGCATCTCCCGCCCGCGAGCGCCACCGCGGGGTCTGGGGGCGGTCAACAGTCCGGTAGGCCTTGTGACCGGACACCCGGGTACGGCCGCCCAGTCGGGTCCCGCAGGGAAGGCGGCGCGGACCGTGGGTAGGCGACCAGGCGAGGCCTTGACCCAACCCAACCCAACCCAACCCCCCCCGGGCCCCCGCCCACCTCGTTTGGTGGTCTGCCCCCGCTTTGCAGGAGCTCCGCCGCTGGGTGAAGTGGGTCGGGGGAGCGGGAAGGCGAGAAGGGGTGCACATGGTGCACAGCTTCGAGGAGGTGCGCACCCGCACCCGCGCGGACCCCAACGGGGCCGCCCCGGAAGCCATCATGCCGCAAGCGGCATGGGAGGCCCTCCTCCGCGATGCGGTCCAGGGCCTCCGCCCCCCCTACACCCGCCAAGCCCTCCGCCAATGGCTCCAGGCCACCCACCTCCAGGCCTGGGCCATCGGCGCCCCCCCCCCCATCCCACCACCACCACACCGGGAAGGGGAAGGGCAAGGGCAAGGGCAGGGCAAGGGACAGCAAGGGACACTCAGGCAAGGGGGCAACGAGGCGCCCCAAGTGAGTGGCAGGCGCCCAAAAGGACAGGGCACCGAGAGACACAACGTGGGGGCAGGAAACCACCCAAGGACCAGGAAGGGGCAGGAGCGGGGACCGAGGCACAGAGAAAGAGGGCACCACTGCAGGCGCCACGACCCACACCCAGGAAGGGCATACCACGACGGAGGGACCAGCGCGGCCCCACCCCCAGCGAACGCCGCACGACTCCCGGGGGCGCACCCCCCAACACGCACCGCCCAAGCAAGAATCATACACCTTACGAATCACACCAGCGCACACCCACCAGCCACCAGAAACCCCACGGGGGATGGAGGGCACACCTACACGGGGAGAACGGGCTACACCCACAGAGGAAGCCGCAGGGAACACCGCCGCGCGGCGCACCACCACGCCCTCACCGCCAGGCGACGACCCCGGCCGCCACAAGGGGCACCTCACAGGCACCGGAAGAGGACAAAGGCACGGCCACAGCAACCAGGGCTAGGGACCGGGACCCCCAGAGGACACGGGACCAAGGCACAGGCCCCCAGGGAGGGCAACCCCACGGACACCTACGCGACCAACCAACCCGAGCGGCACGCCCAGGTCCCGACAGCACGGACCGAGCGAGCCACCCACATCTAACCGCACACCCCAGCCACCAGCCAGCCACACTCCGACCCGCACTCCGCAGCACGACACAGGCCAGGCTGACCTCCACTGACCCACCACGGCACAACACGAAGATAGCACGGCACACCGCACCGCAGCGCGCCACAGTGCAACGCGCCACAGCACGACGCAACGCGACACGGCACAGAGCGGCACAACACGGCACGGCTGACCCTAACCTGAAAGACTAACCGAAACAAGCCACCGCACACCCCCGAAGACGCCGAGCCAGCACGCCACACACCAGCACCGCGGGCCACACACGGGGCCACCACCGCGCCCGGCAACAACGGTGGCGGACCACCCAGAAGGTTAAAACCGGCACCGCGGAGGAGAAAGGACACGGACAACCCAGGCCCCCTAACCCAGAGCCACACAAAGCCGCCTGGCGCAGCCGCCCAGCCGGCAGAGCCAGGACCTAACCCGGCAGGAAGGGGCGCCGAGCCCAATGTGTACATAGCCCACCCGACCCATGGGGCCGGGACACGGCCAAGCAGAACGCAACCGCCAACAGCAACCCGGAGGACCACACTGAATGCGGGCCAGTGCGTGCGCCAGCCCAGGGGGGGCAGAGGGAGGAACAGACAGACCCCCCCCCAAAGAAAAAACAGGGGGGGAGGGGGGGCGGCGAGAGAACGGCCCACAGCCACCAAACCGCCCGCCAACACCACAAGAGGCGGCCACACCCCCCAGCCAGAAGGCACCGAAGACAGCACCCCCAAAAGGGGCACAGGGGGACCACCCGGCCAAATTCGGCAACACGAAACCAGGAACAGCCGCCCATCGGGAAAAGGGACACCAAAACGCGCAGACACACACCACGCTGAAAAAAAATGAAAGACCCAGCAACCCAGCCCGAAAGTGAGGGGATGGGGGGACAGGGACCACAAGGCCCGGGACAGGGAAAGCCAGCAACCGACACCATAAAAGCCAAAGCAAGACACGCCCAAAAAGAAAACACACCCCGACAACCCAACCAAGAAGGGCAGGGCACAGCCGAGAGCCGGGCCCAGCATGCACGCCCACACAGCACACCCCAGCCAGGAAAGGCGGGGAACAAGCGGGGCGCGCGCACAAGCACGCACCCCCGCACAGCACCCCTAACCAGGAGGTGCAGGAGACCACGCGGGACGGGCGCTTGAGCACAAACACACCCCAACACCCCCCCAAAGAGTGGCGTGGCGCAGCCGAAACCCCAACCCCAGCACGCACGCCCACACCGCACACCGGAACCTGAAACGGCGGGGTGCAGGCGGAGCGCGTACGCAACCACGCACGTCCCATATGCACGCCGAAACCTAAGCCGAACCACGAACACCACAAACACAAGCCGGCAAAAGAGGGACAACACCACAAACCGTACCCAACCACACCCGCCCAAGACCCCAGCCAGGACTGGCGGGGTTAACTGAACCCACACCCAACCGCAACCCGGACCCAAACACACACGCCACACAACAGTAGGAAAGCCAGTGTCCACAGCCCGGGCAGTGAGGCAGCCCGTGCCATGCAGCTGACCCGGCCAAACGAGATCCGGAGACCGGGGGTAAGGCTGCATCCTAAGGCCTGCGCTGCTTTGGGACTCGAGACGGAGCGTGCGACACCCAAGCACCTCCGAACCCTAGTACCAAGAACGTGCATGCATGCCTTGGGAACGGGATACGCCAGGAAGTCCGGTGAACCTCTAGGGGTCCGCCCAAAGGAGTGGACGTGCGCAAGCGCGGGGGCACACCCTCCTGGCGAGACAAGCATGTCACGCCGGCGGCAATCAGCCCTCCCGGTGTTGCCCGGGGCCGCTTTGTTGGGGGCCAACAGTCAGGTGTAGCGGAATGTAACCCGCCTCCCCTCTTCATGCACGGAGCCTCTTCCTGTTCGTCACAGGGGCGACGCCAGGGGGAACCATGGGGCGCCTCTCCAAGACCGAGTGGACCTACCTACCTACCTGAATGTGGAAAGATTGGGTGGCGCAGTGGAGAATCACTACGAAGGCAAAAAGGCGCGGAGGAGGGGAAGGGACGGTGCGAGAGGAGGCGCTGGTCAGGAGGAGAGGGAAAAGGCGAGGCGAGGCATTCTGTTGTGTTCTCCACTGGGGCAACTCAAAGGTCCCACAGGAAAGGTGAAACCAGACCGTAGGGTCAGGAGCAGGGGTTGCAGTGGTATGGGCAGCAACGTTGCTTGGCAAAGAAGACATAAGGATTGTGTTGACTGAATAATATCCTGTGGACAGCTATGATACACATAGCCAATTAAATATCTGACATGCACATGTGTGAAATCCAGCCTATCATCCAATAATTCATATAACTACAAAAGATCCGAGATTGCCTTATCTATCCCACATCCTATGTTCCTAACAAGGAAATGAAATACAACTCCCATATATAGCGTCATATAATGATCGCTTAAGGGCAATATGCTAGGGTAGGGTTGTGACCTGCTTCACCGCCCAAACCTAGAACGACTGCCGGGCGCAGGAAGTATATGCCCAAGAGGAACGTAGCAGTCACAAAGCTACAAAGAGCAGCAAATGTCAGGTTATCACATAATCCCTCGGGTAGGGATTCGATTCAGCGCTGGCAATCTGGGAGCCGGCCGCACGGCCGCTGAATTAGCTCCGATCGGTTCGTCCAAATCCGGAAGCTTATTAACGGGATCTCGCAGATTGCGCAATAAGTAGTAGGCGGAATTGCGAGCTGTTGGGCGCAGAGTCTGGCCCCCGCGTGTCGCAAAAGGCATTGTGGGGTTCAGCAGGTAAAATTGGTATTTTTTTTCAGAATCAAAACTAAAGGCAAAGTGAAATTCCACTTTTCAACAATGCTGAAGGTAACGATACCTGCAAAACGGTGCAATGCGGCACTGGCAAAATTTTCCTTTTGGGAAAAAACTGCCAGAACAACGGACGGGAGGGTGTGTCCGTAGCTTAGGACCGTGCCTGCAAAAGGGATCACGTGGGAAAGTAAGGATAGCGGTCAAGGAAACCATGATGAAGGACACTACAAAACTTGATGGCCTTCGGCCAGGTGACCGTTACGAGGGGGTAACGGTCCTGTTCTGCAATGCAACGCGGGGCAACTGTGGTAACAGTCCTTACAGCCACCACAGTAAATTTTCTCACAAACTGGAACAATGAATCTCTGATGGACGACTTGTGCTACGCTGTTGCCTTGCGATGCATCACTGTCTTGTGCCCGCCTCTGTCTTGTGCCATGCTTAGGCCACTAAAAAAAAAACGGCCACAAGGGCATCACCATGCGCGCGGCAGCTCACGGAATAGAGGAAAGAGTTCACGATGACCTCAGGGTAAAGGGATCGAGCAGCCTAGGCACAAATGAAAAGAAGGGTACGATGCCCACATCTTGCACCCGCGTGCTTCAGAGATTTTATGAGCGCTTGCATGTGCTTGATGTTCTTGATGACTTGCCGCTAGCGCATGCAGTAATGAGTGAGCCCTTGCTGGTAAGATGTAAAGTTGCTTGAGTACTTGTTTGAAAGAAATAAAGAACGCCCAGCCAAGGGCCCACTTGAAGCCTGAACCGCCACACACAAGAATGACCTGCAAGACGGCCGGAGTGCTGCTGTATTCTTGGGTGGAAAGCCACGTTTGTCGCTAAGGATGTTTCTCCGTGGGCACGGCTCAGCCAAGGGCCGTGTTCCTGTCTTCGGTTGACTTTAGCATGTGTGTTACACGTGATGCACCACTTAAAGGTTAAAGGAGGAGGTACGAGAATGTGATGAGGGTGTGAGTAGACACACTTGAAGAGACACACCTCTTAACCATATAATAATAACTTTACCTCACCTGCTAACCCACCACCTAGGATCCATATTACGTATACATATCATAGACATACATAGTAGAGCGATGCACGCCAACAAACACAAGACATACTTGTGCGCGCACATCCAATGGCAGGGCCCGGAGGTACACACTGTCCTGGAGGGCGTCACAGAGTGTGGGCCTCGCGGTGGCGGCCTTGGAGCACGTGGTGATACACGCCCAAACAGACCAAAGCTCCCACAAACTACTCTCGTACATACAACAAGCGGTAAACATATTTACGATAGAACACGTGTATAGGTATGCCACCTTGTTGCTTGGTGTTTGTGTGTGTCTTAGGGGCGTGCGTATAGACACTTAGGTTAGATTGCGTGTTACCTTTGTCGGTGGCTGTGTCACGGGCGGGCGGTAAGGCAGGGGGTCACCACCATGCGCCAAATTGGGGAGGTCCTCCACACCGTCCCGCTGGTGTATCAGCCCACCCAGCTCCCCGGGGGCACAATGACACGCCCCGAAGGAGCATTACTCCCCCTACCCCCTTACACCGTGTATAATGGTGCATGTTTACACCTCGGTGTGTAAATTGCTACCGTGTACACGGTTACAAAACCCAAAGGTCAAACTCGGTCTTGCTTGACCGGCGGGCGGGTGATAACCCGTGTAATAGGTAACCATATACTCCCGTAATTGAAATAAGGGCATGCACACACACGCACGATGTCAATGGACACGGGGCACGTCCGGGTTGGTGTGTCACAGAGAAGGAGGTCCGTGTGTGTTGTGGAAGTTCCCGCACGGGCCTCTGCCAGAATATACCACGCCCATATCCCAACCCGTTTGGTTGAGTGTTGGGATAGAGGACCACCCGGGTGTTGTGAAAACCGGAGTCCACTTGTGGGGAACTCTAGAGAAAATATCAACATATATATCACCTCTCATAAATATATGCACGTGCACATTCGCCTCTTTCTTCATATTGTTTGTGTTCATTCCGCTGCAGGCAGAAATATGCCCCATCAGGTTCAACATGAACATGAATAAAACATACCCCGCCAGCATGTGGTCCCATGAAATGGCAATGGAGGGTACTCACTCCCAACCCGGGCACGCATAGCAACCGGGGATACATACCAAGGCGGCGGAGACGGCAGAATCCTCAACGCCATTGCCTTTGAAGACCCCACCCACTCAAGGAGTGACGGGGCAAAGGCACCCATGGCAATGTATATTAGAATACTTGTAAGTAGAGGACGACTCCTCCCTCTAGGCTTAAGTCCTCGCTGTATGTAGTGGCAATTTTGCACGCCACGAAATGTTTCTTCATGTAATGTGAGCCACACGAGTACCTCATGTTTTGTCTACTCTGCCCTTGTGTGGATAAGGGCAAATCGGTGGAAAGCCATCACGCCCAATGCAAAAAGGGAAAATGGGTTGTACCCGCCAACCCACTCAAATTTCAAGCCTTCGCCACTTTTGAGCAAATGCTTTAGCTCGCTGGCTTGCGTCACGGGTCAGGGACGGTCGTTGGGTTGTGGTTTTGGTACGGCCGGCACTCCAAAACTTTGCAAAAACCACCATGCGGGTGACCACTATTGCTGGTGGTGGTAGGAGTGCTCCAGTAAGACCCAATGATAC
The DNA here is from genome assembly GCA_964036045.1 of Eutreptiella sp. 'Long Island Sound 2002'. Taxonomy (NCBI): domain Eukaryota; phylum Euglenozoa; class Euglenophyceae; order Eutreptiales; family Eutreptiaceae; genus Eutreptiella; species Eutreptiella sp. 'Long Island Sound 2002'. The sequence goes on from OZ038381.1 coordinate 61,567,003, forward strand.
GGGTTTGAATGGCATTAGGACCTCCGAAAGGACACATCCCACTTCCGCCCCAGGCTATATGCCACGCCACCCCACCCCAAGGCCTCTCAAACCTTCAGCAGTGAGAGACGTAGACGGTGGGGTAAACCTGCGTTACCCACCGGCCTGCTCCGGTGGGGATTTTCGTAACCGAGGGGCGTGCCGTGCATGCACGTTTCCTTCTTTCACGCTTCTTCATATCACTCACCGCTTCTGGCTCTCTCCTCCCTTCCCCAAACCGCAATATATCCCCATATTGGGTAGGTTTTTTCCGTGGCACGCTCGTGGGAGCGATCCACCAAGGTGGGCTAGGTGGTCACTTGTTTTGGGTGAGATTCTGACTCTGCAAGCAATCTGCCAAAACTTATTTTAAGATGGTAAGAAGATTTCAACGGGCTCCTCAGTATCCCGATCCTTAGTGTACCCCTCTCAACGTACCTGGAAGAGAAGTCTGTTGCGGTGAGTACGGTGCCCCAATATCTTTTTCACATTATAAGGGTCCTCCTCAAATTGGGAGGGCACTCTAGCAACCTCCTCCGTATGGTTAGGAGGCGCGAGGGAGCGAGGCGAGTTGACCGTCTTCATTAGACAATCAACGTGGCAGTCAACGAGTCTCCGCTGGTCCACTTGAATAACATAGAGGTCGTGTGCTTTCTTGGCCACAACATCATAGGGTCCATTCAAATAGGGGCAAGTGTTATCGCCAAGCTTTTTACGTTGGCGACCAACCGGTACACGGTCCCCTTTTGAGAAATTGGGGGAAATCCTCCTCATCTTATTATATTTATGAGCCATTGTCTCTTGCACGTGAATCATAGCTCTACTTGCAAGAGCAATAAGCTCCTCACGCCGCTGGAAGTAGTGAGCGGCGTCTTGGGCAAACCCCTTAGGCTTCGCAAGAGGGGGCCCCTGAGTACGGTTGTGTGTACCAAACACAATCCCGTTAGGCGTATAACCTGAAGGACTGTTAGTCTCATGCCACGCTCGTACAACGGTGGGAAAATGTGTACGCAAATAGTGCCCCTTTTCAATGTGAGGGCTTTAGCAACGGCACGCCTTAGCTGCTTGCCAGTATTTTCGGCTTTGCCAATACCTTGGTGTCTATTCGCGAGACACATAGTTGAGCAGGCACCAATCTTACAACAAAGGGGTTGGAAATGTTGCCTCACAAATTGTGGCCCACGGTCACAGCATATCTCACGAGGGGTTCCGAACGTATCCACTCAGCGTTCCATGACCAAATGGACCGCTCTTTTCCCCATTAGCTCTTCATCCTTGTCTTCATGGCGAGGTTTAGGAATAGAGATCGCGATGAGGTAGCCGGAAAGCCGGCAAACACATAGGAGCATTCGGTCATACACCTCTCCATCATGAGAGATGGAAGGGTAGTGAAACACATCAAGCGCTGTGGAGTCCATGGGCTCCATTGGTATAGGCACAGGGGTCATGTACCCTTGCTTGCGCTTCGTGTCATGCGTGTGAATGGCACATGAGGGACACATTTGGCATTGCAGTTCCACTGCTCTGTACAATCCCTCACCTTCCATTCCATGATTAATTTCCTTCCAGTGTTTTTCCACGCTGAAGGTAGTTAAGTGAAGTGCATCGTGGTATTCGGCCACCAAACGATGCACTAGCGGCGTAGGGACACACCACCGTCCATTACGGACGAGTTTCTCATCCACCAACCTCACTCCATTTTGGAAATCCCCATTCAAGGCATCTTGCCACAGGTTTTTGTAGCGTTCACAATTTGGGTAGTGTTTAGTGCAATTTCTCTTGAAAAGATTGGGAGCATCCTCCCCATGTATAGATGTTGCCTTCTGGTGGGACTTCCAAGATTTTTGTATCTTGGCAATTTGCTCCAGTTTTCGAAGTTTTTTCGTTCGCTTCGTCCCCCCCCCCAAATGGAGCCGAAACCCGAGGGGGTGGATCACACGCTAGAACCAGACCGGCTGGTCAGGAGCAGAGGTCGCAGTGGCATGGGCAGCAACTTTGCTTGGCACAGAAGACATAACAATTGTGTTGACTGAATAGTATCCTGCAAACAGATATGATACAGATAGCGAATGAAATACCTGATATGCACATACCAGAAATCCACCCTATCATCCACTAATTCATATCACTACCCAACATCCAAAATTGCCTTATCTGTCCCACACCCTATGTTTCTAACAAGGAAATGGAATGTAATATACGCTATCCCATATATATCCCATATATAGGGCCATATAATGATCCCTTAAGGGTAATATGCTGGGGTAGGGTTGTGACCTGCTTCACCCACCCACTTAAAACAACTGCCACGGGCAGGAGGTATATGCCAAAGAGGAACGGAGCAGTAACAAACAGCAGCAAATGTTGGGTCAGCACAGAATCCCTCCTATAGGGAATCCAACCTACACAGGCAATCCCGGAGCCGGCCGCACGGCAGCTGAAGTAGCTCCGATCGGTGGCAAGTGAACCACCGCCAAGATCCGGAAATTCATCAACGGGATCCCGCAGATGCCGCAATAAGTAGTAGGCGAGATCGCGAGCTGTTGCGCGCAAAGTCTGGTCCCCGCGTGTCGCATAAGGCATCGCGGGGTCCAGTAGGTAAAATGGGTATTTTTCTTCAGAATTAAAACTACAGGCAACGTGAAATCACATTTTTCAACAAATCTGAAGGTAATGGTACCCGCAAAACAGCGCAACGCGACAGTGCCAAAAATTTTACTTTTGGGAAAGACAGGCCAGCAACAGTGACGGTAGAGCCTGACAGTAGCTTAGGACTGTGCCTGTTACAGGGAGCACGTGGGAAAGTAGAGATAAAGGTCAGGGAAATAATGATGAAGGACTCCACAAAACTTGATGGCCTTCCGCCAGGGGACTGTTACCATGGGGGGCTAACGCTCCTGTCCTGCAATGCAACGCGGGGCAAATGTGGTAACAGTCCTTACAGCCACCACAGCCCTTGATTCACACAATCGAACAATGAACACTGTGCTTAACGACTTGTGTCATGCCGTTGCCTTGCGATGCAGTACTGTCTTGTGCCTGCCTCTGTCTTGTGCATGCTTAGGCCACTAACGAACACAGCCACGATGGCCCCACCTTGCGCGCGGTAGCCCACTAAATAGAGGAAAGAGGCCACGATGGCATCAGGGTAAATCAACGCAAACACTAGGCACAAATGAAAACGCGGATACGATGCCCACAACTTCCACCTTCGTGCCTCAGAAAATTTATGAGAGCTTGATGTGCTTGATGTTCTTGATGTCCTTGCCTAAGTCTTGCAATAATGAGAGAGCTCTTGATTGCAAGATGTAAGCTTGGCTGCCCACTTGCTTGAAACTGACCAGCCAAGGCCTAGCCAAAGGCCCACTTGTCAAACGGACCCGCCACGACCAAAAATGATTCCGAGGAAAGGCCGGGGAGCCTTACGATCGTCCACCAAACAGGGAAGCCAGGGCTGTGGCTGGATTATACCGCCTACGGGCACGGCTCAGCCCAGGGCCGTGTGCTGGTTGATGTTTAATGTAGCATGTGTGTCACACGTGATGCACCACGTAGAGGGCAAAGGAGGAGGTACGGAGATGGGATGAGGGTGTCAGTAGACACACTTGAATAGACAAACCCCTCAACCATATGATAATAACCTGACCTCACTACTAACCCACCACCTAGGAGCCATATTATGCATATATATCATATATACACATGATAGATCGATGCACGCCAACTAACACAAGACATACTTGTGCGTGCCCATCCATTGGCAAGGCCCGGAGGTACACACTCGCCCGGAGGGCATCACAGGGTGTGGGCCTCGCGTTGGCGGCCTTGGAGCATGTGGTGCTACACGCCTACACAAACAAAATCTCCCACAAACCACTCACATACATACAACAATTGGTAAACATACTCACAATAGAACAGGTGTATAGATATGCCACCTTGTTGCTTGGTGTTTGTGTGTGTTTTCGGGGCGTGCGTATAGACACTTAGGTTAGATTGAGTGTTACCTTTGTTGGTGTGTTTGTCACCGGCGGGCAGTAAGGCAGGGGGTCACCTCTATGCGCAAACCTGGGGAGGTCGCCCATACTGTCCCGCTGGTGTATCACCCCAGCCAGCTCCCTGGGGGCACGATGACACGCCCCGAAGAACCCTCTACTGCCCCTACGCCCATACACCCTGTATGACGGTGCATGTTTACACCTCCGTGTGTAAACTTGCTACAGTGTACATGGTTACAAAACCCAAACGCAGGTCAACCTAGGTCTTGCTTGATCGGGCGGCGGGTGATAACCCACGTAATAGGCAACAATATACTCCCGTAATTAAAATAGGTGCATGCACACACACACACACGCGATCAAACAGACACGGGGACATACGGTTTTGGTGTGTCACGGAGAGAGAGTTCCGTGTGTGTTGTGGAAACCCAAGTCCACGCACGGGCCTCTACAAAAGCATGCCCGGCCCATATCCCAACCCGTTTGGTTGGGCGTTGGAATAGAGAACCCCTCAGGTGTTGTGGAAATCCAAGTCCACTCGTGGGGAACTGTAGAGAAAATATCAACATATATATTCTCTCATAAATATATGCATGTGCACCCTCGCCCTTTTCTTCATATTGTTTGTTGCCCTCTCGTTGCAGGCACGAATATTCCCCATGACATTCATCAAGAACATGAATAACACACCCAGCCAGCATGTGCCCCATGCAATGGCAATGGAGGGTACCCACTCCGGACCCGTGCACGCATAGCGACCAGGGATAAATACCAAGGCGGCGGATATTACAAAATCTGCAATGCCATTGCGTTTGCAGACCCCACCCACTCAAGGAGTGACGAGGCAAAGGCACCCATTTCGATTCATATCAGAATACTTGTACGTAGAGGACGACCCCTCCCTCTAGGCTTAAGTCCTCACCGTATGTAGTGGCAATGTTGAGGGCCACGAAATTTTTCCAATGTAATGTGAGCCACACGAGTACTTCGTACCTTGTATACTTTACCCTCGTGTGGACAAGGGCAAATCAGTGGAACGCCATCACGCCCAATGCAAAAAGGAAAAATGGGTTGTACCCGCCAACCCAACGATCTTTTCAAGCGTTCGCCACTTTTGAGCAAATGCTTTAGCTCGGCGGCTTGCGTCACGGGTCAGGGACGGTCGTTGGGTCGTGGTTTCGGTACGGGGCGGCACTCCAAAACCTTGCAAGAACCACCATGCGCACAACCCAGCAGAGTCTTCGGGAAGTGCTTGCCACGTTGTTAGCACCCTTGACGGGGGGCGTCATCGTGGGCAGGACGTTGTCCTGGTGGTGGTAGGAGTGCTCCAGTAAGACCCAAGGATAGGGGTTTAAATGCCATTAAGACCCCCGAAAGAACACGTCCCACTTCCGCCCCAGGCTATACGCCACGCCAGCCCACCCCAAGGACTCTGAAGCCCTTAGCGGTGAGAGAGGTAGGATGTGGGGTAAACATGCGGTACCCACCGCCCCGCTCCGATGGGGATTCTTGTAAACGAGGGGCGCACCGTGCATGCACGTTGTCTTCTTCCTGTCTCCCACCGCTTCTCGCTCTCTCCTCCCTTCCCCAAACAACAATATATCCCCATATTGGATAGGGTTTTGTTTTTGTGGCACGCTCATGAGAGCGGTCCACCAAGGTGGGCGAGGAGGTCAATGGTTTGGGTGAGATTCTGTCTCTACAAGTACTCTCGCCAAACCTTATTGTAGGACGGTAACAAGGTTTCAACGGGCTCCTCGGTATTCCAGTCTTTGGTATAACCCTCCCAACGCACCTTGAAGAGAAGTCTCTTGCGGTGAGTACAGAACCCAATATTTTCTTCACGTTATAAGTGTCCTCCTTAAATTGGGAGGGCACCCTAAGAACCTCCTCCGTGTAGATTAGAGGCACGGGGGAGCGAGGCGAGTTGACTGTCTTCATTAGACAATCAATGTGGACGTCAATTACCCTCCGTTGATCCACTTGAATAACATAGAGGTTGTGAGCCTTCTTGGCCACAACCTCATAGGGCCCATCCCAATAGGGGCAAGTGTTATTGCCAAGATTTTTACGTTGGCGACGGACCCATACGCGGTTTCCTTTTGAGAAATAGGGGGACATGCTCCTTGTCTTATTATATTTATGAGCCACTGTCTGTTGCACGTGAATCATAGCCCTACGTGCAACAGCAATAAGCTCCTCACGCCGCTGGAAGTAGTGTGCGGCGTCTTGGGCAACCCCCTTAGGATCAGCAAGAGGGGGCCCCTCAGTACGGTTGTGTGTACCAAACACAATCCCGTTAGGCTTATAACGTGGAGGGCCTGTAGTCTCATGCCACCCACGTACAACGGCGGGCAAAACCTCCACCCAATGAGTGCCCTTCTTCAAGGTAAGGGCTTTAGCAGCGGCATGCCTTAGCTGCTTGCCAGTATTTTCGGCTTTGCCATTACCTTGCTGCCTACCCGCGAGAAACATAGTCGAGCGGGCAGCAATCTGAGAACAAAGGGGTTGGAAATATTGGCTCGCAAATTGTGGCCCACGGTCGGGGCATATTTCACCAGGGCTGGCACCTATCAACCCAGCGTTCCATGACCAAATGAACCGCTCGTTTCCCCATTAGCCCTTCATCTTTGTACTCATGACAAGGTTTAGGAATAGGGATCGCGATGAGGTAGCCGGAAAGCCGGCAAACACATAGGAGCATTCGGTCATACACCTCTCCATCATGGGAGGTGGAAGGGTAGTGAAACACATCAAGCGCTATGGAGTCCATGGGTTCCATAGGTATAGGCATAGCGGTCATGTACCCTTGCTTGCGCTTGGTGTTATGCGTGTGAATGGCACACGAGGGACACGTGTGACATTGCAGTTCCACTGCGTTGTACAATCCCTCACCCTCCACGCCATGGTTAATTTCCTTCCAGTGTGTTTCCACACTGGAGGTAGTTGAGTGAAGTGCATCGTGGTAGTCGGCCACCAAACGATGCACTAGCGACGTAGGGACACACCACCGTCCATTACGGACGAGCTTGTTATCCACGAACATCACCCCATCTTGGAAGTACCCGTTCAAGGCATCTTGCCACATTTTTTTGTAGCGTTCACAATTTGGGTAGTGTTTAGCCCAATTTATCTCAAAAGCATTGGGAGCATCCTGCCCATGTAGAGGTGTTGCCTTCTTGTGGGATTTCCGAGATTTTTTTATCTTGGCAATTTGCTCCAGTCTCGGAGGTTTTTTCTTTTGCTTCGTCCCCCTCCCCACTGGAGACGAAGCCAGAGGGGGTGGATCACACGCGGGCGCCCCAATAGCCCGCGGCGCCGCCTTAGACCTAGTAACAACGGGCGCCACAATCGCGCTAAATACAAGGAGGCGGGCGAGAAGTTGCTCCTTCTCAGCCGCAATCATGTCCTGCACATCCCCAGCCGCTTGGGCCGTCCCATGTATGGACACATCGCCCAACGCCGGGTTAGCGGGGTAAGCCCAATGGGACAAGAAATCACCAACGGGGTTCACGGGCCACGGGGTGTAAACCACATGGAGGACAAAACTTGAGAATAACTCATGCCAACGCGCTTGGCGTGGAGACGGAGCCACCACGGTTTTGAGGTCCTCCGTAGCCCAATTGTCAAGGCTACGGTGGTGCGTACGGACCTCCACTCGCTTGTTCCCCACCCAACCATGCCACTTCAGAAGTGCTGCCACTATGGCATAGCATTCTTTTTCCCGCCGGCTTCAATTCAATTGGCTGTCTAACAATTTACGGGAGAAAAAGGCAAGGGGGCCAAGAGCAGCATCGGGACCTTCCTGTTGTAGGGCCGCCCCCACTCCCTAATTACTAGCGTCCAGGGTGAGGACAAAGTCCTTATCCCAATCGGCTAGTTGGAGGGGAACAATGTCCGTGAGAGCAGGCTTGAGCTTCAACAAGGCCTCGGTAGCCAGAGCATTCCACGTTAGGCCTATCTTTTTCCCATTCTTATGCTTGGGCAAATTCTTCAACATTTCAATCAAAGGGGTAGCTATGGAGGTGTAGTTTTGGACATAACCCGAATAATAGTTGGCGAGCCCCAAGAACCCTCGGAGCTCCCGAACGTTATCTGGCTTTTCCGGAATCTCAAGCGCCAACATTTTCCCTGGCGCCGGCCAGCGTGTGTCATTTCCAACACATGGCCACAAAATTCAACCAAATGAACAAAGAAATTGGTTTTGCTAACCGAAGCAACCAACTCCTCCTTCCTCAGCCTATCCAACACAGCACGCATGTCGCGGTCATGGTTAGCCAATAGCTCCTCCTTCGTCTCACCGGAGGAACCAATAATAATATCATCAATATATACGTCCGCACAATCCAAACCCTGCAAGACGTGGTCCATGACCCGTTGAAAAATAGCGGGCCCATTCTTGATACCCATAGGCATAACACGCCTTTGGTATCTCTTACCCGCCAAATTAATGGCGGTTTTAGCCCCAGACTCAGGGTGAAGGGGATTTTGATGGAACCCTTTATTCAAGTCCACAATACTGAAAATATTGGGTTTGGATTGATTTTCCAACATATTTTGAATGAGGGGGAGGGGGTGCGCGTCAGGCAAGGTAGCCTCATGAAGTTGGCGGTTCTCCACAACCAGGCGCCATTTTCCCTTCTCCTTCTTGGGCACAACGAAACCGTTAGACGCCCAGTCGGAGGCAGAACACGACTCAATCCAACCACGAGCCAGAAAAACCTTCCACTATCTCTTGCTCCGCCGCGGCACACTCCCCCACCAACCGTATAGGTTTCACAGACTTGGGCTTAGCGTTTGGGTATAGGTGAACGCAGGCACACCGGGGAACATAAGCCAAGTGGCCCAGGACACCGCGCACATGTAGGGCGGCCGAGGGACAGGAAAGAACCAACACCCCATGGGTCGGACGCACTGGGGCAACCCAGCCGACCCACCGGGCCAGTGGCAGGAGCAGTACTCCAAGGCCACTGGTCCGAGCCCGGCGGGGCTGCATCGAGGACCATGGCAAACGTCATCCGGAGCCATGGAAGCAACCGGTGACAGGTGAGCCGGTACACAGTCCAGGAGGGAGTCGCCTGCCAAGCAGAGCGGCCGCGCAACTCAAGCCACAAGGGTGAGGCGGTCGTACCGTAGACAAGCGGGAGCGATATCCCTTGTGCTGAGAAGTACTCCACACGGCTGGGCATCCCCCAGTGCTGCCGCCCAAGGGAGGGGGCATGTGGCCCTACCCATGGACACATGTGGGGACACCCTCCCACCTGGGACACCGGGACAGGGTGGCCGCGACACTGCCTTCCCAAGCACCTGCGGGAGCGGCTTAAGAGGCACCTGACCTAGGGCAGTGGGAGGGACAGGATGTCCCCTTGGTAACACCTTCTTCCTGTACTGTCAAAGGAGGCATCCCGAGCTCCCGAAGATACCTACCTACCTACCTACCTCGGGTATAGGTCAAGCTTAGCAAACCCCAACCGCTCCGTACCAGGGACCTTAGGGTGTTCCTGGCACGGACGGAGACGAACCTCCCCGTTAAAAACATCCCGCTCATAGTCCGCGAGGATGCGTTTCCTCATGAACTCCACCTCCGGAGACACAATAGGTTCCTTGGTGGTGACAACGCCACCAACACGAGAAGCCGCCAATAATCGCTTGGCGCCATTAGCTTTTTGGTAGCGCTTAATGGTAGTGGCCCTCCCACCCAATAACTCTTTCTCAATCTTCGCAATGCGTGAACGCACGCATTCTTGCGCCTCCAAATCTTCGGGGGTAGGGTCAAGAGTAAGGGGAGCGGGGATTTTTTTATGGGTCGCTTGATATGTGAGGGTGCGCACTGAGACCAAATGGTTCGTCACCCTTTCATCCTCTGACTCCTTCTCCGAGGTCATGCCCGGCTCGTCATCCGTATCGGGGTTAGGGACGGCCGGTGCCAAAACGGAAGCCACATGAAATTTAGTGGTCACCAAATTTTCCTCGGCAATACCACCGTCCACGTATAGCGCCACCGTGGACCAACCCCGTTGAGGAAGGGGTGTGAGCTGGTCATTTTGATAGAGACGGGCCTTAGTCTCTGGCCCAGGAAAGTGGTACCCCTGCAAAGTAATTTCCATAAGGGGCTTCCACCACCCCCTATGTGTCCACTTTGGCCCTACGACGATGGCTCTTAGTTTTCCTTGCCGCATTTTCCGGACACAATCGAAAGACCGATGATAGGGAGGGCACATCCAATACAATTTGGATGGGTCCGCGGGGGGTGGAAAAGAAAGCATCGAGTGGCGGAACCCAACGGGTAGACTGAGCCATACTCGGGACCCTATTGAAGGCGTCCACGTCGGGGTTTCTGCCTCAACACGGTTAGGCCTTCGCCACCAGGGGGCGTAATCAGAATTGCTGGGGCTGGGTGCATAGGAGTGACCGCTGCAATGATTGGAACGGCTATGCCCCACGCGGACTGACATGATACTTTAACATGAATGGGTCTGATCAAACATGGTTTTCCGGTTCGTGGAGCTTCACGAAAGTCCTCAATCCAAAAACGGGGGTGCGCTGGATGGAGAGAGTATAAGCAATTGAAACGGGCAAAATGGCTCACACAATGTTCATAACCCCGAGGGTGCCCCAGAACCATATCCCAAGGTAAGTTGGGGACACGGTTTGAAGACATGCCATATTGGGCAACACGAGGAAGTGATACACTACCATCCCCGACCCCCGTAAACTGAATTTTGACGTCCATTTGCTCGTCTCCCCCCGGCAAAGGCGTCTTGTTATCGGCTTGGAGTAGGCGCCTCTGTTGGGGGGATTCATATTTTTTGGCGATTGGGTCTTCAAAAACATTGGGGTTGGCCAAAGCGACCGGTTGGCACCCTCATTCCACCAAAACACGGAGAGCCTTAAATTCTTAATTGGGCAAAACAACCTGAACAGAGAGTTCGGTTTGAACCTCACTAGTCACAAAATGCCCCTTCATGACTCTCCAAGGAACGAGAGCCACCGTACTGTCAAAGGGGTGCCCCAGGTTTTCTTCTTTCGAAGGGGGCTCCTCTGGGCACTCCTACCAACGTCCGCGCCCGTACGGCGCAATTTTTCCCCCTTCGTTGCCCTTGGCGCCACCACCACCCGTATCGCCAGGACCACCCTACCGCCACCACCACCGATATCGCCAGCACCACCCTTAGGTTTACCACCCTTAGACTTACCCCAAACTGCCCCATGGGTATCATTGCATGGAGAACTGGGCTTACACATCCAAAGGGTGCTATTGGTGACACCCGAATCAATATGGTAGTCCATATCCGTTTATTTACGTTGTTTCCAATGCTTGGAACACGGAACCCAAAGTGAAGGTGGCGGTTTACGTCCGGGGTCGGCAGTTTTCTTTGCCGGGGGTTTAGCATGATCCACGGCGTTGACGGAGGTGTCAGTGGGCTCGGTGGTGTTCGGGTCCGCCGTAGCATCTGCATTAACGGCAATCACCGCGGCTTTATTGGGAGAAGGGCGATGGGTTTAGGTCACCGTCCTCTTGTCTCCTCGATTGAGACGATCGAGAGCTTCCCTCTCCGAGACGTCTTTATGGATCAGGGCGTAGATATCCTCAGGCTGCAAACGAGGCCTATGTTGCTTCACTTTCATAGTGTAGCCGCGTGTCTGAGGTGTGTTGTTGAGTTGCAAGATCCATTCCTGTAGATATGGGTCCTTGCAATCAACTATCACCCCCAGCCCCCAATAGGAAACTATTTCAGGAACCCTAGTGCAACGTTGAGCGCTATACTTCCCGAGTTATTTTTCTAACGGGGCGCGACCAGGCAAAGGGTCAAGGCCACTGAAATCCACCACATAACTGCCCTGGGTATTTTTGGGCTCTTTTTTAACCACCTTCTCTTTGATCCATGGAAGCTTGCGTAGGAGCTGCCCCCGGATCACGTGGGCGCGAGTCTCGTTACTCAAAGGCAACAACCGTTACCGATGAGTATAGAAATCCTCCAAGTCAAAGAGGAACACTTGCCCTCTAACCCCCCTGGGGGTGAGGGCTTGCCACCTTTAATCGGCCCTTGAGGGGTCATACTCGTGGAAGAGTTGTTCGAAAAAATCTCACAATTCTTTGAGGGTGGGGGCCGTTTGTGTGTGTTGAGTGGCCTCGGCGACTCGTGTGTTGATGATCCCTTTTAGCCATGGTGGCAAGGTACTCAGAATAATGCGCGCCTCCTTGGCTTTTCGGTATGTGGGATCACACCCCCCCAACCATTGTTGAAGCTTCTCCACCCACTCGTCGTAGTTCTCTAATTGCCGATTAAAATGCGGTTTAGGCATATCACTATCCTCCACCGCTTTGGTGTAACCATTTTGCACCATAGGCATTTGGTACGGGTGGTAAGCGGGGGGAGCCATGGTTGGGGGTGCACCTCCACTTGCAATTGGTGCAACCTTCACTGGAGAGACTGTACACGTGTCCGTAGGATGAGAGGGCGTGTATGAAGGTTTCCCGGGGGGAGTGAAAACATTTTTCGTGAGGGGATTGATGTTCCCCAATGAAGAGGAGTTGTCCTCCGCACCCGTCCATGGGATCGTAGGCTCCGAGGGGTATTCCTTGCTCTTAGGTACCGCCTTCCACTCGGGGATAGCAGGTTCCTTCTGTTTTTCGGCGGTTCCCCTCCAAGAAGTGGGTTGCTGGTGATGGGAGTGTTCATGGTGTTCCTCTTCTCTCCTCGGCCACTCCGAGTCTGGACATGAGTTCGGATGGTAGATGCAGTCGTGGGATGCGTGGACGGAGAAAGGAAGGACACAACCACCACCGGATGAACCAGGTGGCGCGCCCATGGGCGCCGTAGGTGCCGCCTGCTCAGGATCAAAAAACAGGTGGAGGCACCGATGGCGGGCGCGGGACCAGCGTAACAGGCTTCGCAGGCGTGGCGTACCAGTGGTCCCAGGGGGGCGATCCTAGATGCAACGGCCGCATAACGCGTAGCGAGGGTTTCCACCGCGCTAAAGCATTTCGCCGTGCTGCGGTTGGTCATTTTAAGATTATCCGCCACACTGGCCGCCAAGACCCTAGAACCCCGCTGGTAGCCCTGAACCACCGCATCAAACTTAGCCAACGTAGACAAGACTTGGGTCATCTGCTCCCCGTAGGACTGACTAATGCCATAGGTAGAGGCTACAGCCTGAGAAAGCTCTTGCTGGGACCGCTGCAGCTGTAGATTTTGAGCCCTCAAGTCCTGCACGTGTGCCATCAGAGATTGGATGCACGTTTCATAGGGCACCATACACCTGGGACAGTCACAGGTGTGTTTCAAGTCATCCTCCCCCCGTGTTTGAGTGGGGCCCCAGGAATGTGGAAACGAGGGACCCCCACCCCCACGAGGAGGAGATGACCCGCCACTGCCTCCTCCAGCAGCCCCTACGGCCACTGAGGGAACAGAGGCCCCCCCGCAGCGCGAAACAGGGGTGTGGTATGCGCAGCATCAGGTGCAGGCGCCGACCCCAATGGAAGAATGTCCCCCCCCCCAACCCCCACTACGGGATGGCCGAGCCAAATATGGGATGCCATCCACGTGCTCGATGTACGCCCTCTGGCGGGGGCGGGGCGACAGAGAAGGGGAATAAGGGCCAACAGGGTTCGGCTGCGGGGGTGACGGGGGGGATTCCTCCATCACAATATATTGCGGTGACTCATGAACCACCGTAGGTGATTTGATTCGCGGATGAAAAGCAAAAACAGGCTCTCAGCCCATTGCAACCTCTGCATGACCCCCCTAAATTGGGCAGTACCCGTGGTTCGGGGTCCTCCATAGGAGATGTAGTTGAGGGGGGAGAGACCCAGTTTATGGCGAGGGTTGCTGAACCTCTCGCCACCGGATGCCCTCCCCCCCAGCACAGATTGTTAACCTTCAGCACCGCCGGAGAATCATCCACCAGAGATGGACGATCTTTCGTGCCACTCATTGGCACCGGAGACGTAGTACCGGCCCGGTCCTCAGTAGGCTCCGGAGATTCCGCGACAAGATACGGGCGGTATTTGACGCCGCTCACAGGCACCGGGGACTCCTCCACTACAATGCACTGAGGTGCTGGAGACTCCTCCACCATGATTTAGTGGGGCGCCGGGGATTCCTCCTCAAGCATGGGGCGATTCCTGGTCCCTGACATAGGTTCGGGCGGTGCAGGCGACGAGGCAACGGAAATAAGGGACTGATGGAGGGGCCGATGTTCCAGCACCCCAATCTCCTCCCTCTCATCGTCGCTCCCCTGTTCCAACGCTAGGGGAAACCACTGGTCGCACTCATACTCCTGGATTTGCGTGGGGGGTTCCTCGATGATCGTAGGACTTAGCCTGGATCCGCTTGGGGGATTGGGATACGCTCCCAAGGAAGGAGATTCCTCCACCAGTGAGGGAAGCTGCCGCGATCGGCTCGTTGGAGTGGGCAACGATTCCATTATAGTGGAGTTCTGCCTGGTCCGCGACAGGGCCTGCTGGATTAGGGCCACGGCCTCACGAGCCGGACCCAGATGGCCATGGGGATCAGGTGCGAGCAGGCCGACTTGACGGTTTTCGGCGTCGAGCTGGTCAACAATAGGGCTGATGGGCCCTGCCGCAAACTGGTTCTTCCTGACCTGTGGCTCTGGCAACTCCCCTAGCGACGGAGGGGTGTCAGAGTCGACCACCATGGGGCCCATTGGCAAAGCCATCGTACTTCAGTCGGCAGCGCACGAGGCTGCAGCAATCACCCTAGTAGATGGTTCGATTATTGCCCGATTCTCGGCGCTAATAACGGTTCCCGTGCCTGGGAAAGGCAATTGTGGTCCTCTCAGCTCTCTCTGAGGGTGACTGTCCATTACCCGCCAACCAACCCAGGTACACCAGCTGGATCTCAACGATTGGGGGCCCCGATGGGAACATTCGGGGATTTTGGAGACTTGGGATTGGTAGCCACCTGGGGCTTGTCCCGTTTTTGCAGCCCCTGCCCGGTTGATGGGGTCAGGGACGAGGAGGTCCTGAGAGTGGGGACCTGGACACCCTCAGGTATTCCTCCCAGGGAAGCAATTTTGACTTCAATTTGGTCCACAATTTCGCGGACCAATCGCTTTCCGCGATGCCAAGCGCCCAACAGAGACGAAAAGCTTTCGCCTCTACTACCATGAAACCAAACCGTAGGGTCACGAGCAGAGGTCGCAGTGGCATGGGCAGCAATATTGCTTGGCAAAGAAGACATAACGATTGTGTTGACTGAATAGCATCTTGTAAACAGATATGGTACACCTGATACCTGATATACCTGATATGCACATATGTGAAATCGGCCCTATCATCCACTAATTCATATGACTACAAAAGATCAAAGATTGCCTTATGCATCCCAGATCCTATGTTCCTAACAAGGAAATGGAATATAACTCTCATATATAGGGTCATATAATGATCCCTTAAGGGTAATATGCTAGGGTAGGGTTGTGACCTGTTTCAAAGGTACAGACTACGGGCGGGCAGTGGTACGATGTGCAAGGGGATATGTTCCGGCGGGACAATATCCAGGGGGGGTCGGGACAGGGGGACCAGTGTGACTGTTCCAGCAGAGCAGGACAGTCACTGGTGGTGTTTGATGCTGTTTTATCTGACCTTGGGCTTTGGAAAAGGGGACGTTTGGAATAAAATGATTTTGTATACATTTTATTGTTTACACTATCAAAACATTCTCAAATTCCCTGTGAGTCTGGCACATCGCGTCAGATGTGCCGAGACTTGGTCCTGCAAGTCATTTCAACCTATCTCGGCAGCAGGAAAGGATTGCCGGAGTCCACTCAACTATATATCGCCGGATCGATTACCTTTCCTTTGGAGTTCATTTCCAAATTGATTGCCATTTGTAAAATCCATAAAAGGAAAAGGAATGGAGGAACAGCATATGTGCATGAGACAAGGCAAAAAATCTTGAACGCATTGAAATGCATTAGCAGAATCATCCAATCATTCTCATTCTTCAGCCCCAAGCATCCAAGGGAGCCCAAGGGAGGACAGGAATGCACCAATATGCACAATAGAAGATATGTATGACATATGTACATAGAAACTGTGGTGTATGTGCCCTGGCCAATGGCCAGACCCCCCAACAATGGACAGCAAAAATGTTGGTGGATGTAGTGGTGAACTAAGGACGGATTTTCATTGAAAATGTAACAAAAATGACATTTCGAGGAATTAAACAAAAGTCTAAGTGGCTCCAGAAAGCTCAGAGAAATGCGGAACTTCTGTTGTAGAGACGCTGCTGTGTGCGCATGTTGCGCGTGCCTGACATTGGTTGGAACGCCACCCAATGGTTGGCAGTAACTGCCCAACCAATTAACTGCTCCACATACCCTGACTCACCACCTACCCAAGGCACGAAATCCAACAAGTGCACATCAAACACCAAAATTCCTAAACACCAAGAGAGTGTTGAAGGAACATGGAAAGCATTTTCACATCAAACAAAAAATGTTTCCAAATGTTTTTTGAAGCATAAACCAAGGAACTACTTTGTACTTCCTAGGTAATTGTCTCTACTTTGTTTTTGGTTTGAAGTTGTTGTGTATCTACTTCAATTGTGAACAAGAGGGAAGCTATTGCTCACCTGAAGCGAGTCCTTGCCTTGAGAACTAAGGGTGGCCCCAAGTCATGCAAGTGGACGCAAGTTCTACCTACTTTTGTCCAGTGCCGTGTTCGTGCGACCTTGTGCCTATGGGAGAACAGCAGGAGAAGGAAGGTTTGCATGAAAAACATTTGATGGAGTTGGATGAAAAGTACGAAGAATCTTTGGAGAGCAAGGACCTCAAAAGTCCAGAGTTTTTAATGGAGGAAGCGGACCACAAAAGTCCCAAGGTTTTCTCTGAGGACTTGGACCTCAATAGTCCAAGCTTTTCAATGGAACCAAGCATGAAAAGGCCTAAGAGACATGGTAGCCCGACACGCCGGGCTGAACTGGACTACCCGCAGCACCCTAACCAAGAGAGTTACGGAGGGGTGAGCCCTCTCTAACTGGACCTATGTCAGAAGAGGACAAGCTGGACTTGTTGGACACCCAGTCCAAACCTTCAGGACACACTGACATGGTCTCAGTGACCTATGAGCCTGAGAACACGCTAGTTGGGCCACTAGTGCCTATGGAACCTATGAACATGGAGGAGAACATGAATTCCATGACACCAAAAGCAGATCTCTACAATAACACGGCGGTCAACAACCAAGAAGCGAGCTCAGCACCTGATTCTATGCTAGCTGGTGCCCTTGCCCCAGTACACACCGACATGGAACAGGAGATCTCTCGTATTGAGCGCCAAGAAGCGTTCCTAGTGGACCCAAGCCAATATGGAGCGGACTACTCCTACAGACGTCTAGTTTCCGACAGTCGAGCTAGGCCTGTCCAGCGTGAACATGGTCTCCCAGTAGACCACGGCCCGAGCTTTCCATCTAGAAGGTCCTACTTGGAATCATGGGGGCAAGGAAAACAGGCACCCTTATTTGCAACCCCACTGTAGCCGAGCAAGCTCTAGTTCCCATGGCACCACAAGCCCAAAGCTGCAAAGGGGAGGCACTCCCACCTCCTTACAGTCTTCTAGATCCCATGGCACTCACCGAAGACTCACTTTTACCCCCAGCCTGTGGGGAGAAAGAGAGTCCTGAGGGGAGGAGCTTCCTTCCTAGTGGGATGGACACTCATGAGCCTGATTGGGTGCAATCTAGTGAGACTATCCATGCAGAGCAAGCATTACTCATGGAAAATCAACTTTTACCTAGCCCTATGCCCTCTCACCTATCATCTCAGGAGGGTACGCGTGATGAGGAGGAAAGTCTTGGACAAGAACCGGGTGCTCTACCGGCCCCTCACTACCAATTCAATCATGGAGAGGGGCAATCATGGCGTCCAGGGTAACGCTCTTGTGACAGAGGTGGATGAAGAGGACACCGGAAAGGAAGCCCTATGGAGAGAGATGGAAAATCTATACCAACTACTGCTGAACTTCTGTCAAGACCTGAGACAAGAAGTGGGTGAACGCCATCAGGTGTGCCTACGACTAGAGAGAAGGGCTATGGACGAAGTGCATCGAATGGAAGGACATCTTGTGAGGTTGGAAGGCCTAATTGCAGCATTAGAAGAGTGAAGGGGAGCCAAGGGTAGTAAAAAGGCCCTCCTTGTGATGCAAAGAGAAAAAGAGAAATGGGTTGTTACCTTGCAAGAAAACTGGCAAAGAATGCAAGAGCAAAGACAAGAACTGTGGGAGAGTGGGCCTGCAGGAATGAGAGAACAAGACATGCAGCTCCGTGTACAAGTGATGGATGAAAAGTGGCAGACCATGATGCGAAGAGTGGAGGAAGACCTGCTGAAGCCTACCCAAGAGATGCTGATGAAGAAGATCCTGGATGTGGCAAGACCTTTTGTGACGTATGTGGAAGGAGATTCTGGAAGAAACCCAGGTGTGGAAAAATGGTTGCATTCTACCCAATCCTGTTTGCAGGAGATGCAAAACCTGATGGAGAGCCAGACCCACGCACTCTCCGAAGTGGGAAAGGCCACCGAGGACCTAATGTCCGGGTGACATTGCAAGACAAGACAATGGCTATCCTGAGTGGTCAAGTGGGAGATGAAGGAAAGACGTTGCAACAATTTGGTTGGAAACAAGCGTGCTTGGGTGGCGCCATACAAACCACCCGTACTGAAGGCGGAGATTTGTCCCAGAGGGTGGGGAAAGTACAAGGGGTGGTAGACCAGATGCGGCAAGAAATGGAGGAGGGGGTGGCCCTAAGGTGTGGGAATTTGGAGGTAGAGGGCTTACGACAGCAAATCCACATGCTCAGAGGTGTGGTCCAGCGGCAAGGGCATGTGCTAATGGCCCTCAAACGCCAACCTTCGGGGGGCCAAATGCCTCAGGATAAACAAGGGAGAGGACCTTGCCGACCAAGTGTGGTACAAACCCCGATGGGCAAGCAAGAAGGGGTGGGTGCCACCCCTGGCCCTACTGGCAGTGGACAAAGGACTCTATCCACAAGTATGGCAATGAAAACTGAGCCTGGGACCAGGAATGAGGGCAAGGACCATTGTCAAGAAGGGCTCCTTCAGGGATGAGTCGAGGACGAGCAAGAGAAGAGAAAGGGCTACAAGCCTCCTCATACCCAAGACGAAGCGTCAAGCCTGAGGAGATGGACCATCTGAACACCCATCGTCCAGTTCTAGTGAAGATTCAGACTCCCCCCGGAGTGAGGGAGGGAGGAGATATCCTGGGCCTTACCCAGGGGATGCAGGGGGGGGCTACCACGATGAAGGCACATGGGACAAGAGCATCAACCGCCTTACGGGCAGGAGATTTCAATTTTCAGAGCCCAATGCCCTCCTATACCGCCGCAAGAAGATACAAGATGTGGGAGACCCACTCAACGGGAGTATTGTCCAGGTGCTTGCCTTTCAAGCTATGGCATTCCAACACCATCCTATGGAGAAGCTCCTTGCCCAAAATGTGGACATGCCCGCCCCCTTGCCGTTGTTTAGGTCCGGATGGGCATACCCCAAACCCCGGTTTCTGGAGTATATTGAGGAGGTGGAGGACCGGTATGTCCACAAGCCCGGTGATGCTTTGTTCCGCCTACACCCTACCCCTCGTCAGGATGAGATGACCCGGACTCTCAAGGAGATGCCTGCGCCTACAAGACCTACATTGAAGGAAATGTGGGACTGTCTCATGATCCACTTTGACCATACCCCTGATGGCAAGCTACTTACCAATTGGAGAAGGGTGCTGCCTAATAAGAGGGCTCACGGGGAGGTCTCTCATGCGGATTCATTGTGCCTCATTGAGAAGCTCAAGGTGGCTCTACTAGATTCTGGCAAGCATGTTGCGGATGTGGACGTATCGGAACACCTATTGGAATTGGTTACCCAGAAAATCAAGGACGGGGTGGACCAAGCCCAATCAAGGTATGCCCAAGACCATCACTGTGCCTGGATGTACAAGATGACTTCGGAAGATGTCCCCAACGCCACCTTGGTGACCGCTTTGGAAAACCATGGTATTTCCCATCCTATGGTCATGGAATTTGATGGCAGCGCCGCTACCGTGGCTACTACCTCCGAACGCGGACACCAAAGAGTCCTAGGCCTACACAATGAGGGATTCCAGGCAACAAGATGGCAGTGCAACATGTCAAAACTCAGTTGCCTTGTCAGAGGTGAGCAAGCTTATTGCTCAGGAATGCGGAAGAAGTGGCTACCCGGAGGGACGATAGAGCCGAGGGCACCGATGGAGTGGGAACCCGAATGACTCAGGCACTCGCCTGAGGCCTATTCACAGTCGTTCCGTGACCCAAGCCCCCTCTTGTGGACCAGAAGAGCGTGCGGGCCCCTCTAAGGGAAGGGGTAGAAGAAGGGGCTTGAGCGTGCCATCTCCTCTCCGCAAGGTGAGTATGAGGGTGCCATCCAAGCCCAGACGTCAGCTCCATGTCGCACAAGCACAGAAGGGAGGGTTTGGCAAGGGCACACCCCGATTCAGAGGAGTAGGGGAGCATGAGGGCAAAGGCAAGACAAAGGGAAGGAATGGACCCCTTGGGGAAAGGAATGGAAACGGGGGGCGTGGAAGGACCCCTTTCCAGTGCTACACTTGCAAGAATCGGGGATTGCCCTGTGACCATTGGCACCAAGAATGTGCTTTGATGAGGACATTGGCAAAGGAGAGGCACCAAAACCCACAAGGCAAAGGAAAGGGAAAGGGAAAGGGAAAAGGATGTGGCAACGGGGGAGCCATGAGGGGGCATTGACAAGGCCCTGGGGATGTGGGGGTCGGCATCCCCGGGCAGGGAAGAAGTGGGGAGGAGACTCCGCAAGGGTACTCCTGCCCGCAAGAGTGAGATCCAATTGAATGTTGGACGGTGAGGCCCAGACGGAGGTCCAAGTGCAGCTAAAATGGGGAGATGGGAGCAAGCAACCCGCAAGAGCACTCTTGGATTCTGGATCTCAGAGCGCCCTAATCCGAAGGGGGCTGATCAGGGGGAAATTCCGGTACAAGAGTGCTGAACCCAAGGCGTTCTATATTGCGGACTATGCCACCAGACTAAGTGGAGGTGATTACCAAGCAAATGCAATGTGTGTAATAGCGGGCAAAAACAAGGGCGGTTGTGGGGGTTGGGAGGTGATCCAGTTTGGGGTGACTCCCTACGAGGCTGGGATCAGCTATGACCTGGTATTGTGGAACGTGGCGGTTGGGTTTGCCCGTCGCATGGAAAAGGCGAAGCTCTTCACCCATGCCCCCCAGGCCTGAGTACTACCTGTGGGCTTCTGCTAGTTTGGTCACTGACCCTATCAATTTGAAGAAGCTCCCGTGGGGACACAACGTATGCCCCCCTGAGCTTGGGAATGTGCCAACATTGGTGGCAGATGAACGGTTCAATTTTGAGGAGGAGGAAGAAGCCCATGGGGAAGGGAGTGCCCACAAAGTGGATGAAGCCGGAAACCAGAAGGATGCACCCCAAATTGGGGGTGGCATAGCACCTCGATGGAGAGCACCCAAACCCAAACCGCAAAACTATGAGCCCAGTGCGCAAGAAGCAGCGAGGCCCAAGAGGAGATCACAAACAAGACCCGACTTCTTCCAAGCAGGGATACCCTTTCAGAAAAAGGCAATCAGAGCTATAGAGATGGTGTACAGACTTGGTAGGGAAATTTTGCCCAACTACATGGCCATGCGACAAATTTTGCTGGCCAAAAAAGCGGCCCCATGCTGCAAAAATGAGCATTGGGGGCTGACACGGGAACAGTTTGAAGTGGCTGTGCGAACAGCCAGGGTACAGCCTGACTGCGATGTCTTTGACCGTTCTAAAAGCTTGGCCAAAGCCCCTTTCGGGTTCCTACCCTCCCAAGATGCCTTCAAAGAACCCTGGTCAGGCAGGGGAGCCCTCTGGATATGCGGGCACTATGAGCAAATGGGCCGCATTTTGAAGAAGATGAAGGAGGAACCCGTGCGAGCCCTAGTGGTTCCCCGGCCTGGGAGTGGAAGCCCTGGTGGGCTGAGTAATGTGCTATCACCCTAAATATCTGAGAGTTTTCAGACCCAATTACGGGCACAAGGCTATATCAGGACGATGGGGGGAGATGCGTCCCTCAACGGGCTTGGAAAAGCGTACTATGCCTAGTGGATACTCTGAACGTGACCATGGACCAAGGCAAGAGAACAAGGGACACCCTCACCATCCGGATGCTACGTGCCATGGAAATGGAAGAGACGCATGAGCTTTCAGAGGCCATCTGGGAGATCAAGCACCAAGATGCCAAGAGAACACAAGTGAGGTCTGTTATTGGGGTGCAAGGTGAATACCAAGACTCGGAAGCACTCAATCTCAAGAACAAGCTATTGGGAGAATATGGCAAGGACAAATTGTCAGAAGACATATCCTTGGGAGTTGGGTTACCCCCAGACTTCCGTGGTCCCTATGGAGAGGCACATATACAGTTGGCGAAATACTATAAACCAAAATGGCAGAAGCCCTTTCCCCTGACCGATGAACAAGAAGAAGTGATGAAGGCTCTGATGGATGACCTTATCCAGAAGCACTTCATTGAGAAGTGCCATTCGGGCTTATGGGCCAACAACGCCTTCCCAGGGCCTAAGCCTGGCTCTAAAGCCAAGATCTTGTGGAGATTGGTGGGTGATTATCGCCATTTGAATGAACAAACTGTATTAGATGAACACCCACTACCATTGATAGAGAAGGTGATCCAGGACCAAGGCCTGAACCGGATCTTCACCATCATTGACCTAGAGCACGGTTTTCATCAGGTGCCTCTAGCACCTGAGTTCCGACCTTGTACCGCCTTCTGTGTGGGAAGGAAGCGGCATCAATGGAAGGTTATACCCATGGGCATAAGGAATGCTGGGGCATTCTCCCAGCGGATGATGGATGAGATCCTGGTTGACTTGGAGGGGATACATTGCTATATTGACGATATCTTGGTGGGATCCCGTGGGGACAGTGACAAGGAGGCATTCACCACGCACTACAAGGACGTACGGAGAGTCCTAGAGCAACTATGCAAGTTCAAGATTGTCGCTGAGCTAAGCAATGTGGACTTCTACACCCGTAGTGTCCAATTCTGTGGACACATCTTGGAGGGCGGGACCCGCAAGCCAGCCCCAGGGAAGTTGATGGCAGTGGAAAGGCTGGAGAAGCCCACCAACATTCGAGGCTTACGAGGATTCCTGGGACTATGCACTTTTTATTCCCACTATGTCAAGGACTACGCCAAGATTGCAGGCCCGCTCATGGATGTCTTAAGGAATATCCAAGGATGAGACCCGCAGCTCTCAAACACGGGTCCCTTGGACCCCGGAAGGGGATAAAATGTTTGGAGAACTAATAAAGGCTCCCCTCACGGTGGTACCTCTGCAGATTATCGACTATTCTAAGAGTTTTCATATGGATACCAATGCAAGCAAATACGCGGTTGAGGGCGTGCTACAACAAGTGGGAGAAGATGGCAAGCAGAGGCCTGCTGCCTTCCGCAGCCGCAAGCTGACTGAGTCCCAAATCAACTGGAGCACCCGAGAGAAGGAATGCTATGCCATCATCAGTGCCCTGGAGAAATGGAAATCCTACATTGGCCGGGCTAGAGTTGATGTGAGGACAGATCACCTCACCCTGAAGGCATGGACCCACGAGAACATCCGCAGCGCCCGGGGACCCTCCCCGCGACAAGCGGGGTGACATGAATTCCTATCCAGGTTTGACTTGCATCTACACTACCTCAAGGGAAGCGCTAACTCGGTGGCAGATCCCCTGTCTCGCCTAGGAGACGAAGATGAGAACTCTAGCCTAGACAAGGGTAGGTGCCACTGGGTATATCCGTCAGATCCCTCTCTATTTGACGTCTGGATTCATGGAGGTGAGGGATCAACCCTTGAAGTGGGAAAGATCAGGGAGAAAGAGAAGGAGGCAGAGAAGACATGTGTGTACCAATCGGGGGTTGGGCCCGCTACAAGCCTTAGCAAGGGGATATTTGTGGGGGATTGAAGCCAAGAACACCCCCGCTGCCCCGGATTTGGGAGGCCCTGGTCGAGATGTCAAAGTGGGAACTTCCCAAAAGACACAAGGATAGTGGGCGGTAAGCTTTTGCAAGCAGGGCGCTATCTAGTTCCAAGGTCACCCGCTAGTAAGGCGGTCCAATATCTCCATGACCTTCGACATGTGGGCCCCAGTGGCAAGGCATGATTGCGACAAGCAATCAAGGATCGCATGGTGAGCAACCTTGTTGAGCCCCTTAGTGATGCCGCGGTGGAGGGGTGCTCCCACTGCGATATGCACAAGATACCCACCCGTGCCCCACCTGGTGGTTGCATTCCAGGACCTATGCCACACCGAGCTGGGCACCACGTCTCTCTTGATATTTTCAAATTGCCTCTTGTGGAGAGAAATGCACAGACCTATGACCAGCTCTATGTGGTGACGGATGTGTTGTCCAACTTTGCCATTGCGGCAACCACTCTTAGTGTGGGGTTCGATAGTCAACGGGCTGTGGAAGTCCTATGAGATAGCTGGATATACCCATTTGGGATCCCAGCCCAGATCCCGACTGATTGTGGGCCACTGTTTGTGGCAGAATGGTTCAAGGCCTTTTGCAAGAGGGCTGGAGCTATCCATGCCCTATCGCAAGCGGGCGGACACCAATCAAATATCAAGGTGGAGATCATGGGGAAACTTATCCGTAAGGCCATTAATGTGGCCACCACCCTGCATCCGGAACGGACGTGGCTGGACCTCGTGAAAGACTGCTTGCATGCACTCCATTGCCTCCCAGGTCCTGCTGCGTACTCCCCGTATCAATTGATGACGAAAAGACAACCCACCCCTTTGGGGCAGCGACCCTAAGGTGGGGTAGAGGAGGCTCCTGACATTGCTTCCTTCTTCCAAAAACGGAGGGAAATGGAGCGGCTAGCTGTGCAGGCAGCCCGCAAGGTGCATGAGGAACAAGAGGACAAGTACAACCGGCGAAGACATGCCACCATGGAGTATGCCAAAGGGCAGCTAGTATGGGTGAAGCGGGTACGACCGGCTGTAGGAGGCAGGTCCATCCCTAATGGCTGGGACGTTTCACGGTGGTGTGCCAAGTGAGCCAAAACTCCTACTCGGTCCAATTTGGTGAAGAAGGAGTGAAACAATTCCATGTGGATCATTTGTGCCCATACGTATCTCTAGTTGGGAGGACAATCCCGCTAGACTATACCCGTGACCTCGAAAAAAGCGCGTGCCAAGGCCATAGAGACTCCATCTTACCCGATGCGAGAGATCCTAGGGCAGCAGAAACGAGAAGATGGGAGCTTTGAGTTCGGTACACGCTGGCAAGGGTTCACGAATTATTGGGATACTTGGAAACCCGGTGAGAGCTCTGTGCCTGCGTACAATGTGAGGTGGAGCGACTATGTGAATCAACAAGGGTTGAAGATCAACGTCGCCAAGCACCTACTGCCTCCAAAGAAGCCGAAGCCTACACCTACTATTTCAAATTTTCGAAATCCCAAAACCAGTGGTATAGCATGTTCATGTCATTTGGCCCTGCGGCTTGCCTGTTGCATACTTTTTTCAGCTGCCGTGAAGCCAGCTTTCAGGAAAACCTGATACTTAATTTACGGAGCTGCCAGCGGCCAGAGTCGCGGAATCCGCGCACATGGAATCTTCAACTTCAAGGAAATTGGTCAATTTTCGGCGCAAACGAAAGCGCGGGGTTGTTTGAATGGAATTGAATCGATGCTTTAATTGAATTGACTGAATTTGCATGACACATTGACTATATGCTTCCCCAAAAATCACTGGAAGGTACGCTGCTGCTGCTGCCGGGTAGTACAGGAGTACTCAGCAAGGAGCCGGCTGCGGGTTTCCATTATGTGCCGGCGCAGCGGGGTCCGGGAAACTAAACTGGCGTCCACATTGCACTGCATGGGTTTGATCTGATTGGGTTTGACATCCATTCCATCCTTCAGGGCAACTGGTCATGACTCTTCAAGTTCCCAGGTGCCGTCTGTTGGTATGGTGGCTTTTTTAAAAGTACTCAGCGGCCGAATCCCGGAAACTGAACTGGCGTCCACATTGCACTACTTACACGGCGCTCACAGACTTTCTTGACATGGTGCCATGGAGTCCGGCTCAGAAAGCCCAGCTCCTGAAATCGAGCATATCTTTAACACAGGACGCTCGGTGGGAGTCCCCAGACCACTAATTCAGGTCATGAATCCGGGTCTTTCCATTGGTGCTGTTGCGGCACTTTAAGGCCCGGTATGGGCCTTAAAGTGGACAATGATTGCAAAAAAAAATTGCTGCTGTTCCGGTGCTGCAAAGCCTCATTGGTGTCGTTTGGAATATTTGCAGGGAAACTGTTGGCCACTAAGTTCAATTTGTTTTTGCGGCAATGTAAACAGATTAGGCTGGATGATACTCTTGGTTTTTATGCGAGTGTTTGCGCATCCATGTTGTTTTTCTGAAATATATATTCGAAAAGCATTCTTGAGAAGTGACACTGAAACATTCTGCAGGAAGTAGCCAGAACTTCTGGTGTGCCAAATCTGAGATGCGAATGGCATATATCATCCACCGCTAATGTACACTAGTTGTAGATAGTGCTCAGTTCAGGATTCATGGACACAAGAGCACTCTGTGCAAAAAAAAGCACCATGCCCCCCCCAACCCCCTGCAAAATAAAGCAGATTGAATAGATTGAAACGGAGTTGGTTTCTGTGTCATTTTACAGAACGTCTGAAATTCTAAAATTTCAAGAATTTGTGTATTTTGGGGATTTTTGCGACCAGATGTCAGTGCGATGCGAAAGAGTTCAGAGATCTTTGGAAGACTGATGCAGGAAGGATACCCGCCAACCCTTCTTTCAGGGGTTGGGGAGTCAAAAGCTATCTTGCTTTGGCCCATACCACCATGCTTGTGAAGGTGACGATGGTTGAAACTTTTGGGACAATTTTCCTGATAAAATAATAGGTGAGAGGGGTTGCTGAAGAGCAAGGGGTGCTGTGTCACTCCACTATGTGTGCCCCTTTGTACAGCTACAACCTCTCTTGCAACATCATAGGCGCCATCACCACCACGGATAGTGGCAACAGGTGCTGAATTATGCAACCCATCACCTTGGCCGCCGAGGGGAGCAACCTCGCCGAGAACCTAGCCGTCTACTTCCGCGCCCGGGATGCGGAACTCCCAACTGTGAAGCAGATGGCCCTGGACATCTGCCAAGCCCCCTCCAGGCGCGAGAGAGGCAAAGCCTGCAGCTATTGCAGATGCACAGCAGGGGCCATACAACACTACCACATCACCCAGCGACCCTGCGCATGTGGGCAATGTTGCGCCTTTTTCAAGCTGCCATACAAATGCAGGGCGAGAATGGTTGCGGACATGGAGGTAGATGAGGCCTAATTCCCACACCCATTGCACCCGTGACTATGCCCCCCCAACTACAGCCCAGTGTTGAATTTTATAATGTCTCATATCTGTCTGACCCCTCTCACTATGAACCTTAACAACCCTCAGTTGGCGCTGGCACAAGAGCCTGTGCTAGAGGCAGTGCGAGCCCTCCACACTGGGGTGACCCGCACGCCCAAGCGTATTGCGGCGTTTTGGGCACAAGCCGACGCCGATCCCTCCATCTGGGCAGCCCTGGTCACAGAGGCTGCACCCATCACTCTACTGGAGCCCCTGCAGCACCCGGAATGTCCTGAGGTTGGTCATGTGACTGCAACGCGCTTTGCCGAATTGGCTAACGTGGAGCGGCATGCACACTCCCCATCCCCGGTGCCAAAAGGACCTATCATTGGCCACCTACGTCCCCACAGCTCCCTCAAGCCCCCAGCCAGCTGGTTAGGACACCCCAGGGGCTGCCCCGCGTGCCCCCTCAGCCCTACAGTGAAGGAGAAGAGTACCCCCTCTGGATCCCCTCTCTACAATACCGGGGACGCCGCTATCAACACAGAGGAGCAGTGGCTGGACTCATCCCAGCTGGAGTCCAGGCCCGACTTCGAGCCGTCGGAAGCGCCGGCCTACAAATCCTCAGGGCCTAATATGGAGAAAGAGGAGGAGGAGGTCGAATCCACAGCATCCCTACTCTACGATCCCACCAATGATGAGGAGGTCAAACGTGAAAGGCAACCCATGAGGGACTATCGCCCTTTCTCACCAGCCACGGTCAAGATGAAGGAGACGCTGGTAAAAACGGGGCGTATGGCTACTATCAAGGTGGATCAGGAGTGCCTGCACTCCTCGCAGCTGTAACTTTGCCCTAGCCGGCCGGCCCACCCCTGCCAGGCTGAGCTACGCCGGCTGGCTGGGGAACTCCTAAACCGGATGGGGGAGATGAGGGAATCAGAGTCCCCACAGCCCCACCCACCCTCCACACAGGTCAGACCACCAAAGGGGGGCGATGACGCTGCACTCGACCCGATGGAGGAGCCCCACACCCCGCAGCAGAAAGCTCTGCAACCCCCTGGGAGCCCCCGACATGGACCTCCCTGCTATCACTTCTCAATGACCTCACAAGGCCATCGCTGAAGTGGCTCAGGTGGGTGGATGACATGAATTGGCTGGAGCAGCATGCTCCCATTGACTTGCATGCCCCCCTGGCCCATGTAAACGGAACCCGATCTCCGGCTATGAGTGACGTTAATAGGGAGGGGGACCAGCGGAAAGGCGGAACCCCAGGATGGACGGTACATAAGCAAGAAGGAAAGGACAGTGAACACCCGACCAGCCTGGGTGGCGAGAAGAAGAGGGGGGAGAAGAGGGAGAAGAAAGAGACTGAGAACCCTCACCCTGAGGAACACCTGTGGGCTTACTCTATTGAAGAGGAAAACAAGAAGAAGGTCAAGATCCAAGTCACCTTTGAAGTGAGCCAGGAGCTATGGGAGACGGGGGACACCGAGGCAAGAGTGAGTATGGGGCAAGGCATGTATGATGGGCTCCTCGACGCTTCGGGGAGTAGCCAAACCAAGAGGAGACACGATGAGTTCGTGGAGTTTTGGGACAAGGCTTAGAGAAGGGGAGTGAGTGGAAAGTAGGGAAGGGGGTGGGGGCCCTCGATGAGCAAACCCCCACCCCAGCTCTAACCGCTTGGCATGGGAGATGTATGAAGTGGAGGGGAAGAGACAAGCAAGAGAGTGAGGTTAAGGGACGAACTGCCTAAGGGCACAAGCTTCGTATTTCCCTTACGGCACCTCTAACCATGCCCTCATGCCTATGGTTTCCCTTACGGGATGTTTCAATTCTGTGCCCGACAGTGGCATCCTTCGCCAGCCGGTGCTGTACTATCATGTCAAGCCTGTATAAAGCCATGCAAAAATGACCGAGCCAAAGTGTAACCTATGTCTTCAACGATGCAAGGGATGAACGAGGGAGCAAGAGAAGGGTCACGTAGCAGGTACAGGGGCTGGAGGTCAAGGGACAACGTGCTTAAGGGCCCATGCTTCTTAATGGCCTTACCTCATCGCCATCAATCCGCCCAAGTGGGTGCATGTACCTCAAGGGCCCTAGACCGGTCTCCCGGACCATTGTGCAACTCCTTTGAAGTTGACCCATGGATGGACTTGTGGTTCCACAACACCGATGGGCACACCCCCGCAGCCCATCAGGCCAAACGAGGGTGACCGGAGCATGACAAAATTTGTTATGACAAGGGGATGAGGAGGGGGGGTATGAAACCGAACGCCTTGCGACCCAAGAGTATGTATGAGTGTGATTGGTATGCGTATGGACAAGCAAAAGGTGCGTGGCCAAGCAGTGCATGCCAAGGTGTTGTATGTGTAGCGCGTGTGTGCCTCAACCCAAACTTCCCAGAGCCTTTGGAAGAAGGCAGGAGAGAAGTGCTAACCGCGTTGGACGCACCGCTCATTGAAAAATTCAATCTGTGATCAGCGCCCCTTTTTACCTGGCATGGGGACTTTGCACCACTCACCCTTCCTTCGCATCTGTTTGCAGTTCCCACCTGCAGGTACCGAGGGCTGAACCTCTGCAATATCAAGGATGACGGAATTCTTGCAAAGCAAGGGCTGTGTGTTGTTTGCTGAGCGTAGTGTGTTGTATGTGTGGTATATCTGGTGTTTGCGTGGCATGCGTGGGTGAGTAAAAACCTGACTCTAGCCAAGGTTACTCATCCGTTATCGAATTCCTTCAACCTGTGACAGGTGAAAGGAGGATGAGCGGATGTGGGGAGAAGAAGAACAAGTGAAGGCAAGCAAGATAAATACACCCCATATATATTTATACATGTCTATGCCCGAGGACCACATGACGTGGAATGCATTCAAGAGTGACATGCCATGAATAAATGCATACACAAATGGAATGCCATGCAATTGGGTTTGTGTTATTTTATTTGGTAAGTTTACCTTGGTGATGGAGGGTGTGAACCCTCGGGAAAAGAAAAAGGGGGGGGGGCAGCATCCCTCACCCCCAGGCACGAGAGCCTTTACCTCGCAGGGGGAAGGAAGGCCGAGGGAGAAACACAGGGGATAGGGGTGTTTAACTAGGGTCCAAAGATGAAAAATAAAAGGCGGAGAACCTGATTGGACGGCCCCACAACATGGGGACAAACAGGGTGAAGGGGCCCCACCACACTAGCTATGAGCCAACCCAATAAAGCCCAAAAAGGGGAAGAGAGGGGTCCCGGGTGTCTCCTGGTTTGTTTGTTAAAGTGAGACACCAAAGGTGGGGAACGGTTTAACTCACGGTCGCATGGAGGGGGTGTGGACCCTGAAAAGAAAGGGGGGGGTTTACATACCTCACCGAGCTCTTCGGAAAACCTGAAGAGAAAAGGGTGAAGAGACGAAGAGAAGGAGGAGAGGGAACACACGAGCGATTTATAATTAGTCGCAAGTCATATGCCCCAGTCCCACCTAACTCAGTGGCGGTCCGATGATTTGTCAAGCTATATATTTGTTGTTAATGCAACGGTCATTTTAGTTACCTACACGAATACTCCATGCCATGTGCAAGTATTCACAGATATTTTTCTGAACGAGTGCACTATGCCATGAGGAAATATCTATAGACCTTTTTCTAACGGAACACGCCATGCCATGAGCGGGGTAGAGCAAGAGGGAAATGAAGCACATTGTTTTTCTTTGTCATTGTTGTTTCTTGAAATCTGATTTGAGGCTTGGGCCTGCTTAAGTTCCTTGATGAAACGCTGCATGGCCATGCCCAGGTTTATCCATTTTGATCCTCCCGGCTCCGGCCTGGGAGGAGAGAAGCCAGAAGATGAGGAAGGGAGGGCAGGGAGGGCAGCCAGGGGAGATGGCATACCAGAAACTCTGGGATTCTGGTTTTCCCTGCAAGGCGAGAGGGAAAGAGAGAAAGGGGACAAGGAGAGGGGACAGCGTGAATGCATGGAATGCAACGAATGCATGAAGATGTGAAAACATGCACCCCCTTTCCCCTTTTTCCTTTTGAGTTCCGGCCTCTAATTGTGTCCTTCCCTTCTATAGGTGAGGCCCACCGCTATGTATGAATTTGCTTGCTCTGGGCGAAGTGGAGTTACCCCATTGAGCAAGAAAAAAGCAAAGCCACATGCCCGTGTGGCACCAAAGTGTTTCCAACACCCCCGAGGTGATTAGGCGAAGAGAGGACCCACCTCTGAAATTTCGGAGGTCCTTTCTATTTACGGTCTGGCTTTCCTTATTTTTGTATACTTTGAAATTTCTGATAGTGGGCCAAGGTAAAGAAGGTCCCTACCAGGACCGGCCCCTGCTGTGCCCCTTCCGCCTGTCACCCCTGCTGACTTGCTCCTGATCAACGATTGCATTTCTCAAAATCCAGGGTCCACAATCCAAAAATATGGAAATTATACTCCTCCTTCAACCCTGAACAGCAACCAGATCCCACAAATACAGCAATAACCCAATCCACACTGCGGGCTTCCGTTCAGCACACCGGTCATCTCACGGTGGCGGGCATGTACATGAGTTGCACCAAAGAGGAAAGCCCTGAAATTGGCATATGAACACAAATAAAGCAAAGTTGGGGAAAGATGGAAACGTACACAATCACAGCTATAGACCCCTCATTCCCTGGACTCAAGACCTTCCCTTGACTCACCAACATGATGCCCTGAACCCAGTCAAATAGGATGGCTAAATGCCATGTGTCAAAAGTCACTACACAAACCCGAAAAATGTGTTCCCTCCCAAACCTCCAAATCCTAGCCCAATAGGGGAGGTGGCGTGTCATGGCCTAGAGTGGCACTCAGGACCATGCCCTACCCTGACATAACCTTGGTTGGACTTGGAGTCGAATGGGCTTAGAGATATGCCCCATGAGTTTCAACTCATAACATGCCAAAAACTGCCAATTCACACCATATTGGCCAGATATCAAATATATGCTCCAAATTGAAATTACCACTTATCCGAATGCTCAAAGCATGCATCGACTCGAAGTCTAGTATTCATGGAGGATATAGACCAAAGGTCACTGCCCATGTACATCTCCACCCTACCCTCGAAACCCCTTCAGATATGGGCGCCACGCACTGCCCAAGTCAGCCCATGATCTTGAGACCAATTCTTGTAATCCTTCCTGCGCCAAGCCAAATGGAGTACGCTATCCGGCATATGGTGGTGTTCAACTCTAAAGCATATGCCAACATATGAACAACATACCATGGTTCGACTTTCCATAGGCTTCTTGCTGTTTGCCGACCAAGTAAGTACACAAAACGCACAAATGAGCAAAAATTGAGGTCAAAAACATGAAAATATGTCCAAATACAAAGTTGTCATGATAGTATATCTCTATGCTCACTCATGATATCCGCGCATGGTTCAATATACAAATGATTGGAACCATTTGCGAACAATTCCCCCACTTGGAGCCCCATCAGGCGCATGGAGATACCTTCGCCACTCATAGCCACATGCCCCATGTAAATTGGAGTGCACTCATGGATCTCTTTGCCAAACATACCATGAGCAATACATACGCGGTAGACTTAGTCTAGCGCTTTGAATTCCACAATTGGGACATGGGCAAAGCCCTTGTCACGTGTGGCTCCCCATCTCTTCGGCCACACGAAGATATGTAACATGGGCGTGAGCATATCGAAGCACATACCATGCATATAACACATACCCTCCAAAAGTGGCTACCACCATGATATGCCATGCCCCTCCATGGACAAAACTTCACGTTAAAAATACGTAGGAACCCAAAGAAAGTTGCTATGCAACACCAACACTCATGCGGTACACTCAAAAGTCGCAATAAAATATTCGGTTGCACGGTCCAAGTGTTATATATCACTTTCTACCCTCTTGACCCTTATCCCTTGCCATACCGGGCATGTGTACACACCAAAGGCGTTTGATGCTTCCTAAATTAAGTTGAGACCAAGGCGGTTCCAACTTAATTCTCGAAATTGATATTCCTCGCCGTGAGCCGGAGATATGATTCTTCAAAGTGGTCTCACGAATCACTTTTGTTTCGACTATAACTCCAGGCAAAATGGAGGGCACAACGAAAGGAAGGTTGATTCGTGATCGGGGAAAAATGTATGACCACTCGAGATTCATCATATCAAGTGCGGCGATGTTGAAGTCGAAAATCCGATTCTGAAGGTCTGAAAAAATCGGATTAATTTTGCGAGTGTATAATATGAAATTTGCGGAAGCAACGAACCCTTTACTGATGAAATCTGACCCTTCATCGGGGTTTCCGCCAAAATATCTGTAAATAAAAGTTAACCATTCGGTTACCGCAAAATCGCGAGCCAACTGACAGTCGCCGATACGTTGACAATCAGAACGAAAGGCTGAAAAATTACGGAAACTTTATGATAAAAAAACCATGTTGATTCCTGATATTCTGATATATAAATCTCAGCTGGCGGCGCCTCGGTACTGAATATGGCCGCTCATAGCCGGAATGGCCAAACCTATCACACTATCACATCGGGTTAGGTCAGGTGGATGGGAGAGTATGATATCAGCCAATGGCGGCTTGCCGGCACATAGATACACACCCCAGGTGACCCCAAGATGGCCACGGGGGTCCGAACCGGCTTCACCCCCCTTCTCAGAGCGTTGTTACCGCTCGGAAGTCATTGAAGACAGGACTGGAGGACCCCAATCGGCTCCAATCCCCCCCCCCCATATCCCAAGGACACATGGAGGCCCCACACACGTCGTAGGCGTCCCCCACGCCCCAAGAGAGGGATGAGGACTCTGATAATCGGTGCCCTACGCCATATCCGGTCTCCTCTTGATCTACAACATGGACCAAGGGGATCAAAGATAGAGAAACGTCGTCGGTCGACCTAAATAAGTATACCACAATGAAATATATATGTGGAGATCGAGTGAAGGGGGTATATGGCCAATCAAGGCCGAAGAATCCCCGGATGAACGCCCTCACCCGTCTCCCCAGCACAGAAACAAACAAGAATGCCAAGGGGGATCCATTACGGTGCTACTGCAGCCACCAAATGGACCAACATGTCCTTGACATCCAAAGAAATGTTCTTTTTCTTCAGATAGTCCATCGACACCGTGGTGTACCTCGGCACAAAGCTGCTCGGAGGCTCCCACGAGTCCCTGGATGCGGTGAATCCCTTCCAACGGACTTTTTAAAGCCTACCCCCAGGCGTCCCCGGGTCCGGCTTGTCCGCCAGGATCTTCTCGGCGGTGAAGTCGTCGTCCTCACCCTCGTCGTCCGAGTCCACATCGCCGGCCGTGAACTCAAAGGTGACGGGACGTCCTCTGGGGTCTGGTGCTCGAGGACGAAGCTGGGTATGGTCGCGGTCCAGGATCTTGTTATCCCCCACACAAACCGCATACACATCCTGCCCGACCTTCCGAACGATTACCCCCGGCACATACCAAGACGCCTGCCGATGCCTGGACAGGACATCCTTGTGGTGCCGCTCCACCCACACGGTGTCTTCGAGAGCATATTTCTGGACCTTTCCCTGCTTGAAGTACTTGGCCCTCTTCTCATGCTCGTCCCGAAGTGCCTTGCACACCTTGGCGGCCGTGTCGTCCGCCTCAGCCATCATAGCGTTCGCATCCCGGGCCACTTTGCCATGGTTCAACCACGGGAGAGTGCGTGACACTCGATCCCGTAGGAAGCGGATGCGATGGGGCAACAGTCCAGTGGGTCCCGGAAGGTCATGGTACGCCTGGAGTACTCTCCACAGTGAATTGTACCAATTCCGGCCCGGTTCGTCGATGTGCAGCTGGCGGAACGTTTCGAACATCTGCCGCCCGGCCACCTCAGCACGGCCGTTCGACCGGCTGTGGTACGCCACGGTCTTGGCGTGCCGAATCCCCATGTGCCTGCACATCGTCTTGAACCACGTCCCCACAAACTGACTGCCCCGATCGCTGCAGATGACAGCTGGGACATCGAAAATCGTCAGCCAATGCCTGATCATGGCGTTAGCGACGGTCTTCGCCTGAAGACCCACTCCATGCTTGTCCTTCTTGTCCTTCTTCTTGGACTTCTTGCCAGGGACCGCCACGATATACCCGCTGTGCCTGTCCACCGCCAGGATGACACAGTCGTAGGTCTCTCCTTCCACGGAAACTTCAGGCATGGCGAATACATCCATGGCCACGGAACGCATAGGGGCTTCCGGTATAGCTGTGTACACCGGGTTGCCAGCCGTGGAGTGGTTGGGGCTCTTCATGGCCCAACACACGGCGCAGTCGCTGCAGTACTTGTCCAGGAGGGCGTAGTACCCCGGTGGGATCTTGAAGCGCCACTCCAGGTCCTGCTGCATCTTGTCCCGACCAGGATGCATGAGCTGGGCGTTATGCCAGTGGTCAATGAGCTCCTCCATTCGGTTCTCAGGGACCAATAGCTTGTCCATGAGGAACAGTTTGTCCCCATCCTCGGTCAAGCCCTCAGGCCATTCGTCGTCCGACGGGGCGCTCACGGCATTCCAGTACTTGCCCCAGTGCTCGGATGCCGCATAGTCATCCGACCAGTCCTCTGTGAGCACAGACCTGACTAGCTCTACAGGGGCCACCATCCATTGCTCGAGGGTTTCCTCTCGAATAGCTTGGACGCGGGCACCCCAGAACTTGGCCAAGTCCTTACGGTTTGCCATCACCACAAAGCACTTGACCCCCTCTTGCTCCATGACCTTTTCCATCTCGATGATGCGCTTGGCCTCCTCGGTCTCCTCGGCGTCACCATGGCTGGATATGTCCATCCAAGCCTTGCCCGCGGGGTAGGCCCATCGACTGAGGCAATCTGCCACAGCTTTGTCCTTCCCCGGGACATATGCGACGCTGAGGTCGAACTTGGCGAACGTCTCATGCCATCGGGCCCTCCTTGCCGCCGGTCCCCAGGGGGTGTCGACGTGCTCCTTGTGCCAGCTCTGCAAGGACTGATGGTCCGTGCAAACCACCACCGGTTGCAAT
The DNA here is from genome assembly GCA_964036045.1 of Eutreptiella sp. 'Long Island Sound 2002'. Lineage (NCBI taxonomy): Eukaryota > Euglenozoa > Euglenophyceae > Eutreptiales > Eutreptiaceae > Eutreptiella > Eutreptiella sp. 'Long Island Sound 2002'. Next base: position 61,603,431 of record OZ038381.1, read on the forward strand.
CCGATGTGGCCAGACCACTTCCTGAGCGCACAAACAATGGCGTATGTCTCCTTCTCCCTCGCGGTCCAGGTTCGGCGTTGGCCCTCGGCCAGGATCTGGCTCCAGAACGCCACGGGTACGTGTGACCCATCGTCTCGGATCTGCTCGAGGACTGCCCCCACAGCATAGTCCGAGGCGTCCGTCCGTAGCACGAATCCCTTGTCCGGGTCCACCAGGAATAGCCCCAGCTGCCCCAGGAGTCGCTCCTTCAGGCGGCTGAACACATCTTCGGCCTCATGGGGTCCAGGCAAGCTTCTTCTTGCTCCCCTTCCGGCCATCGAACTTCCCCACCTGCAGCATCTTGTGCAGCGGCCCCGAGAGTTCTGCATACATCCGGACATAGCCCGAATAGTAATTGCACAACCCCATGAAGGACCGGAGTTCGCTGATGGTCTGGGGCTTTTCCCAGTGGTGCAGGGACGCCAGCTTCCCAGGCATGGGACGGCGTTGCCCGTGACCAACCACGTGACCCGCGAACTCCACTTCCTTCACGAAGAGTGAGGCTTTGGTGGGCTTGCACACCATGTTGTGCTTGTCAAGCTCGCTGAGCACTCGGCGCAGATCCTTCTCATGCGCTTCGATGAGCTCATCCTCAGTCATGTTCTCCGTGCCGGACCCGATGATGATGTCATCCACAGAGGGATCGGCACAATCCCGGACAGGACCGAGTAGATCCTCCATCATGCGCTGGAAAGCGGCGTTGCCATTCTCGGCGCCCATAGGCACCACTTTCCACTGCATGGGCCCCAGCGGCGTCGACATCGCTGTGCGGGGCCTGGAGTCCGGGTGTAGCGGCATCTGCTGATAACCATGTTTCAGGTCCAACACTGTGAAGATCCGCTTTTTTTGTTGCTTATGGAGGATGGTGTCGATCAGGGGAAGCGAGTACGAGTCGTGCTCGGTTTGCTCATTCAAACCCCTGTAATCCACCATCAACCTCCACTCGCCCTTCTCCTTCTTGGGCACGATGAAGGCTGGGCTAGCCCACTCACTGTTGGAGGGTTCGATCCATCCTCGCTCAATGAACTCGGCCAACAACTTCTTCATGGCCTCGGCCCGATCGCCCTGAAGTTGGTACTCCCGATGACGATAGATCTTCCGGTTCGGCTTCAGAATGATCCTCGCTGTGCCAAACCTCCCACGATCTGGAGGGTTCTTGTTGGCGACGCCACTGAATAGCCGCGGATAGGCATTGATCAGCCTCTCCTTCAGCTCGGCGACCTTCGGGTTCTCCTGGGCCTCTTCAGCCGCTTGCTTCGGTATCGATACAACCGACCGCACTGCGGTATAGGCCTCTTCCGGGTCTGAGTCTGACTTCTCCTCGTCCGATATGCCGTCTTCATCGTCGTGGGGCGCGCTTCCCACCGATAATCTTCAGAAATTTGCGGCATTGGGCTGGTTCTTGTCGCTATCGGTTCCCACTCTTGGAAAACCCCACGTTGGTGGGTCCGACCCAACCGGACCATCGTATTTGTCCGCGATGTGATCCAGGACCCTCGCCACGAACTCATCCTTCTCGTACTTGCCGGTGACCAACATCTTGTCATCCCACCAATGCGGAGATGTGACCATGGCCCGCCTCTTCTTAGCTGCCACACGATCATGCATCCCCATCCGCATGTAGTTGACGACGTCGTCGATCTCGGAGTGGGACAGGATGTCAATGCCATCAACTGGCTGATCCGTCCCCTCCTTGGGCTCGAACATGACCCGCATGGGCACCGCCTCAACCCTACGGATGAATGCTTCGTCACCAGTGGGCTGGGCTTGCGCCCCATCCACCAGGAAAGCCTTGGTGCCCCACGCTTGACCCAGGGGGGGGCATTGATACACCGTTGGCGTCGATGAACAACTCCTCCTCTGGCTCGAATGACATCTCTTTCAGGGTGATGGAGTCCGGCGTCGACTTGAGACCCTCCAGCGGACATGGGGTGGATCCTATGCCGGTTATGACCAGGATCCCCTTCGCCCTATCCGCGACAATCTTCTCCACCGTACGTCTGGTATTCTCCAGGGAGCCATGCCAATACATGGGCCCCCACTCCTTCAAACCCCAATGCCTATGCCAGGCTGAGTCTCCTCGATGCCAATGCCTCCTACACTTCCGCAAAAGTGGGGCATCCCGGGCAGCGAAGACGTCCGTCTCGGGCGCTTCGGCTCCCAGCGTCTGGATCATCCTGTCATACACCTGCGGCGCCCTTCCAAACTCCGTGAGCTGAACTCCGCGGTCTCCTCTGGACTTGGCACCCACCGCTTGCACCGCTTGGACGATCCCATCCTCTTCCTCAGCATTCCATTGGGATGATCCGCATGCATAGTCCGTGGACAGCCATGTGAGGCATTCATCATCCTCCCGGACCAGCGTTGCAAGAAAGATGTCCTTGAATTATGCCCTAGGTCTTTTGATGTATTCCTGCAGGTTTTGTAGTTGAAAACCCCAAACCAAAGCAGCAAGTAGAGCAAGGACTGAATGTGGATCGAATCAATGATTGGTTTTGGAATCCAGTGTAACACAGAAGGGCTGCAGATAGACAAAGCAGGTTTATGCACATAGATTCAATCACAAATGGATAATACAAAAGGTTTTATATGAAAATTGGTCAGACTCTAGCCTCAGAGGTTGCATTAGGCACTTCATGTGCACTCTTTTGGGTGAAATGGTGCTGGTTAGGACTGAGAGGCATAGATGTCAGGGCCACACAGAAAATGACTTGGCCAAGCAACTGAATTCAGAAACAGTTACAAAGTAGGACCACAATAAGTGGTAGAAACGATTGAGTATAGGGGTCTTGGGGTGGGAGACCACTTAGGCTTAACCTCCAAGGCCAACAAGCATGAAATGCCTGATTTATTTTGGTATGTCCTCCATGAAGGAAGGTACCTCCGCTCAGTTGAGTGGTAGGGGTGAACTTCATGGGGGGGCTAGGGTCACAACCCTAGTTACTTTGAGAAAGTGTACTTTAGGCTACAAAAGAGAGATAAAAACACTTAAGTTTGTCTTAGCATCAACAAAGGGTTTTAAGGGGGGCTTAGCCTGGATCAAGCCCTCCAAGAAAGACATGGCAGTGACTTTTTCTTACTCCCCCCTGGAGTACTAGTTCATGAAGCTAGTAGGACCAAGGAAAAAGGCTCAAATATTCCCAAAATTACCTCAAAAAAATGCATTAAACTTACCAAAAACATCCTCATCACTTCATAGAAGCCTATCACACTGTAGGGACCCTTGAAAAACAGTGTAATGTACCGTGAATGATGTCCCTTCGAAGGGGCATTCCTCAAAAGTCGCCGGGGTGCGACGAAAACTTTTGGAAAAAGTTTGGGGGTAGTGGGAATTGAACCCAGGACTCCCGCCCTAGAGCCAATGTGTTTGCCCACTAGGGTACAGTCGAACGCTCTAATGCGGACGGCCATCGCCGCATAAACAGCGTTTTAGTATACGTCCTGACCAAGGGCCAGGGCGGAGCAATACTCCCAATGGAGGACACAAACCCCGAGGAGCTGGGAAAAATAGAAAATGGAACCAGCAGGGAGTGATTCCTGCGGTTTAGCGGAAGGGGTTGCGATTTAGCAAGTAAAATCGTTAAAAATCGACGAAACCACGCGGGAAATCGTCATTTTTACACATAACTCAAAGTCGCAGTCAAGCGCAAAGGAAGCGGAATCCAAGAAAAGGGTTGCGCAAGCGTAAACGGCTTTTGGAAAAGAAGGTATGGGCCGTAGTTTTCAAAGTTTTAAAGGAAATTTTTGCACAGTTGCATCAAAATTTTTATAAACTTCAGACTCAAGTATTCGAATTCAGGCCGCACCACAGAGCAGGTCAACAACCCATCTCTCAGGTATGTCAGTGTCACCTCACACTCACGCATTGCGTTCGTGTTGGTTGTTCCGTCAAAACGTTAGGGTTGTCCCCGCTGTGCTTGTTGGGGGGTCGGGTGTTCTTCTCTCGTGCTCTGCACAGGTAAAAGGAGGAATGAAAGATATGTGATGCGAATGGAGCGCGCAGCGCGCACGTAGGGTTAGAATATGCGCTGTGCTCGCGATGCATGTGCCTAATCGAGGCATCCACACGCTGTGACGCTTCACCTGTATCCCTAATTCACCCTTGTTTCCTTCTTCACAGATAAGTGCAGGAAGCGTTTGTTCGTGTGCGGCCGTGGCGTTAAAGCTGAGTTGCTTAAAACGCTTAGGTTTGTTTTGTGTTCGTTTCAATGCGGCATTCACATGATGCATGGTGAGTAAGGTAGGTTAGCCCAGGAGGAGCTCACCTCCTGGTTGAGTCCGTGGTTCTGCCTCCCTTCCCTGCGTGCACATGATGCATTAAAGGGTAGGCCACGCGAATTGCGCACGGTAAACCTTGTTTAGGTTACCCAGAGGCTCTTCGGTACGTTCTTTAAGAGAACCGGAGGAGTTTCTTAAAGCTTGCTTGCTTGACAGAGGTAGCTGAATCTTCAGCGTGTTTGCGAACAGTGTATTATAGGTCACACTGAGAAGGGTATAATACCTGGAGTGTGGCTTGGTTCCTCCGTCGCAAACACCCCTTCATTTGCCTCTTTTGTACAGGTGGGAGAGGTTAAGGGTGATTGGTGCACGCAGCAGCTGCCTTTGGCGGCTACCATTTTTCTGCCCCAGCAAAACAGGGGCGCTGATCACAAATCAAATCACTGTGCCTCAGCCAGTACTGGCGAGGGCAGTTCGACCTCAACGACATCTGCGCTGTGCACGCAACGAGAGCACCCCTTCCCTCCAAGCCCTAGCAGGGGAAACGCGTTGTGGCGTCCCCTGTTAGGCCACAGTTGCTTAGCAGCGCTGTGTTCTCTTGTCCTTTTCAGAGGAGGGCCATTAGGGCCTGAGTGAACTTTGACAGCAGCACCCAGTAGCGTGTGTAGGGGTTAGGGTCAGCAGGCCTGGCAGGCGGTGAGTGCAAGTAATGAGTGCTCACCCTGCCTTCGAAGGCCGGTGCTGGCGTTAGTGAGTGTAGTGTAGTGGTGTCTCCTGTCCCGCGTGCTTTTCCTCGTGGGCAGGGGAGTGCGTTAGCTTTTGGCCTGTAGCAAAAATGGGCGTTTTGTATGCCCTTAGCACACTTGGCCACCCCTCCCCTCTTAGTAGGTAGGGCTTTTGCCGTACACCCCAAGGATAGGCGCCAGCACAGAAATTGGGCGCCATAGGAGTGGTAATAGTACCTGATTAGGACCTTCGGTCCGACGTCAGCGAAGCCCGGTCTCCGGGAGCCACGCTGGGGAGAGAAGTGAGACACATACAGACATACGTAGCACACTTAGGGGTATGGTAAACCCTGTAAAGAAGGGTAGAACCCCATGGGTCTGGACCAGTCAGGGATCCTAACTGTGGGCTCGCTTGTCCCCAAGGAGGGAAGACACACCTTGCCTCATAACACCTTGCTTGTCATTCCCCCCTGGTGTAGTAAGCCACCGTTCTTCGTTGGCTCTCCAAGGTCATTACATTAGGGCAGTACCCATGCAACACATGGTCAACAAGGTGTAATACGGTTGGTGGTGACCGTATTATTTCCTCGGTATCCATTTCAGAAAAATAAAACAATCCAAAAATATTTGACTATTTATGGAAGCACTTTTCCTTTATAGGAACCAAGGGCACAGGATCAATGTTTTACCACCAAAAAGAAAACCTCTTGCAGAGTTTTATGAAAAAAATGTGCCCTATGCTTGTGGATGGGGGTGGGGATTCCTCGAAGACCTTCAGCCCCAAGACACAAGGCAAATGCACAATGCAAATGAATGACGTGTTGGTCGTGGGTTGGGAGTCCTTGAGTGCTGAGTTACCTTGAACCTTGAACTCACAACCTCGATGAACTTGAGTAGAGTTGATCACGACCTCACGACCTCATGATGCAACGTGGACAATGGAGGTCCTATGAAGAGACATCCACAACAATAAGAGAATGAAATCAATGGGGAGAGAGTGGGGAAAGCACACGACCCATACACGGTTTACACCACCAAACCATTGGAGCTTGACAAAGGTTGAGGGGTGTACATCACTACCATATGATGGAAAAACTGATTGGGAATGACATCATGAAAATCTCAATATCTTCATACCCGTGAGTGGGGAAGAGAGCACAACACACACACAATGCACATGCAACATGGAGCAATTGCTCCTAGAAAGGCGGCTCTCAACTCACTATAGGCTTGGAGATATCTTGAGTCCAAATACATGCTTGCAAATGCATCGTAATGAAAATGGCTCAAGTTTATGTCCAAATGACAACATTATTTGGAATTGATCACCAAGCATGAGTGGAGTTGAAATGAACTACCAACAATAAATGTTGCCCATAATCCAATGTTAATGTAGTGCAAAGCATATGTGTCAACTCCTAAAAGACTAAGAGATATGACCTTGCCATTATGGTGCACAATGGACAAAACGGGGAAAATGTCCATTTGCTTGGTAGTGTATCTCCAAGCCTAAGGGGAGTGGGGATGGTTCATGATACATGGGAGTCAAGCATAGTCCCATGTTGATGCACAATCAATTGCCTATCCCAACTCGACATGGGTTTGGAGATATAAAAATGGATTGGAAAATCGAAATCAAGGAATGAATTCTTTGGCGTAGTTGGGGTATGCAACACCCATCCCATTCTCTTGAATCCCAATTGAGGCGTTCACAAGCCTCAATCACTTATGAGGAGAGGAGAACCATCCTTTACCTCATCATAGTCATGTATGGCCATGTTGACCTTGGAATGAACCTTTTCATGGAGAATGGAGTCGGCATTAGTTCGGAATGATTAGGCATGGACCAAGTCAACAACAAGACCAACATAACACATATTGTTCGAAGACGCTTCATCAATGAATTCGACACTCAATTTGGTCCAAGGCGGTTTCGACCCAAACCGGCCGGGACCTGTCGGAATCCCTAGCAAATCTCGATCTTTTTGATATAAAAAAATGATCGAGATCTGTCCTATTGAAAAAGCTTTTGAAATCCCCAAAACTTGAAGACGCCACCGCTGACGGCGCCCGGCGATCCCGATCGCCGCGTCCGGCATTCCAAATCTCAGATTTTAAAAAATTCTGAGATTCTTTGATCAAAATTACCCTCCGAAGCCCGATTTCATTACACCCCCTTCCTAGACTACGTCATGGCAGGGGGCCATGAACGTGGTCGATCTCAACCCAATATTTGCAAGAAGTCAATGAAAAAGGGTTGAGGAGATTATTTTTTCCCTCACGAATCTGAATTCAGGCTCCCATCGGCCGAAAGCCGTGAATGGAGGCCATTTGAGGAGCAATGGATGCCACAGCGGAATCCGGCAACCTCAAAATAGGGGGGGTATGAGGCTTGGGAGTCGGGATGGACGACGTATGCCAAAATTCCCATTTTTACCTTGAAAAAAATGGCAAGCGGGAAAACTGCACTCTGGACACCGAAAAATGAAAATTGTGCAATCCCAGCGCAATATGGTGCAAAACGAGCATCATATTTGAATTCAGCACCCTCAAATCAGGGGGTTTGGGGGTACTGGACGCCAGTTCTAGCCAATTTTCCCAAAAAGAGCATTTTCAGCCCTCCGGAAAAACACATAGTGCTGAAATTTGACAAACAGCACCCTGCTGCACCCTTCTGCAGGCCACAGGGCCTCACCTGGTGGCAAATGAGGGTCGCCAGTGTGTCGGGCACCCTCAAAATAGGGGGGGTTCTCATGGAAACGGGCCTCCTGGGGTCGAAATATGACAAAAATGGAATTTTTTGCCAAAAAAATCGATTTTTGCCTGATGCCAGCCAGAAAGCAGAATCTGCAAGGGGGGGGGGGTGATGAATCAGTATCCCGTGGGTCCAAACGGGTATGAGAAATGAATTCGGGATGCCCAAAATAGGGGGGTTACACACTTTGATTGCCCAAATTGGGCGTAAAATGCAAAAACCCCATTTTTGGCATCAAAATTTGGTTTTCACCCTGATAAGCTGAAAAACTGTCAATCTGGACCCAATCTGGACCCCACGGCGACGCGTGGTCGTCAATTGAAGGCAAAAGAGTGCCACGGCTGCGCTCAGCACCCTTGAAATAGGGGGGGTGGCACCCTATATCACCCGCCCGAGTCCCGGAAGTGAAAAAACGCGTTTTCACCCCGAGGGGGGGGGGGGGGCTGTCAGAATTCTGCCAGCCTGTGGGCTGGATTTCCTGATGTCGACCAGGAATCCCGCCAAAATTACAAAACGGGTCAAAATTTAAATCCGAAACTTTCTAGTGACTCTTTGAGACTCCCTTGAGCCACGAAAAATAATTTTGGGCTCACTGCAGCCGTCTGCGGACCACAGCGAACCTCCCAAGGTGACCCTGCTGGTCTGGCAAATTTCTGCAGCCTGGAGGTGTGGACAGAAATTCTGTCCTACCGGGAGGGGGGGGGCGAAATCCCTCGAGGGGGCTGACGACCCTCCTTGCCTCTCCGGACTACCCTGACCCTGACCCTGAGTGTTTACCGCGCTCGCACGCGATCATGGCCATGTCAAAGGAGTCGGTCCACGCACAGGCTGCCGGTGAACCACCATATGAGTTTACCGTGCGCACACGCGGTCATGTTGTTGGTGAACAAGTCGGTACACGCACTGAAAAAAACTGATGATACGGCCTCGCGGAACCCCGGCCTCGGGAATGGCTTAATGAGCGGCCTCGCGGACCCCGGCCTCGGGAACGGACTCCAAAAATCTGGCACACAAGGAATAAAGAACAAAGAGAAAGAGACAAATGGCAGGGGAGGTGGAATGGGAACAAGGGAGGGGAGGAGGAGTAACATGCGCATCACACAAGGGGGTAGGAGAGTGTGTTGGAGAATGGAATCTTACGCTATGGGGACCCTTTGGAGACCCTAACCCACATCCTTGTTACCACGGCGGGCAGGACAGGTTCACTCTCGGGAACGTGTCCGCCAAACACATCCCAAACCAACACAGGGTCGCCCGTGGGACCGTGAGTGGCTGGGCAGGCACACACAAGGGGAAGGGAGAGCATTACCCTTATTGAAGGCAACGCTTTTTTTCCGGGCTCTCCTCCGAGGTGGCTCCTGAGATGAGAAGAGCGGGGAATGGGAACATGTCACATGCCCCGAACCCCCAACCTTGCATCAGGGTCTACCCAATCCCAAGCTCTGAGGGAAGGGACCGTGTTGCTCGGTTGCCCATTAGTGCATAGGGTCACTCAAGGGACCGTACACACCCTCTGGGTGGGGTTGGGACCGAATACAATGGTTCTCAACCCATCAGAATATCATCAAACTAAATTCAGCACGCCAAATTCAGCACCTCAGACCAGCGATCTGAAAATTCCTGAATTCTCGACAGGGTCTACTCAACCACACATGTGTGGAGGGGCCGTGTCCAAAATTTCTGTCGGCTGTGTAGGGTCTCCGCAATCCCAAGTTCTGAGGGAAGGGACCGTACTCAGCCCGGCATTGGAACTTCAGTGTGCTGAAAATTCTGATTGCACCTCTCAAAAAGTGCTGAAACTGTCCCAGAGTCACACCACACGCTTGCGTGAGGGACCGTGGTCAGAAATACGCACACGGGCAGGTTCACACAAGGGAACGTGTCCAAATGCGTATCAGCACATGCGCAAGAGACCAAGTTATCCTTGATTACTACTAGACACCTTGTAACACCCTATAGCTATACAAAGGTAGCCCTAAAGTCGTCCCATAAACCTCCTAGTTCCTAAGACGCCCTAGTTTGTCTACCCTAGTCCGTCCGCATATAATTCTTGTAAGTGAAAAGAAATGCGGATGACGGACGACCTCTATCAGACATTTCCTATACCCCTAATGTCCTGTCTTATGCGGGGCTATTGTCTGCTTTTGTGCTTCAAATTCCGCCACCATGGCCTTCCATTCTTTAGCCTGGTTGGTTTGTATGGCCAACCGGTGGCGAAATTCTGGTTCCAGCTGGGAACCTTGTGCTGACTGAGCTAAAATGCAGCGAATGTCGCTCAATTGGAGGTCAATGCCATGTTTTTTGTTGTAGGCACGCCAGATGTCATTGATGTCATGCATAAACGCACTTGCTGGCTGGAATTCCGTGTTCGGGAATCCCCTGTATTTGACCTCCCATTCTATACGCTTCCGGGGACCCCTACCGACCTTTTGATGTGAAAGAATATCTTCGATCACATATTTGTCTGATTCAACTAGGAATTCTTGGTCGGTATAGTAGTGTAGCGGGGGGCCCCCTTCTTCTGGAGCCAAATACGGCTTCAGACGCATAGAATCCAGCGCCAGTTCACCGCGCTCAGTTGCTACCAGATAAGTGTTGCGGCCCAAGCGCTGGAGGATTTCTCCTGGCCCTTCCCAGACGCGGTGCAACTTGTCTGTAGCCTTTTTGGACCGATAATCACGGTACCAGACCCGCTCCCCGAACACGTAGACATGTGGGGGGTGTGCTTTGAGGAATTGCTCCGCCTTTCGACGGTGCAACCTGTTGAGTTCATTCTGTACCATTTTGCGGTCTGCTACTAGCTTCTTGAAGAAGCCAACTGCATCCCTGGACTCAGACTGGGGCACCACGGGTGGACAGTCCCCAAATCCAACAGGATTCCTGCCAAATACCAGGTAGTGGGGTGAATAACCACTGATTGGCCCAGGAATGTCATTGGAAGCCCAAATGGCTAGTGGAAGCAGCTGGGCCCAGTTTTTACTGGACGTCTTCAGTAGCCACTGCCTTAGTGACTCCACGACAACCTGAACGGCCCGCTCAGCTCGCCCGTTTGACTGGGGTCGCTTGATGGTGGACTGTTTCATGGCAATACCCGACAATGAACAAAGTTCCTTGAAGAATTCTGCCGTAACCAGATGATCTTGGTCCGAGAAAATCTCTTGTGGGAGGCCCATGATGGGTACCACCCTTTCCAGGTACATATCAGCAAGACCCTGGGCATCCAAAGTCTTGCTGCACGGAACAGCCACGACGTACCCTGTCAGTCGGCACACCACCACCAGCACATAGTCGTACGTCCGGTTGTTGGCAGTACAAGGGCGACTACTCAGGTCGCAAAAGTCAATGCACACGGATGAAAATGGGTATTCTGGTACTGGTGCTGGGTGATTAGACTCAGGTTGGAGTCCCTTCCGGCCTTTGCCTTGTCCGCAAATAGGACATGGGTTCACCACTGATGCAACCATAGTGCGGATGTCATCAGGCTTGTAGCCGAAGCAGACATATGATCTGTTAAAGATCTGCAGAGTCTTCTCAACCCCTGGATGGGCATATTCATGGCACGCCTTGATTACTTGCTTGACGCAAGCAAAAGGCACGCAGATACGGCCCTCTGTGCGCACCTTACCGTGATGCAGAGTATAGGACTTACCTTGAATTTCAACATACTTATTGACCCTCAGCTCATCCCAGTGGGGCTGAAAGTGTGGGTCATTCTCATAGTGGCTAGTCCAATCCTCGTACAAGACTTGGACTGCTGGGGGAACCTTGATGGCTTCTATATCACTGATCATACAAGTGACCAGACCAGGTGTATGCCAACTCATGCTAGAGGCTGTCTGGGCCAATGTCAATGTGGACACCCAAGCCTTATGCTGAGTTTTGGCTTTACAATTGAGCTCTTTCTTTGCAGATCGGGAATATTGGCGCCCTGTGAATCTCACTGCCTTCATCACTTCGGGCTCAGGGCTTCCGGAGAGATCCAGATGTGACACCGCATGAACAAAACGTTCAATCAGCGTGTCATATGTGGCTCCATCTGCCCCAACATACCGTGGTTCCGCGTCCACGTGGGACACAGACCGAAGTGCTTGAAGAGCAGCCACTTTGGCGAACTCAAACTGTTGCAGCATAGTCTGTTCCTCCGAAAAGGCTGCAGGCTGTGCCGTTTTGAGGTAGTCCCGTACGGTCTGCCACTCTTCACGCTCCGCTTTTTCCCAGCCCTCCAAGTCCTCATTGCCACCATGAAAATTGGTGTCCTGGGACTCTCCGGCCGGATAAGCGAACCTAGAGAGGGCATCTGCAACCTGGTTCTCCTTACCTTCACGGTAAGTGATGATCAAGTTGAATCTGCTCAAGAACTCATGCCAACGCCCCCGCCGTCCAAGCGGTCCGGAAATGGTACATAGGTCCTCTTTGTACCACTTCACGATTGCCGAATGATCTGTCTGGATCTCCACCTCTGAGTTGGCGACCCAAGACTGAAACTTCAGCAAGCAACACACAATGGCATAGGTTTCCTTCTCCCTTGGAGTCCAGGCAAACTGCCCTGTGTTCTTTGTACACCCATCTACGCCAGCTCGGTTGCCTTGCAGCTTCCGGGAGTAAAAAGCAACAGGATGCCAGTTGTCATCCTCTTGTTTCTGCTCCAGCACACCACCAACTGCATAATTAGATGCGTCAGTGATGATACGCCATGGCAACCCTGGCTTGGGTAAGTACAAGCGCGTCTGATCATCTAACGCCTTCTTCAGAAGCTCAAAGTTTTGCTTCATTTCATCCGTCCAGTTGATACGAGCTTCTTTTGGCGATAGCTTGATCTTCTTTCGCTTTTTGGGCACTCCTGTAGCGGTTTTAGGCTCATTGGGATCCTTAGGCTCATACTGGTACTTGCCCTTCAAGGCATTCATCAAGGGTGCTGCCAACTCGGCGAATCCCTTGATATATACCTGATACCAGCCCATGAGACCCAAGAAGCCTTTCATATGCTTGGCTGTGACAATGGATTCCCATTTCCACTCCTTGACGGCCGAAATTTTTGTTGGAGATGGAAACCTACAGCCGTCCTTCAGTATGTGGCCCACATACTGGACTACCCGCTTGAACAGGTGGACTTTAGAAGGCTTAACAGTCAGTTGAGCCTCCTCTAGTGCATCAAAAAGTTTGCACAAGTCCTCGTAATGTGCCTCGAAGTACTTCCGGAGCGTTTTTGGTTCCTGCTTTTGCTCAATTGTGAGCTTGCCCGGGTCTATAACTTTCGAACCCGTTGATGACAAGATGTCATCAATATATGGGCGTGACTGCGGACAATTTCTTGTCACATACTGGACCATTTGTTGATAGGCAGCGGGCCCCACCTTGACACCCATGGGAAGAACATTCCATTCGAAAATTCCGAACGGAGTGCAAAAAGCAGTGAGATGTTTGCTTTCTTCCTCGAGGTGCATCTGATGGAAGCCGTCTTCCAAATCAATGATAGTAAAAATGAAATTGCCTTGTTGGTTGGCAATTTGGTCCTCGATGACAGGCAAGGGGAAACTGTTGCCTTTCAAGCAGGAATTTAGGTGGCGGTAATCAATAACCAAACGCCACTCGTTTTTCCCTGGTTTAGGGACCAGAAACGCTCTAGCCACCCACTGTGGCTGCCCTTTGGCATCTCGAAGCATGCCTCGGTCTTTGAACTTCACAATCTTCTCCCATAACGCCTTTTCGCGTTCACCCACTGCCCGTATAGGCTTATCAGCCCTTGGGCCTGCATGCTCAGGCAAAAGCTCCAATTTGAGCGTAGAATGTGGGCCTCTGGCCTTCTTTGCCTTTTCAGTAACATCCTGGGTGCGTATGGGTCTAAAGACCGTGGCTTCATATCGGTTCATGAACTTCTCCTTCAGTTCTTCACAACCAGCCCAGTCTTCATCAGATTGGATTGCTGAACGGACGTATCGTCTATAACCTTGCGGCGGACTGTGTCTGGTGGTCTCTGCGGGCCCTAGAGTATTCCTATCCTGCCTAGTAGGGTTAATTACCGGGGGGTGAGTTACCGTGTGTCGCTTCTGCTGGACTGTGGACTCGTCTGATGATGAAAAAATCGGTCCCGGAGATAGTTCCGACTGTGACTGACTGGTATCTCCTTGTTGGGACTTCTTTTGAGCCTTATGAGCCTGTCTGACTGCCCTACGCCGTGCTTGGCGACTTATCTGCCTGTCTGGCTCATCCGAACTGTCACTGTCGTTGTGACAGTCGTGCAGAAGCGACTCTACCGATGGCTTGGGGTGTGGGTGTGATGTTGTGGTTTCGCCTTGGTTCGCGACCGCTCCTTCTGTATCGGAAGAGGACGTGAACGGCGACTCGGACTGTGACTCCTCTGGAGTCCACCCTAACGCATCTACTAATACCACCCGATAATCCCTATCTGCTGAGCATACTTTACCATACTTATCGACGAATAGTGGCTCACCTCTAGGCACCTCTATCCAATCTATCACTACCTCGCTCAGGGACCACCACCAATCCCTATCCTTACACGTAGGTACTATGGCTATGCCTTGGCCTTGTTCGAATTTCAATTTTTGGACCGTTTGCTCCCACAACTCATCCGGCGGATGTAGCCAGAGGTTTTCCCCTGACCAAGGCTGTGAGAGCCCGTCCTTGGTCTTATCCCAAAATTTGGGAAACCTGGCCAGGCGTTTACTACTAAACACGTCCGTGAAATCCTTGAAATGACCATCTGCCACCAGTGACTTGGCCCACCGCTCGATGCGGTAAACTACGTCCTGTCGTACAGCCAAATCATCCCTATCCTCACGCCACTTTTGGCGGGCTTTACGTCTGGCTGACGCTCTGATTTGTATCACGGTGCCTCGGCCCTTTTGGACCATAGTTGAGGACTTTGGGACGCCTGGGCTCTTTGATAGCGCATTTGTCTTCAAAACTTCGCTGGTGGAGACATCCAAACTGGGCCATGGTCCCGTTTCGGACTCAGATTGCTCCGAATCCGCCCACAGATCCAAGTCTGTAAACACCAGACCATCACACGCTACCGCCCTCAACTCGGTATGCTCCTGAGCTGATTTTATACGAGCCTCACCCCAACCCGAAAGGGCTGGCCGAGGGATGGGCTCCGTGGCTAGGCTGGATGGCGCATCCAGTCCGGTAAGCGTGCTACCTGTGGTTTCAACCTCTACCAACTCCGGTCCAGTACCGGTAAACTCCGCATGTACGTCTGCGAGTAACGTGGAGGACCCAATATTCATATCATCACCCTTAACCGCTTCCGGCCGCCTTACCGGAATCAGGGCCTGGGTCTCCTGTACAGGTACCGGAGGATAACTATCCGTACCCACTAGACTGCCTCCGTCGGCTGAATCTACCCTACTGGGGATTCCTGGTCTATGAGGGAAGGCTGATACTAAGCATTTCGTCAAGCTACATACCAACCCCAACGCCTGGTGCACTGCAGAACCAATCTCTGGAGATTCTGGAGATCCCTGACTAGAGGGAACGTTGTATGCGGCCAATAAGCTGGAAATATAAGCGCATAACAGGAGGCATTTCTCCCGCGCGCAAGTGAATGATTGCTTAGTTTGCGTAACGCCTGAAATATGTGCTCCTTCGGGCTGGGAGGGGGGGTGTGGCTTACCCGGGGAGGGGATTACCTGATTACCTGGTATGTCTGTGGAACCGAAACCTCGCGAACCGCGTTCTGTGACTTGAAGTTCGGTTACCTCTTGAATCTCTGGAGTTAGATGAAGTTCGAGGGTTAATTGAGCGATCTTGTCTCCGATCCTTACCGTATGACCCTCGGAGTTCATATTAGTGAGTAATACGTCTACCTCGCCGGTGTAATCCGTGTCTATGACCCCGGCTCCGGTTCTGAGGAAGAGCTTAGCCGCGTTCCCTGACCTGTCTTGGACTTTGCCGTAAGTAAGTATGGGTGTTGTGAAGGCTAGTCCTGTGGGTACTCGTTTTTGACCCCGTGGCGGAATCTCGACTTCGACTGCGGCGTATAAGTCGTAACCCGCCGAGCCGAGAGTACCTTTGGTAGGTAAAACGGACTCAGGCCTGAGCCGTTTCACCTGAAAGGGATGAGAAGAGATGTGTGTGGAGACTAACTCCATGAGGGAAGGAAACATACATGAAGAAGAGAAAGGTACGGAGGGGGAAAGGGAAGAAGTAATAGGTATAATATCTTGACTGGGTATGGTAGGGGTTTCTGGACGATATGGTTGTATGGGTAGAGAAGCGCGCCGCTTAGAGCGTGTGTAGTTGGCTTTTAGACTGTTGACGCCTAATGCTGCGCGTACTAAGCGTGCTTGCTCCTCCCCGTCGATGTCCGCGGGGAATACTGGGTCGACGGCCCGTCGTACCCCCTTCCTATGCTGTTGAATACCCCTACGTGCCCAATCAGGCACTGACTCGCCTGTGGCACTCTCGTGACAAAACATACAAAGACCTGTAGTGCTAAGCTGAGAATCCCCTTGGAACACTAAGTGTGTTGGACGCCAGCACCTGGGCTGCATACACTCGGTCTGAACATAGCTAAGCGTCTCACTGTTGAAGCTAACCGACGGAGTATCCCCAGATTCTGACGTCTTACCGGCTCTAGTGCGACCATCCTCATACTTAGAAGCCACCAAGCATGGATGCAACGGGACGTTCGAAGGGACCCATTTAAATACCCTTCTGGCTGCTTGGCCATAATGGGCCTCAATTTGGGCTCCGTCTACTCCCACTTCATCGGACAAGCCATGCTGGCCATGCTTGCCATGCTGATATGCTGGCTTCCTATGCTTCAGAAAACTACCTACACTGACTAGGGTCTCCTTTCCGGGCACTACCGCTAACCCGTACCTCAAAAGGAATGGAAACCCAATTATCAGCCTAGGTCCTATAGCGGCTACATGTATGAAGACTTGAACACACTTGTATACCTGCAACCCGTCAGGAGTCTCGGCCAATACCCGTACGGTGGCGATGACACCCTTACGGCCTCCTGACAGGGGTTTCCTGCCAACAGTAATGAGCTGCACAGGATTTGGTGCATCCAAAAGAGCCTCTTGTGGAAAAAGCTCTTCTCCAGCTAGGACCTCAATCTGGGCCCCAGTGTCAACCAAGGCCGGATGTTGTTTTTCGGGCAGATTGAGCTTGTCACTGAGCTGGATACCTGCCAGGATCACCAACTCGATGATTTTGTTGGTCGACTTATTTTTAGACTTCACAGGATACCGGAGGACCTCGGTATCAGCCTCGTCCAATCCCACCGGCGAGATATGGACATTGTGCTTGGAAAGCACCGCACACATCTGGACAGCCCGCACTGTAGGCTTGTGACGACCCCGTTTGGTGGTCGTTGACGTGGGGCGTGGCTCCCGGGCGCTCCTGCCACAGCTGGGCTGTGACTTTGGTAGCGTGCCAGGCCCCTACTGCGTTTTGCTTGTGCGTCGGTGTTGGTCACCTCGGCCGGGTGACCGTGACTTGGACCGGTCCTTGTGGGGTTCGTAAGACCGCCGTTGGGATCCATTAGATCCAGGACGCCCGTTCCCGGACCCTTCTCTGGACCTCGGACGGTCATTTCCGTCCCTAGGCCTCCCCTTGGAATTGGACCTTTGGTCCCCGCCAGGATGTTTACCTTGTGAAAGGCTCCTGCTGCGGGGTTGCTCCTTTGACCGGCTCCGCTCCCGACACTCTGAAGCCCAATGGCCTTTCTTACCACATTTGCGGCAAATGTCATCGGGTTTGGCTTTCGACCCGGATCTGGAGCGGTGCTCCTGCTTGTGGTCCTTGCCTTTCTTCCTCTCGGGGCAATCCCTATGGTAGTGGCCCCTTTGACCACAAATTCGGCATTTTTCTCTTTCGTGGCGGGATTTCTGCATGTGCTCACTCCTGCCGCTCTGTCTGCTCACTGTAGTGGCAAACGAGGATGTACTGGTCACGCTGTCTCGTCGGCCAGAAGGACTTTTATGACCTCCGGAGGAGGATCCATGACTCTTTCCGCCACCGCTACGACGGTAATCGTCCCGGCTGCGGCTGTGGTGTCTATCTCCGCCAGATCCGCCTTTGTGGTCCCCAAAGGCCCGAACCTTTTTAGTTTCTGCCCCTTGGCAAGAGAGGATATGCTCCTCTTTTCGCTCCTTGTATTCCCTGGTCTGGATAAAGGGCAATACCAACAAGAATATCTCGAGATAATTGAGCTCAACTCCACCATAATCAGCTTGGACAGAATATATCTTGTGATATGCTCTTTGGGCATCCTTATCTTGGGGAACTTGTTTGCAATGCTCCTTGAGAAGCGTGATCATTACCGTGGTTGCCTCACGGATGGTAACCCCATAAGGAATGCCAGCGCCTTCCTCGATCCAATCTGCCATCCAGTCAGTCCATATCCTGGAGGTCAAAACAACGTCTGGAATGGTGCGCTTACGCCACACCGTCTCAGGACGATTAATGTCACCCATGACACGTCCGGCAACGTAGCGCCAGAGCTCATCTGTTGACATATCTTCGCGATGATATGCCTTATAGATTCTGTCCTGCTCGCCCTTGTTGTTGACCGCGGCAAAGAGGATATTGGCCTGTTGCTTGTCATCAAACCGGAAGGCATGGTCCTTCCTCCAACGGAGCATTTTCTGCGACCAATCCTCAAGGGTTTTTTGATCCCCGTCCCAAAGGGGAACCTTGGCGGTCTTCTCGAGAGCTTCTCTGATCGTTGGGTCTAGCCAAGAGTTTTTATGCTCCCCAAAGCATCCCTCACTTGCGGCCACCACCGCGTCCAGTGGGACCCTTTTGAAGTCCTTGAACTTCAGGGGAGGTCTGGCTTCCCGGAAAGCCATGTCACCTGCATGCTATGCCGGTGGGCTGAATCTTGTTCCTTCGAGGCAAGATCTCGTCTTGTTCCGCCCCGAGCCCATCCGCCATTTTGTTGGCTCTGTAGGCCTTACCTGGCGCAAAGTATGCCCCATTCATGTAAGGGGCTATCTGGAACCACCTAACATCACCTCGGACCCCGTGGCATCCCGGCAGTGGACCCCACGGGCCTTTCTTCCACCAAGCTGGTGGTGATGGAAGATCCCCGAGATCATCATGCAGGTGTTCAGAATCCCTACGCCTAAGAAGCCTAGACCGGCCGCTTCGGTCACTCTCAAGGCTTTCCCTACGCCTAGTCCGCCAATGCGGTACATCATGCCTAGGCCTATCCCTAGAGCGTGACCTACGAGACCCGTCAGACCTCTCTGACCGTCGGTCGTCGTACCAGGGACCTGTTTCCCCGCCTGTTCGGCGACTTGTGGGCTGCGGGTTGGCCCGAGAGTCACGAGGACCCTCCGAACGACTATTTTGCTGTCGTTCTGGCTCATTTTGAGCCCCTTTTTTCTCCATGTCTCGCAATGTTTCAAGGTATAAATCCAGGTCATGATTTTGCATCTCAAGCTGCTCCCAGATGCGAGTGAGCTGATCGCTATGAGCTCGGATGTCTAGGTCCAGGTCACCCAGTCTCGGACCTCCATTTTCGGGTGACCCCAATTTCCCAAGCAATGAATCTTCAAAGTCCTGAACTCTCGCGCTCACAGACGCAAACTTGTCTGTGGCCATGTCAGCGACATTGTTGATTGCCAGTTGCAGGGCATTATTCATCTCCTTCATTTGGGGGTTCAAGAGTTCAATTTGAACCTGCAGCTCCGGAGTGAATTGTGCCGTACATGTGTGTGATGACGGACCTGCAACTTGAGTGTCTACCCTAGACATTCCGGCGGCGGCTTGGGCTGCAGCCACAGCATTTTCATGTGCCGCAGTTTGGCTTCCGAGTGCCTCCTGGGCACTCCGCATGGCATTTCCGGCATGCAAACGACATGCCTCAGCCATATCCTGGACTTTGCGAATTTCTGCCTCCAAGTGAGGCACCGAGCCACCACTCCCTGGCGGAGGAGGGGCCGATGGGCCACTACTTTGGCTGGTTTTCAGCTTGTCCAAAGCGGCATAAGTTTCCTTGGTGCATTTTGCTGCCAATTCTTCGAAAAATTTGATTCTCTGGTCAACTAGACCAGAGGTGCCCTGGATTGTCAGGACTGCCGCCTCGGACCGACCCACCGCGTCCTCAATTTCGGGACGAGCTCTATCCAGCATGGTCTCGGTTGCCAGCTGGATTCTTTGTGCCCCTTGGGCCTCAACTTGAGCCCTGTTAGCCTCGCTTTGGGCCCTGTTGGCCTCATTTTGGGCCTCGAGGATGCACTGTTGTGCAGATTGCAGAATTTCTGCAAATTCTGAGTTTTGACCCGCATTTTCCGACGTTTTCGCCACAATCGGTGGAAAAGACTTCTCGGAGTCCGATGCTAGCGCCTCTACTCGTACCCTAGTGACTGAAGACTCGTGACATATCTCCTCGACGCGACGTTTTACCTCTAAAACCTCACGCCTGACATCACCCTGGACTTTTTGGACTGCCCTTTCGACCTCACCCACCTGGTTCTGGGCACTCGCGCGCGCTTCGTTTGCTTGTTCGGCGGCGGCTCGTGCCGCCAACGCCTCAGTTCGCGCGGCTTGCGCCTCGCGGATGGCGTCGTTGACGAGCTGCTCGAGTTCGTCGTTGCGCCGCCTTGCCCGCGCCGCGTCCTCCTTGGCTTGCTGCGCCGCCGCCGCGGTTTGCTGCAGCTCCTGCTGGAGCCGCGTCACCGCGGTGTCGTTGGTCTCGGTGGCGCGGGCGGCGGTCGCCTCGGCGCGTCGGGCTGCGGCTGCGGCCTCCTCGATGTTTTCGTTCGCGCGGGCGGCGGTCGCCTCGGCGCGTCGTGCTGCCGCTGCAGCCTCCTCGGCGTTGGTGGCGGCGGCTTGGGCGCTTGCGGCGGCTCGGTTGGCCGCTTGCGTCGCCCCCGCGGCCTCGGCGGCGGCGGCGGACGCCTTCGCCCGGGCACCCTCGGCGGTTGCCGTCGCGGCGTCGGCCTTTTGGGCGCCTCCGTCGGCGGCTCGTCGTACTGACTCAATCTCCACCTGGAGAGAGTCCAGCACGGCCCGCGTTCCACGCAGGACTTCGCCCGCCTGCACGGCGGAGCGCACGTCGTTGGCGATGGACTTCACCTCGTGCTGCAACGCGGTCACGGCGACGGAGCTGGCTGCGGGGTGTTGCGGGGCCGGACGTTCGTCAAAGGTGATCTCGAGGGCCTCCACGCGGTTTTGCAGCCCACCGATGGCTGCACTGTGGGCCGCGGTGTCCTGTTGGCGCGCCCGGGCCTGGGCGTCGGCGCTTTTGTGCGCCGCCGTTGCCCTTGCGCTCGCGCCCGCGGCCTTGGCTGCCGCTTGCTCGGCCGCCGTGGCAGCCCGGGTCGCCTCGTCGTGCGCCCCGGCTGCTGTTTTCTCTGTTTCGGTCACCCGGTTTACCGCGCGCTCTGTTGTTTCTTCTAACTCACGCACACGACGAGCGGACCGAGAGACTTGACCCCTAAGGCGTGTGAAGGCGACACCTAAACCATTGACGTCCGCCCTAATACCGCCTAAGACTCCGTCCTCATTTTGAGGTTTTTCCACCGAAAATACGGCACTAGATGCCATGGGATCCTCTTGCTCACGGCCCTCAGATGGTCCCAATGGATCTGGGGAGGGGCCTTCTTGAGCCTTCCCAATGTGCCGAATGACCCTCTTCACAAGGGCTTTAAATGCCTGAGGTGGCATAAAAGAGCTCACCTCAGGGGTCCCATCCTCTGTCCTAAGGCGCTTACCGGACCTAGTGGCTATACCACTATAGACCTCTATGTCATCCTTGGTCCCCTTACCCTTATCTTGACCGTAACTTATCCTACGGGACAAGGGAGGAGAGGAAGGAGAGGACCGAGACCTTCCCTTGTGTCTTGGGGCTGAGGCGGACTGGGGGGAGTGCTTCCCAAGCTTCCGTAAGATTGGGGGGGAAACTTTGGGGTGGCGAATTGATTCGATGCCACCGGCATCCTCCAGTCCAGCCCCAAGAAGGGAACCAGAACTGCTACCATGTAATACGGTTGGTGGTGACCGTATTATTTCCTCGGTATCCATTTCAGAAAAATAAAACAATCCAAAAATATTTGACTATTTATGGAAGCACTTTTCCTTTATAGGAACCAAGGGCACAGGATCAATGTTTTACCACCAAAAAGAAAACCTCTTGCAGAGTTTTATGAAAAAAATGTGCCCTATGCTTGTGGATGGGGGTGGGGATTCCTCGAAGACCTTCAGCCCCAAGACACAAGGCAAATGCACAATGCAAATGAATGACGTGTTGGTCGTGGGTTGGGAGTCCTTGAGTGCTGAGTTACCTTGAACCTTGAACTCACAACCTCGATGAACTTGAGTAGAGTTGATCACGACCTCACGAACTCATGATGCAACGTGGACAATGGAGGTCCTATGAAGAGACATCCACAACAATAAGAGAATGAAATCAATGGGGAGAGAGTGGGGAAAGCACACGACCCATACACAGTTTACACCACCAAACCATTGGAGCTTGACAAAGGTTGAGGGGTGTACATCACTACCATATGATGGAAAAACTGATTGGGAATGACATCATGAAAATCTCAATATCTTCATACCCGTGAGTGGGGAAGAGAGCACAACACACACACAATGCACATGCAACATGGAGCAATTGCTCCTAGAAAGGCGGCTCTCAACTCACTATAGGCTTGGAGATATCTTGAGTCCAAATACATGCTTGCAAATGCATCGTAATGAAAATGGCTCAAGTTTATGTCCAAATGACAACATTATTTGGAATTGATCACCAAGCATGAGTGGAGTTGAAATGAACTACCAACAATAAATGTTGCCCATAATCCAATGTTAATGTAGTGCAAAGCATATGTGTCAACTCCTAAAAGACTAAGAGATATGACCTTGCCATTATGGTGCACAATGGACAAAACGGGGAAAATGTCCATTTGCTTGGTAGTGTATCTCCAAGCCTAAGGGGAGTGGGGATGGTTCATGATACATGGGAGTCAAGCATAGTCCCATGTTGATGCACAATCAATTGCCTATCCCAACTCGACATGGGTTTGGAGATATAAAAATGGATTGAAAAATCGAAATCAAGGAATGAATTCTTTGGCGTAGTTGGGGTATGCAACACCCATCCCATTCTCTTGAATCCCAATTGAGGCGTTCACAAGCCTCAATCACTTATGAGGAGAGGAGAACCATCCTTTACCTCATCATAGTCATGTATGGCCATGTTGACCTTGGAATGAACCTTTTCATGGAGAATGGAGTCGGCATTAGTTCGGAATGATTAGGCATGGACCAAGTCAACAACAAGACCAACATAACACATATTGTTCGAAGACGCTTCATCAATGAATTCGACACTCAATTTGGTCCAAGGCGGTTTCGACCCAAACCGGCCGGGACCTGTCGGAATCCCTAGCAAATCTCGATCTTTTTGATATAAAAAAATGATCGAGATCTGTCCTATTGAAAAAGCTTTTGAAATCCCCAAAACTTGAAGACGCCACCGCTGACGGCGCCCGGCGATCCCGATCGCCGCGTCCGGCATTCCAAATCTCAGATTTTAAAAAATTCTGAGATTCTTTGATCAAAATTACCCTCCGAAGCCCGATTTCATTACACAAGGCACACACTCGCTGGGGGGCTGCAATCCTGATAAGCGGCCACCTGGCTCACGCTGGAAACCATAGGCATGGGTCTGCAGGGCACAGACAGGGTCAGTGCAGTGCTCAGTAAGCAGTAGTCTGTGAGAAACCAATGGCCTTCGGCCAGGGAGTGGTTGTCACGGGGGGCTAACGGTCCTGTCCTGCGATGCAATGCGGGGCAACTGTGACAACTGCTCTTACAGCCATACACAGGCACGTCTGCAGAAGAGTGCTCACTGCACCTGTCAGTAGACTGACACAGGGTAATTAGTTTCGCTTCTTACGCTGGGACATAGTCTCAGCACGGGTTAGGAGCTGCCCCTCGTTGTTCTCAACGAGGTAAGTGCGGAAGATGGGGTTGATACTCCCATCTGGTTGTATGAAGGCTGACATAGGTTCCCAGGTCGCCTCAGACAACCCATAGCCATCCCACAGGGTAAGGAATTTCCAGCCCTGTTTATACTCGTGGCGAGCAATACCTGCAACCACGTAGTAACCATCGACTGCCATCTCATCGGCAGTCATCTCTTCGAGTTCGTCTGCCTCTTCTGGACTGGCAGCGTTCTCTAGGTCTATACGTTCAATCTCACTGTCGCTGAGGCGCCACTCATCCCAAGACAAGTCGTCAGGGGAGTGATAGTGCCTCAACTGCTTGGGTGCACACAGCAGTTCACCACCTAGACGTGGACTGCACCTGACATGGATCCTGGATCCATCTATCCTGATGATACGATAGGGTCCAAAGTAAGGGTCCTGCAGGCAGTTACGTGGCCAGGAGGGTAGGCGTGAATGGTGTACCAAAAAAGGTCACCAACCTTGAAGCTGGCAGGTCGCCGTAGGCGGTTCCGTCGGCTCTGTTCACGGTCACGAATGTGCCTCAGGTTAGTACCAGCCTGGTTAGCCAGAGACTGCTTGTGTTCAAGCCAATCTCCCACAGGGCTCTTGAAGTCCTCAGGAAAGGGGATTTTGAAGAACCAAGCAGGTCGTCCTCCATGGAACAGTTCGTGGGGGGTGAAACCCGTAGAAGAGCTACGCTGTGAGTTCATGGACAGCACTGCCCAGGGGACTAGGCGTACCCAGTCCTTGGTGCGCTCCTGTTTCATCAGGATTCTTAAGTTTTGCTCCACCATACGGTTCTGTCTCTCACAGAGAGGGTTAGACGTGTGGGTATAGGGCACACCTGTGGTTACCTCCACGTTGAGGGCATTTAGCACTCGTTTGTACCACCCAGTGTCACTGCGGATGCGTACATCTTCATCAGAGTGCACCTGTTTAGGTGCTCCATAGGGTTCGAACCATTGTTCGACCAACATTTTTACAGTCTGCTCACCTGTGATTTTCTTATTGCAAGGGAACACACGGGTGAAGCGAGATAGACCACAGGTGACCACGAGGCAACTTTCATAGCCGCCAAAGCGTGGTAGGCCGTGGATGTAATCCACGTAGAGAAGGGAGTTAGCACAATAGGGTATGGGTAAGCTGGAGATCAGACCCCTATCCCTACTGTCGCTCTGCTTGCTGGGATGACAGCCACAAGCATCCACAATGGTCTGAATACGCGACCTCAGTTCAGTCAGGGTTAGACTAGAGTAGAAACACTCACGGAAGAAGTCCACTGAGCGATTAGCGCCAGTGTGACCAGAACTGAGATGGGACCGCTGTAGGCACCCATCCAGTCGTGCCTCAGGCACCACAATTCGGTCCTCGTAGAAGAGGTACTGATTATTTTTATACCACTGGTGCCCGTCAATGACACGGGGTTCGAGACCAGTGTTGAGGGTTTGGAGAATTTCTTCATACTCTGACTGATAGTCGGTTAGACTCCAACCCTCCAGGATTCCAGCAGTGCGCATGGACAGGTCAAGCTGGATATCCATACGCTGGAAAGCCTCTTTGGCGAGCGCCTCAGAGCTCTCACCAATAAGCGCATCGAAGTTGTTGCGCGATATATAGTCAGACAGTTCATTCTTAATCCCGGGGATATGATGCACTGTCAGCCTGAACTGGCTCAGGTAAGTCCACCACCGTTTTAGCTTTGCTTTTTCTGGTGGTGGGCCCTTCTGAAAAGACTTCACAGGCTCCTGGTCACACAGCCAGACAATAGGGTTAGATCCCAGGAGTCGGGATTGTGACAATAGCACCAACATACCGGCCAGGAGTTCCTGGTCATAGGTGCTGTAGTTGGAACGCGCTTGGTTCCATTTCCAATTCCAGTGTCCCAGTGGCACCAGTCGCCACTCACTGGTAGGGGAATAATGTTTCAACGAACAATCACGGTTCAGTCCAGTAGTACGATAATGGCAGTGGGTTAGTTCAGCGGGGTTAAGCTCCTGCCATTGGTAGATCGTACCACCCCCCCCTACATCACTGGCATCAGTGATCAGGACTATCTTGCCCTCAGGGCGGGGCACTCCCAGGCAGTTGGAGGAGTCAATCTTCTTCTTCAACTCCTGGAAACACTCTTCCTCTCTGGAGGTCCACCTCCAGGGAGTAGTGTTCTTGATCAGGTCAGTGAGGGGTGCAGAGGAGTAAGTAAAATTGTGGATGTGACGCCGATAGAAATTACAGGCGCCCACAAAACTCCTCACATCGTGTAGACCCTTCTTAGGGTCATCGCGAATCTGCATGTCCTGTAGGGGCTGCATCTTAGACGCGGCTGGCTTCCACCAGCCATACCCCACGTCGAAACCCAAATACTCCATCTCCTCTTTCATAAACTCACATTTTTCGAGTTACATTCGGAGATGGTTTTCTTGACAGACAGTGAAAAATTCACGGAGGAGAAAGACATCGTCCTCTTTGGTATTAGTACCCAAACTCACGTCGTCGATGTGAGCCTCCATTTCTGCACCCCGAGAAATCAACTCTTGTACTAGAGGCCTGCGCCTCAGTATGTACAAAATTTTGTTCATAAGCTCCTGGAAGAGCGCTGGGGCATTAGCCACCCCGAAAGGCATTACCTTCCACTTGAAGACACGACCCTTAGGGGTTATAAAGGCAAGCAGCTCCTGAGCTGCGGCGGTTAGGTCAACCTGCCAGAAACCAGAGCGTTTGTCCATTTTGGTCTTATACCTGCATTTGGCAATACGCTCCAGGGTGTTTTCCATGTTAGGAATACTCCCTGAGTGGTTCTGGGTTTTCTTGTTGACCTCACCATAGTCTACAACAAGACGTAGGGCAGTCGACCCTGGTTTAGCAACAAGGAAACAGGGACTGCGGTGATGGGGATAGTCCCCGTGTTTATACTCTTCAACGAGGCCAGCATCAATGCATTCTTGAATCTGGCGCTCGATTTCTTCGACCTGTTCCTGTGGAGCGGGATAGGGACGACGCCTCACTCGCGTCTTTTCAAATTCTGGTTTCAATTTCAGGTCCATCTGGACCAGTTTTTTACAAGAAAGGGGAGGCGGCAAGGCGCCGAACACCTCCTCATAGGTCATCAGCAGTTTCTTCAGGCGGGGGTCAAGGTTAAGACTCTCGAGTTTCTGAAGGAAATCCTCCTCAGCATGGAGGTTGCTTTTTCCATGTTCTTTCTTTTTATGCCCATCAGCAGTTTCGGCAGGTACAGTACCATCGTCCCACTCAGGGGGACATTGCTGCCCATAGTGTAGAGAATACACTAGAGGTATCTCAGGATCAGGCAGCGTATAGGACTCATCGTCCTCCTCAGACCAGATGGAGTATTTCCAGGTCTGTCTGAGGTATTGCAGCCGCTCTTGGCGCTCAATACCTTCGGCCTTCAGGTACAACAGCCGTCGGAGTTTTTGAGTGTCATGCTCAGACAATGGCATGTTATTAGCAGCAGGTCGTGCCAGAGCATCAGCACTCCGGGCCACGGGTTCACCTGTGTGCACAGGCTGCATGTGTAGCACTGGTTTCCCAACAGAGGAAGCGGGTTCAGAGGTTGACTCTAGATCTACCTCCTCTAGCAACAGCTGGGCCAGGAAAGCACTATGTTTTAGGTCAACACAGCTGGGATCAACAGAGGGAATAGTGCTGGCGATCTCAGACAGTTGGTCGTCAGCATCCTCTTTTACAGCTGCAGGTTCCAGATAGTCATCAGGAGACTCACACCCTGTAAGTGTGGCAGATAGGTGCTCAGGAGATCGATTTTTGAGATCATAAAGGGTCAGGCCACGATTTTCGGCCATGACCTCTTTTAGTAGCACCTGGTCCAGGTCACACAGGGGTACAGGATTGAGAGATCCATCGATGATGGACAGGAGACTGGCCCTCTCAGGGGCCTGCATAGCTGTGTCTGAGTCCTCAGGCACATAGATGGGGCCGTCGGGGAGTCGCACTCTTCCCACGGTCATTCGGTCAAGCATACGGCGCCAGTAAGCATGTTCACCAGAGCAACCCCAGTCAGGGGTGCACATAACAACCCTTCCTCCCTCATAAGCGATCTTGGTTAGAACCTTCGCGGGCAGGGAGAAGGGAGGGTTAGCATACGCTAGGCCCATTGCTTTCCAGAAGAAACGGAAAGCATTGTTCATTTGTTTCGAGCAGTACAACTGCATGATGTGCTGTTGTTGGCTCGCAAACAATTCCACCTGGATCTCATCCACGTTTACCTGAAGGGCCGCCAGTCCATTTTCGAGAACATGACGGGCCAGTTGGTAATTTTCAGTACGATAGTTCGTCTTGGCTGCGTAGCGCAGCCCAGACTCTTTTCGTCCTGACAGCTCCAAAGGAACGGAGAATAGCCCACTGCCAAAGTCGCAGTGCAAAGAGTATGGACGCTGTAGGGACAGCATTTTTACCTGGGGGTTTCTTCTTAGAAAGTCGGTGCCAATGATGATGTCAAAGGCGTCAGTGTCCAACACTCTGCAGTGTTGGGTCACGGTTTCGTCGCCCAGACATATGGTCACATCGACCCCCCCCAAGGAATGGATGGTACGCACATCCCCTACTCTTATGGCCACGGTCTTAGTTTTCCTGAAAGTTTTAAGCAGGCGCCGGGCCACTATGGAAAGTGTTGCACCGGTATCAAGCACCGCTCGAAAAACCTGATCCCCGATTTTCACGAGGATCCAGAAAACCAAGTCCTCCTCTTCGGAGCCGCCCCCCTATTCCTCATCAGGGAATTTCACATCCACCCCTGCAGCCATGAGGGACTTCGCCATCCAGGCCAAGCGCCTCTTCTTAGAATTATTCCCCTCAGGGGTAGCATTATCCCCTTGGGGGCGCTTCTGGGGGACACCTGCGGCAGGAGCGGGTGTAGCAGCAGGAGTAGGTGTAGCAACGGGCGCCGATGAGCGCCTCTGGGGGTTAGGGGGTCCAGTTTTGCCACCCCCCTTGCCACCTCCTTTACCTTTATCCCCATTCGGGGGATTTCTGGCGGGCGTATCGGTCTTCTGGCGCTCCGCCTCCTGACGCTTGAGTTTGTCACTCTCGCGTTTCTTGATGTGGCATTCGTCCTCATAGTGACGACGTTTGCCACAGTAACCACAGGTGATGGTACACCTGAAGTGGTCCTGATGGGTCACAGTTTTCCCATCTTTAGTATGCTGCTGACGTTTCATCTGCAGCATACAGCCACTGCAGAGATCGCAGTCAGAGGCATGACAAGGTCCCCCCTTGTCATTGACAGGTCGGCAGTAAAACAGGGGGGGTGTGCCTGCATCAGTTGGATCCTCGTTCATGGCACGTAGGTTGCCCCTCCCTTTACCACCTCCCTGGTTAGTGTTTGTGGGATTTTTATGCCCCTTCCCTTCGCCACGCTCGGGGGTAGGGGTACCACCTCGTCCCAAATGCTTCTTGAGGAACTTCTCCAGTTGGGAGTCGTTCTCTCTCTCAAGAGCTAGCTCAATCAAGAGATCCACCAGTGTATCGTACGAGTGGGTCCTGCTCTTCCTCTCAGAGGTCGAGCGGCAATCATCCCACGTACGCTGGGGGATCTTACTCATGAGCCACAGGTGGGGCTCGGTGGCTCCGTAGGAGCCCACATTCATCCTCGAAAATAAGTACTCCAGGTCGCACACATACTCAGAAATTCGCGCAGCGGATGGAAACTCCGGGAGCATAGGTAGCTCGTCGATCTGTGTGCGTACGCTGAGGTCAGTCTCATAGACTGGAAATTTTTTCTCTAACCTCAGGAGTACCTCTGCCCAGGTAGAACAGGTTTTCACAATCTGTTTGACCTGTTTTTGCAAAAATTTCTTTTTGCATGAGCGTTTTAGCAGTGAACATTTGGTGGCCACATCCACATGGGATTGGCCAGTCAACAAAAGGAACTCTGCAAATTCTTCTGCCCATTCAGGCAGATTTTTGGGGTCGAACTCCGGCAGTTCCAGCTGGATGTTCGTCTGGGCGATTGGTCTGCCCGTCTTCCCACCCCCCGGAGTTAGGCCTGATGGCGACACGCCGGCAAGACGGGCCAGGGCTGACAGCCCTCTTCGCTCACTCTCTGTGACAGGCACGTCCTGTAGATCTGCCATAGGCACAGTCCTGGCACGGGGGATGAAAGGGGCTGGGGCAGGTAACCTTAGGCAACAGCCTTGAGACCCTCGATCTCTTGAGATCTTCGGCCAGGGTACTCAGCCCTGGAGAGAGAGAGAGGAACTCAGGCTTGGGTAAGGGTTCTGCAATACCCAGTTTAGCCTTAATGGCCTCCGATAAGGCTGTCACATCTGGATCTTCTGATCAAGACAGGAATTTGGCCAGCAGCTCGGCCGTTTGATCCAGGGCACCGTAGGTTGGCCTTGGATGTTGTTGTTCTTCGACTCGTGTTGGGCCCACTTCGGGAGCCCTTTGGGTTGGATACTCAGGTCTTAGTCGTCTTGGCAGGGATGCAGTGGACGGAGGACCAGAGTGTGCGTAGGACCCTAGATCTGTACGTGGTCTGGATCCATGTACAGCCAATGGCTCCTCTCCATCTTCCCCACGAATGGATTTGTGGTACTCCTCATGCATGATGTACTCATCCATCTTCATCTTCAGCTTCTCATACTCCTCAGGTCCTTCAATGGCAGTTGAGGATGAAGCTGGACAATTGGATCTTGATACTGAAGCAGCCACACGTCTGTGGAGGTGACTGAAGCTGTCTCCACCGTGTGCTGCTAAGGCCTCGGTGGTAAGGCCTTTATTCTCTTCCGCCCTTCTGCGTTCTGGATCTCCTTGGGTCCCAGATGCGCCACTGAGATGATGTGGAGCTCGGTGCGGTGGTTCACTCATTGGGTGGGCCATGCTGCCCATTTGTACTTGGACAGTTCGGATAGGCCAGGTCCTGACGCTTGGCGTGGACATGATGAACTTGTTGTTGAGCTTTTGTTCTGCACTTCTTCTCAGGGTCGGTTCAAAAGGTCACAAGGGACTGTCTCTGCTACCGGAAAGATGTCCTTGAATTATGCCCTAGGTCTTTTGATGTATTCCTGCAGGTTTTGTAGTTGAAAACCCCAAACCAAAGCAGCAAGTAGAGCAAGGACTGAATGTGGATGGAATCATTGATTGGTTTTGGAATCCAGTGTAACACAGAAGGGCTGCAGATAGACAAAGCAGGTTTATGCACATAGATTCAATCACAAATGGATAATACAAAAGGTTTTATATGAAAATTGGTCAGACTCTAGCCTCAGAGGTTGCATTAGGCACTTCGTGTGCACTCTTTTGGGTGAAATGGTGCTGGTTAGGACTGAGAGGCATAGATGTCAGGACCACACAGAAAATGACTTGGCCAAGCAACTGAATTCAGAAACAGTTACAAAGTAGGACCACAATAAGTGGTAGAAACAATTGAGTATAGGGGTCTTGGGGTGGGAGACCACTTAGCCTTAACCTCCAAGGCCAACAAGCATGAAATGCCTGATTTATTTTGGTATGTCCTCCATGAAGGAAGGTACCTCCGCTCAGTTGAGTGGTAGGGGTGAACTTCATGGGGGGGCTAGGGTCACAACCCTAGTTACTTTGAGAAAGTGTACTTTGGGCTACAAAAGAGAGATAAAAACACTTAAGTTTGTCTTAGCATCAACAAAGGGTTTTAAGGGGGGCTTAGCCTGGATCAAGCCCTCCAAGAAAGACATGGCAGTGACTTTTTCTTACTTTGCACGATGGGGAAGGGCTCCAATGGCGTTTGCCACCATGAAGTCATACCCCATGATCATATCCCAATCTGTAATGTCGGCCACATAGAAGTTCCGGGATAGAGTGCTTCTCTTCGCCAAATCAGGGCGGTTCAAGCGCTCATGCTCCCAGAATTCCATACGGATAGTGGCCTCATGGGTGCCCCCACCCAGGTAGGTAGGTAGGTATCTTCGGGAGCTCGGGATGCCTCCTTTGACATTGCAGGAAGAAGGTCTTACCAAGGGGACGTCCTGTCCCTCCCACTGCCCTATGTCAGGTGCCTCTTGAGCCGCTCCCGCATGTGCTTGGGAAGGCATTGTCGCGGCCACCCGGTCCATGTGTCCCAGGTGGG
This sequence comes from Eutreptiella sp. 'Long Island Sound 2002', assembly GCA_964036045.1. Taxonomy (NCBI): domain Eukaryota; phylum Euglenozoa; class Euglenophyceae; order Eutreptiales; family Eutreptiaceae; genus Eutreptiella; species Eutreptiella sp. 'Long Island Sound 2002'. The sequence goes on from OZ038381.1 coordinate 61,635,183, forward strand.
AGGGTGTCCCCACATGTGTCCATGGGTAGGGCCACATGCCCCCTCCTTTGGGCGGCAGCTCTGGGGGGCTGCCCAGCCGTGTGAAGTATCTCTCACCACGAGGGGTATTGCTCCCGCTTGTCTACGGTACGACCGCCTCACCCTTGTGGCTTGAGTTGCGGGGCCACTCTGCTTGGCAGGTGACCCCCTCCTGGACTGTGTACCGGCTCGCCTGTCACCGGTTGCTTCCATGGCTCCGGGTGACGTTTGCCATGGTCCTCGATGCAGCCTGGCCGGGCTCGGACCAGTGGCTTTGGAGTACCGCTCCTGCCACTGGCCCGGTGGGTCGGCTGGGTCGCCCCAGTGCGTCCGACCCATGGGGTATTGGTTCTTTCCTGTCCCTCGGCTGCCCTACGTGTGTGCCCCCACCCATGATCTCTCCATTTACCACCTTCAGGCGTAACGGTCTCCGGCTGGGCGGCAGGGATTCCTCCTTGAACAACCCTCTCCGGACCAGGCTCACCTGGGCACCCGTATCCACCAACACATCCACCACCAACTCCTCTTGTCCGCACCGTACACGCACCTTCAAGTGCAGCTGCCGCTCGTCACCATGCGGTGTATTCACGACTCTCACGGCATGCAACTTTAGCACATCCGGGTGCATCAGGACTTCGAGGGTGTGGTCACGGATGGTGTAGATCTTGGGCTGGTCCTGCCCGTCCACGGGGCTCTCCATGGTCGCTCCTTCCTTCCTGCCACGTCCCTTGCCCACATAAACGTCCCTTGGCAGGGCGCTCCAGGGGTTGTGAGTGGCAAAGCTCAGTGGTTTTGGCTCTTCTGGGGCCTTCTTCGGCACCCGATGTGCCTTCGCTTTCTCTGGGATTCCACTGATTTTCGGAGGAGAGACCTCCGAGGTCCCACTCCCGCGGGGGCTCCTCTAGACTTGACTTCCCGCAGCTCCTTCCGGCTGCGATCCGCCAGGACTTTGTCCACCACGTTGCTGGGCTTTGAGTTCCTCCAACGTCCTCAACACGTCCTCAGCAACCTCCTCGATCGACCTCACTCGTCGGTCTTGGCCAGGTCCACCACCATAGCCTCTTCCTCCGCCTTTCCCTTGGCCTTTGCCTTGGCCTTTTCCCTCGTCTCCGCCCTTCGCCTTCCAATCGGCAATCCGCTGCTCCTTGGGCTTCTTCTCGGGGTGGGTGGCGAAGTAGGCCTTCTTGTCCGCCTCATACACCTTGCATTGACGGTGGTCGTGTGCATGGTTGTTTCCCTTGCCATAACAGACCCAGCACCCGTCGTGCTGAGACCCGTACTCCCGGAACGAGAGCGGTGGGTTCCGGATTCTCCTTGGCTCTTTGCCCTTCTTGGGTCCCACCCTGTTCCATTTGGACCGATCCTGCCCATGGTCTGTCACGTTGTGCGCCACAAACGCGAAGAAATGGGCCTCGTCGTGATCCTCCCGGGACCCGGTCCAGTGGTCTTGGCCACTTCCACTACCATCCTCCGCGGAGTTGGCCGTGTCCTCCTGGATCTCCCCATGATGGCGGTCTTCTCGGTGGCCTCGTTGTCCATGACCATGTTGATCCTGCACGTGGGCCTCGTTCTTCGCATTGAGCTTCAACTCCACCGTGATGTACTTCACGATCTCGTCCAGGCTCATGCGGGTGAAGATGACCTGCATCCTCAGTGGCTCTCCACGCCTCCACTCCGCGTTGTTGAGGCGCAGCAACCTTTGCCCCATGGTGTCTCCAAATACCTCCACGTACACGGCGTTCTTCAGTCCCAACATACGGTTGGGTCCGCCCAGGTTCCTCCTGAAGAACTCCATGATAACCGCATGGGTATCCTCCGCCGCCATGATCCTCACCGCCACCCGCTTCTTGGCTCGCCTCTTTTCCTCGTCCTCCACCTTCTTCTTCCAGTGGCCGGGCAGGACGTCCTTCAGCAGCTGACGGATCTCGCTGGACTTCTTCCAGTCCTCAACCAGCTTGAGGCTCCGTCGGTACTTCCGCAGATACCGGTTCCACTCCCGGACCCGCAACTCACCGCGGTCCAGCGGCAGCGGGATGGACCACCAGTCCTCCAGCTTCTGGTTTGGAGCGTCCACCCACTCTTCATCCTCCAACCACTGGAGGCAGGCCTGCTCCGTACGGATCAGTCCTTCCCGGATCTGATCCCGCAGCTCCTCCTTCAGGTCCTGCGCCAGCCGGTGTGGGAATGTCCGGCATACCCACTTGTCCCGCCGCGCTCCCCGCATCTCACTGACGACCTCCTCGGCAAAGTCCTCCCAATCCAGGATGAAGTCATCCAGGTTGGAGGCGTTGCCATCGTAGTAGGGGATTTTGATTCCCCTGAGGTTGTCAATCCTGATGGCGTCTCCGACGTCCCCAGCCACCACTCCACCGAGACGGATACCACCTGTGGCCGGGGGGTGTGAGTACACTCCCCGTACATCCCTCTCCTCCATGGGGTGCGGTCCAGTTGGGCCTGAACCCATGGGGTTTGGAATGCGGGAAGGACTTGCTCCATCGGCCATCCATATCCCCGTATTGGGGTCCTTCGCCCACAGGTTTCCGCCTGGATGACCTCGACCATGTCCGTCGGCGCTTCTCATGGTTCGCCCCTGCATGGTCTGGCTCTGGATCTCCTCTTCCGCATAAACTGCATGGGCAGTCGTAGTGATCGGTAGATCCTGGGCGGCATGGGACATCTGTACCGTCAGGCTCCTCGGGTCCGTGGTTACGTGCCCTTCCCGCATGGACCCAGCCGGTGCCGTGTGTTCCCCGAGCATTGTGGATTCGCTGACCATGGGAACAAACGGCAGCGCACCCGGGTCAACACGCGGAGGCGCGTAGGGTGCCTCTGCCGGGCCGTCCTTCGCGTTGTCCAGGCTGTCGAGGCGGTGCACGATGGCGTCCATCCCCATCTTTGGGTACTTGCCCATGAAGAAGAACACGTGCTCGCAGTGGCACTCAGCTTGCTTTCCACCTGATCCGGCGCATCCCGCGGTTCCCGGCGCCTCGGACGCCTCCGCCATGGTCGTGTCGCCCATGCTATCCCGCGTTGGCTCCGTGTGCCGGGCAAGAGGCGCCGTTCTGGCTATGACGGGCCTCTCCAACGCCTCGGTGTCATGCTCCAGGCTGGGTTCGGGGGCCGTGTTCGCCCTTGTGGGCTGTCTGGCCGTCTCCTCCAACTCCGAAGGTTGCTCATAGGCTGTTCGATAGCCCTCGGAGTGCCCCTCGGAGTCCCACAGCCTGACCGGGCTGGGGTCCATATCCATAGCCCGGGCGTCCCCTGCCGCGGGCTTGAGTGACCCGCGCTTCCGGTAGCGCCGGGCCCTTCCTCCACTGCTGCCTGAATGGCAGGTCTCCTCAGAGTCCTCTGCGACGGAGCGGAAGTTGCATGCCTTTTGGCAGCGACGCTCACACATGGAGACCAGGTCCTCCATGTCATATCCTCCTCTTCCCGAACATCGTACTTCTCTTCGGGCTTCAACTTCCGGAGTTCGCCATGCTCCTGAGCGTCTCGGCTCTTCTCTGGCTCCAATCTCCGGCGTGGTCTCCACCGAGTCCACAATACGCACCCGGGGCGTGCTTGGGCAGGGCTCATAGGGGCCCAAGTCCCCGGGTCGGCGGTAGGTAGGGGCAGCAGGTACGCCTCTGCTACCATAAAGGAGGTCCCTACCAGGACCGGCCCCTGCTGTGCCCCTTCCGCCTGTCACCCCTGCTGACCTGCTCCTGATCAACGATTGCATTTCTCAAAATACAGGGTCCACAATCCAAAAATATAGAAATTATAATCCTCCTTCAACCCTGAACAGCAACCAGATCCCACAAATACAGCAATAACCCAATCCACACTGCGGGCTTCCGTTCAGCACACGGGTCGTCTCACGGTGGCGGGCATGTACAAGAGTTGCACCAAAGAGGAAAGCCCTGAAATTGGCATATGAACACAAATAAAGCAAAGTTGGGGAAAGATGGAAACGTACACAATCACAGCTATAGACCCCTCATTCCCTGGACTCAAGACCTTCCCTTGACTCACCAACATGATGACCTGAACCCAGTCAAATAGGATGGCTAAATGCCATGTGTCAAAAGTCACTACACAAACCCCCAAAATGTGTTCCCTCCCAAGCCTCTAAATCCTAGCCCAATAGGGGGGGTGGCGTGTCATGGCCTAGAGTGGCACTCAGGACCGTGCCCTACCCTGACAAAATCTTGGTTGGACTTGGAGTCGAATGGGCTTAGAGATATGCCCCATGAGTTTGAACTCATAACATGCCAAAAACTGCCAATTCACACCATATTGGCCATATACCAAATATATGCTCAAAATTGAAGTTACCACTTATCCGAAGGCTCAAAGCATGCATGGAATCGGGGTCTAGTATTCATGGAGGACGGACACCAAAGGTCACTGCCCATGTACATCCCCACTTTACCCTCAAAACCCCTTTCGGATATGGGCGCCACGCACTGCCCAAGTCAGCCCATAATCTTGAGACCAATTCTTGTAATCCTTCGTGCGCCAAGCCAAATGGAGTACGCAATCCGGCATATGGTGGTGTTCAACTCTAAAGCATATGCCAACAGATGAACAACATACCATGGTTCGACTCTCCATAGGCTTCTTGCTGTTTGCCGACCAAGTAAGTATACAAAACGCAAAAATGAGCAAAAATTGAGGTCAAAAACATGAAAATATGTCCAAATACAAAGTTGTCATGATAGTATATCCCTATGCTCACCCATGATATCCGCGCAAAATTGAATATACAAATGATTAGAACCATTTGCGAACAATTCCCCCACTTGGATCCCCAATCGGGCGCATGGAGATACCTTCGCCACTCATATCTACATGCCCCATGTAAATGGGAGTGCACTCATGGATCTCTTTGCCAAACATACCATGAGCAATACATACGCGGTAGACTTAGTCTAGCGCTTTGATTTCCACAATTGGGACATAGGCAAGGCCCTTGTCACGTGTGGCTCCCCATCTCTTCGGCCACACGAAGATATATAACATGGGCGTGAGCATATCGAAGCATATACCATGCATATAACACATACCCTCCAAAAGTGGCTCCCACCATGATATGCCATGCCCCTCCATGGACATAACTTCACGTTAAAAATACGTAGGAACCCAAAAAAAGTTGCTATGCAACACCAACACTCATGCGGTACACTCAAAAGTTGCAATAAAATATTCGGTTGCACTGTCCAACAGTTATATATCACTTTCTACCCTCTTGACCCTTATCCCTTGCCATACCGGGCATGTGTACACACCAAAGGCGTTTGATGCCCCCTCAATTAAGTTGAGACCAAGGCGGTTCCAACTTAATTCTCGAAATGGATATTCCTCGCCGTGAGCCGGAGATATGATTCTTCAAAGTGGTCTCACGAATCACTTTTGTTTCGACTATAACTCCAAGCAAGATGAAGGGCACAACGAAAGGAAGGTTGATTCGTGATCGGGGAAAAATGTATGACCACTCGAGATTCATCATATCAAGTGCGGCGATGTCGAAGTCGAAGATACGATTCTGAAGGTCTGAAAAAATCGGATTTAATTTTGCGAGTGTATAATATGAAATTTGCGGAAGCAACGAACCCTTTACTGATGAAATCTGACCCTTCATCGGGGTTTCCGCCAAAAAATCTCTAAATAACAGTTAACCATTCGGTTACCGCAAAATCGCGAGCCAACTGACAGTCGCCGATACATTGACAATCAAAACGAAAGGCTGAAAAATTACGGAAACTTTATGATAAAAAAACCCTGTTGATTCCTGATATTCTGATGTATAAATCTCAGCTGGCGGCGCCTCGGTACTGAATATGGCCGCTCATAGCCAGAATGGCCAAACCTATCACACTATCACATCGGTTTAGGTCAGGTGGATGGGAGAGTATGATATCAGCCAATGGCGGCTTGCCAGCACATAGATACACACCCCAAGTGACCCCAAGATGGCCACGGGGGTCCGAACCGGCTTCAAAGGGCCAACTGCATTTCTCGGGGAACCGGGGGAGGGAACCCAGGAACACAAAGAGAAGCAAGCAAGGGAAGGGAAGGCAACACTGTTTTGATTATGGAATTCACTGAATTTCAGGAATTTCCACTTGGGGTTACCTGAACAGGGAAGGAAAGGGAAGCAAGGTGAAAATGACAAGGGAGGTGTGGGCACTTGTAGTGCGCATACCAGAAGAATGCATTCCTCTGAGCTCCTCTGCCAAGTCCATTACCCGAAACTCCCAGACTCTTCCCAGACTCTGCACAGAAGGGCAAGGGGAGGCCACAAAACACAGTAAGGGAGCACCGACAGAGCAGCAGCAGGAGAGAGAGGCTCACAGGGGGTAGAAGATGGGCGTCATGAGTCAAAATGACAACAATGGAGGCCTTCCCCAAATTGACCCCCTAGGGTGCAATGAGAGTGAAAATGAAGGAAATGCAGGCCTGAAGGCCTGAGAAGGCAGACAACCCAAGCCGACAGGCACTGCGGAACCGCCGCAAGGCTCCAACTGCAGTACAAAAATCAAAAATGGCCAAAAAGGTGATTGTATGAAAACTTGAGCCCATGTGGCGAAGTGAAGCTGAAAATGGGCAAAATGGAGGCAAGGAGAGAAGGGCGAACAGCCAAAGGGAGCCGAAGCGTGATTGTCGCGCTGCCGGCCGGTGCGAATGACTCCAATTGCACGCGGATGCACGCGAACGGGGAAAAAAAAGTATCTGGAGGCAGTCTGGTCTGTGCAGCCTGGACAGGTGTCCTGAACCTTGGCCCCTTGGGCGGCTTCGGCGGCCAGGGACTCCTGGTACTCCCTCCACTTCCGGTCCCGCCTCCTGTCCCCGGCGGACCGCTTCTATTTCCCCGGAGACGTTCTGCTGCTGCTGCCCTGCAGCCTGCGCTCGCTCCCCGGTTCCGGGAAGTTCTTCTCGATCATGTCCCACATGGAGACATTGATCGTGGCGCCCGACGGGTACTCGTTGGGCTTCTCGTCCTCCTCAATCCCGTCGGGGCGCAGCCCTTCGCCGGGCCTGTCTGGCCGGGTCCAGACCCTCCAGCGCCTCTGGCGGAAGCAGAAGGCAAACCCTTCCACCCGCAGCCAGTCTTCGACTGCCTGCAGGCGGTCGGGGCCCATGTCCTCGCGGAGCTCGAAGCTCCCGGGCATGCTGCCTTCGCACTGGGGGTGGCTGTAGCGGTAGTGCTGGTCCCAAACCAACCCAGGCAGTAGGCGCACTGCATGGGGGTGGGGCCGCGGCCACGTCTTACCCGCTTCTTGCCAATTTACCATGGCAGCGCGGGGTGTACTTGATCTTGAGGTCCTTGGTGGGCTCTCGCTCCGCTCAACAGACTAGTCCTGGTGGTGGTTGTTGAAGCGGTTGAAGTAGCACTGGACTGGGAGTGCGGCCGGTGCTGGTCGGCCGGTGGTTGTGGAGGTGGTTGACGCGACTGGGTGTGCGGCCTTGCTGGTCGGCCGATAGGACTCGCTGATGAGGGAGTCCTGGTCTGTCCACCTCCTTCACAGTCGCGGCGCTTCCGTGGTCGCTGACGGCGATGCTCTGGACGGCGCTGCGGGCCGCTGCGCTGCGCTGCAAGCTGCGAGCTGCGAGCTGCTGCGCCGCGCTGCTCGGGGTTGGTGGCCCCGAGTGGCACGCGAGGGATGGGTAACCCTGCGGCGGTGAAACGCTTTTGACGCGTTCCCGTGGGGGGCCTGGCCATGGGACGCTGCGGTGACACACACAAGCAAGCAGGCAGGCAAAGCACTGCGCTCACAGGGGCATCAATTACGCTCGTGTCATGAGACAAAGCGTTTCAATATCCTTGCCACTCTGAAACAAGGGAACAAAAGTATGTACAGCAACACATCAGGATATGTACACATGGGGTTAAGACTGGACTGGGGTAAGGGCATCACAGGACAATAGACACTCAGTCCCAACTCATATCCCAATCCCAGGTCCGACCCTCTCAGTGGCTGGTGGGGGCGGGGGCTCAAACACAACCCATGCCCTGCTCAGTCCGGACCCTGAAACCCTGCCAATAGGGGAGTTGTCGCGCCCAGCCACAGGCGAGTTCCTGGGACCCAAGATGCTCCAGGGCCAACCGACAATGGCTCCCTATGCTCCCTGAACGGCAGGTCTCAACTCCCCTCTGAGCTAGAGATATGGCCCCGCCATTATCCCCTAGGAGTTGGTAGCTGAAAATGGGCTGTTTCAGCCCAAACTGAAATTAGCTCCGAAAGCTCCAAAATTGACCCCTCGTCCGGACCCGCCAGAGGTAGGGACGAGGCAACCGACCCTATGCCCTTTGCGTATGGGCTCTCTGGAGCCGTCACCCAACCTGGTTCCCTCTGAGGTCCCGGCATCAGGGCACCACCGGTTCGTCAAGTGGGGTCATGATGCCAAAATCACCAAAATTGGCATCATTCTCACGCGTGGCTCGCCCGGCCAGGGCAAGGCCAATAGCTCACAGGATAGGAGGCAGGACCTAGGACTTTTATCTGAGTGTACAATTTCGAATTAGGTCCGGGCTCCCTGTGGGCATAGAGATATGGGGCCGCCAATTGACCACACGGGGGGGTGAAATTGGGGTCCCAAAAGGGGGTCATTTTGGCTGCTCGAAATGAGCCAAAATTCGGGGGTGCTCCCTATAGTATATCTCCACGCCGGCTTGGAGATCGGATCCGCCATTCCATACGCGATTCACCAGGAGTCTAACAAAGACTCCCATGCCTTTGGTCCTCAAAGATCTCCATGCCACTGGGCGTGGTGACAATCCCAATGGGGTCCACAAATGCCAAAATGGCAAAATTGTCCACACTCACTTTGGGCTAGCACCCTACCGAAGGTTGCTCTGCTTCGCCCACGTGGTGTGTGAACCATGGGGACCAATATCCATAACACCCATGTCATATATGGTCCATTGGTCCATTGGTCCGGCGTGCACGAGGGTGCTGAACATGGTGCACGGCGGGCAAAAAATGTGGAAAATTGCCCAAAATGGCCGAAAATGCGCACACTCATGGTTGGGGCAAATGAGGCACATGCCCGACTTGGACCGGAGTGTGCCATAGGATTGGTATCAAGGCATATGTGTCCAACATATCTTTTGGGCGTCGCCCAACTCCTCCGGTTTTGGGAATGGCAGGGTCGCCAAGTGAGCCCATGATTTGGGATAGTCCCAAATCGCCAACATGGCGGCCACGGTATGTCAAGCCCAAGAGGAGTTATTCGCCGGGTCCAAGATATGTTGGGCACCGAAGTATGTTCCCCTATAACATACTTGAGTCATGATGTCAATTGAGCGCAACGTTGAGATACACTGTCGCCTCTTGACATCATGACGGGCAAAAAACAGCAATATTGGCGAAAAAGAAACACCCAAAAGGGCCTTGAAAGGCGCACAAATATATTATAATATCTTCGGCTTGGATTGAGTAATCGACCAATCCCTCTAAACACAATGACTTGACACCAATGACCTTCGATTGCACATATGTGCTCCACTTGGGGCGCTTTGAAAGGTCAAGAGCGCTACTTCCCAAGTGGGCACATGAAAATATGGAAAATTGAAAAATACACACCTTGCTCCCAACGCATCGCTTTGGGATCGCCACACAAGCTTCCCTCCACGAAGGTGAGTCTTGCAATTGATCGTGGGGAGTATAAGGAAGGGCCTCGTGCAATATGAGGTCCATTGGTGGGTGTATCGCCCATAGCCAAACCCGCCAAATGGGCACGCAATACAACACATGGCACATACCACATACTGCCCAAAAAGGTAGCTCCCCCCACGATATGTCATGCCCCTCCAAGGGCATAACCTTGTGTCAATCGCTCATAGGAACTCAAGGAAAGTTCCTATGCAACACCAACACTCGCGCGTTACACTCGAAAGTTATCTTAACGCACGCAATATCATGGTCAAAGAGTTATAACGCAAACTCTATCCCCTTGACCATGATCCATTACGCTAGCGCGCACGTGTGGAGACGCAAGGCGTATAAAGCTTCCTAAATTACGTCGGGAGTATTGTGAATACATCCCATGCTTCCTTATTGTCATTCCTCGCAAGCAGCACGAGATATGACCCTCACAAGTGGCCTCACGAATCAACTTTGTTTTGCCCATATCTCTAAGACAAATGGAGGGCAAGACAAAAGGAAAGTTGATTCGTGCATAGGGAAGCACGTAGGTCCACTCGAAAGAGGTCAAATCAAGTGCGGGGATGTCGAAGTCGAAAATCCGATTTCGACATCCTGAAAAATTCGGATTAAGGTTGCGAATGTACAATGTGAAAATTGCAGATGCATCGATGCAATTCCTGAAGACTTTAGAGTCTTCGTCACGGATTGCGCTAAAATTTCTGTAAATAACAGTTAAACTGGCGGTTACGCTAAAGTCGCGAGCCAACCGCCAGCAGTCAAAACATTGATTATCAGAACGGAAGCGTGAAAATTTACGGAAACAATATGAAAATAAAAACCCTGTTTATTCCTGATATTCTGATGTGTAAATCTCAGCGGGCGACGCATCGGTTGCCGATGCCGCCGCTAATAGCTGAAATGCCCAGATCTCTCACACAAACACGTCTTACCTACATCTGTTGGTAGGGTTAGGTTGCCGAATCGACGGCCGAAGGCGGTGCGGGGCAGATTGGCGTGAAATAGTAAGATACCGGCAAATGGCAGTTTGCCGGTACATGGTAACATGCCCCAAGTGGCCGGAATGCTGTCACGGGGGCTTTACGGCAAGGGACACGCTCCTGCCGGGCTCTCACCGGGCTTCACCGGGCGTCTTCCCCTCCGTACATGGGGTTAGTGGGCACACGGAGACCGGTTGTATACCCCACCATGGTCATGGGGTTCTGGGTACCGCTTCAATCTCACATAGGTGGCTATGATTTTCTGGTAGCATGCGACATCCAACCATTGCGACTTCGTCCACTATCAACACTTTGCGAGCTTCAAAACGTCTACGCAAGCGGTGCAACTTTGCCTTGCCACTCTCACATTGCACTGTGTCACTGTCTCCATCAAAAACAGCAAGGCCCAAGGCATGATGGGTGGTAGATCCCTTTGCTAGATTACTTGCGGCGATTCCTGATGGAGCAACAAATCGCACAATGGTCCAACCAAAGCTTTGTCGTAATCTTGCATGGATTTCCCGTGCAACCCAACTCTTTCCAGTTCCTCCGCCGACATGTAGGAAGACTAAAGGTGCAATTGGCTTTGCGGATGAGTCGCAGGTGGCCTCCAACCTCACGTAATTTGTGATCCTGTCAATGATCTCTTCTTTGTTCGGACTTCCTGTTGATCTAATGTGACCATCACATGTGGAAGAAAAATCTGTCTCCGGTGACTCCCCCTCAGCCTTGATATCATCGAACACTCTTTGGGCATGGGAGTAAATATCATCCTCATGTGGGTAATGATCATCATCGCCCAATGCATAAAGAAACTTTGTTTCTCTTCCCCGTCAGGCATGACTCATTGCCGGTGCCAAGCCCAACTGCTAATTCAACGCTTCCTTGAGGATATCAAACTCGTCACTTGAAGCCGCACGTCCTCTCCTATTTGCGTTTTGGGCTCTTTGTATTGCTTCTTGCATATCTTCCACCGTTTCGGCGAATGTAGTATCTTTCACCTCCGCTCTCGTTTCCTTCAGCTCCTCTATCTCTTTACCCGCGTTGTAATTGACATCCAACTGGTGCCTCACACCCCAAATCCTCTTACACCGCTTTCGAATGTCATCTGCCAATGACTTTCGCAAGCGATCGTAGTGCCCAATCTTCTTCAACCGGACAACCATGGAATGCCGACTGCGCTCCAAGTGGCTTGCATGCGCAGTCTTGCAACGTTCCTCCCATTGCAAATAATCGTTCCAAGTGATTTGTGGCGGTTGTTCGATATCCCAAGGAACAAAATTGCACATGACAAACTTGGCCCATGCCTTCCTTGTGCGAGCACTACCATCCACACTGGGACAATCAGGCATCTGCTTCCCTGCCAAGATGGGGCACCTAGATTGTGACACTAGGTATTGCACATAATTGCTATCATCAAGCACATGCCGGGGATGGAAATCAAACATGGCATTTTTGGGGCGTCCATCGGTAACTTCAATAGGGTCCGTTGCACGCCGTTGCTCTATCTTGATGAGACAATAGTACTCAAGAGCGCAAAGGGCAGTAAGCCGCTTCCCACGCCAAGCATAATGGATGGCGGGCGTGACTGCAATTTGCTTGGCTTCCAATCCTTCACCCACAGTGTAAAGGTACGCTCGGCATGTTGCATCCGCATCTGATCGTGCCACATCCATTGTCAACGAATTAAGGTGTTCCATAAAAGTATTGTTGTCTTCTTCGTTATCCTCCGAAGACACCGTGCCATTGTCATTTGGAGACGCATGTGTTGACATTTGTGATGCTTGCATGTCAACATGTGATGTTGCCAATGGGTCAGCATCCACCACATCTGAGACAGATGAGGAAATGGATTGCACATCGGCACCAACATCTTGCACGTCTGCTTCATGTTGCTCATCCCTTTCACTCTCCCCACCTCCATCTTCTAACATTCCACTGAATAAAGCAGGAAGGGCGGTTACAGTGCTCCAAGGATGCACAAGTGCAAACTTGTGAGAGCAATGCCACGAGGGATACCCCAACAAGGAGACGGCCGCCATTTGCGCACTAAGCTCCACCTTCTTGTTTAACGAGTTGATGATACGCTGTAGCAAGATGGCTTCCTTCTCTCCTGGTTGTGCAAACTTCGTGGTGTCCATTGTGTCCACTTCACGGGTCACTTGACGAATTGTGCTCATCACGTTGGCAATCCTTACCGGATTCTTGCTACAATAACCAACAACGTATTTGGCGGCAGCAACTAGGACACCCTCACCTCAGAGGAATTACACGTTTTTGTTGCTAGCATACAGGTAGGCCAAGAGTTTGTTGGTTTCCACCACACGTCCATCACAAGGATATGGCCGTCGCAAATCCCATATGACTATAACACAGCTCACCTTCTCATCATTGGCATCAAATTCCACCTCGGAATCATACATCTTGATGTTGTGCCTTCCCGAAGGGGTATGATAGGCCACAAAGAAATGTGGGCGTGTTTCACTGTATCCTTCTCCTGCTGCACGAGGCAACCCAAAGCGGCACCCACTCTTTCCGCCCGGTGGTTTGCCGCAACTAGTAATGAGACACCTATGGATTTGAATGTTGCCAAAGACCTTTGAGGCAAACCTTTTGATCTCCCGTGCCGCTTCATGGGGGTCATCCGGCAATGGAGGCAAACGTTGCTTCGCTTCTAGCATACGTGGGGCTTCAACCTTGTGCTTGAGTCTGTGCTCATAGTCCTGGTGAATGTGAGCATCCAAAGCGGCACATATTTGTTGATCCTCCACTGCGGCAACGGCTTGCATAAGCTCGCTATTCCCCACAGCCATGTCGAACAACCATGGGGGAATGCCACCCCGAAAGAGACAATGGAAATGGAGATAGCCTCAGCCTTGGCACTCATAGCATGGGCAACGGGCCACACATGAAGCAAAGAGACTCTTCTCTCGGTTGCACACCGCACGCTGCTTTTTGGTTTGCTTGGCACTCAGAAGACCTAGCAAAACCTCCAAGAAAGCCCGCACTTGTCGCTCAAAAATGCGTGCGGCGGCCAGAGGGTTCTTGGATAATGCTTCAAACCGCCGCGAAACCTCAGGCAATGGTAGCGGGCTTGGCGATCACCGATCGACAAATATAAAGACAACTCGTTGTCTATATCATTTTGTGCAACGGTGTAGAAGAGACTTGGAGGCCCAAAGAACAACATCATACTATTCATCTTTCCCATCACTGCATACCGCTCCGAAGTACTGAAGGGCACTGCTGCATGGCAAGTTCGCAACAAAGGCATGAATGTGTGCACAAGGTCCCGTGCATCTTTTCTCTGGGGGTTTGCTTCTGCCTTCCTCAAATCTGACTCAAGATTGGGCGTGTTGATGGCCGTCTCAAATGCCTTCATTCGATTGGGATTGGCATAAATGGCATCCCTAACGCTTCGCAATGCTTTGTGGCGGAACTTTTGATTGAAGAGCAACAAACAAAAGTCGCGGGCTTCAGCAAAGCGATTATCATATTGCAACGACGTGTGCCTTGTATCCGCTTCTGAAACTCCATATGGCCGCTTAATACCACTTCCGAACATAAACAACGAGGGAAAGAACAACGTCAAAAGGCGGTCATTAACCTCAAACTCGTTCACGCCAACTTATTCTCGTCGAACAAGATGGTTACGACGGTCGGCTAGCATCTCCTTGATAGATTGAATAACTTGTGGCACATCGTTCCGATCTCGATTCAATAATGATCCATCTGAGAGCATGACAGCATCCAATATTACCACACCATCATCCAGGTCACCTTTTCTTGCTGCTGCAATGTCCGCAGGGGATTGCTTTTCGACCGCAATAACGTCCGGATGATCACCAATTGACATATTGTCAAACCCCGCATTTGAAAAATCAAGAACTTCAGGTGGTGCAACCTCCAAGATTTCGATGGTGGCATATTCTGGGTTGATCACTTTTAAAACTCGCAACCATTGAACCACTCTGTCCCATCGCGGTGTGAATATTCTCTCTACTCATTCTTTGCAATGTTGATCACGACGCATAGCCTTCGCATCACGGCGTGGTCCCACAAAGATGATCTTTGTACCCACAAGAGCCTCTACATCTGGTAGATGTGATGCCAACACTTCGGGTCCATCATGCGGTACAGAAATGGCATGTCCTTGAACACCCCACTGCGATGTTGCACCATTCTTGGCACTAACAAGCTCCACTGTGCTTACTGTGGTCCGCACTCGTCCCAACATACACTCCTCCAAATCCGCTAACTCTCGTAAGTCGCATCGCTTACCAAAATGCTTGCCACTAGCAATGGCATTTGGTGGCACTTGACCTTTCTTTGGATGAAGCAAACTCCGATGACATGATTTACACAATTGCACAACGCCATTAGATACAAGATCATGGTGCACCCAATATAGCCTTGTGTCTTGTTCAAAGACCGCGGCATACGTGCGATACTCAATGGTTATCCCATGGTACCATGAAACTTGTTGTGTGTCCAACCTGAAAAGGTCCAACTTGGATACCTCCACTTCCTTCACTTGTTGGAAATCTCGCCGAGATTCCACCATTTGACAACCGACCAACGAACAACAACGACCTACTTCGAAGCCCCGACCCCAAGGCCACAACGACTCACCATAACGGCCTGCGCACACGCGAACCTTCGCACGAAGGAGCCCAGTGCGCACACATCGTCAACACGACAGCCTAGGACGCGACAGCGCCAGCAGCAGCAGAGAAAGCCCAACGATGAACAAGCTGAACATAAGGCGGCTAGCACACCCAAGCACCAACCAAACAGCTGCGGCAACAACGACGCGACCATAAACAGACCACACGCAAGCCGGCCAACATCGAACCAGCCGGGCATGCAAGGGTCAATACGGGAACGGCGTCCCACGGGTTGGCGACACCATGGTGAGCCAGGCCGGCCGAAGACCATATCCACGGACACGACAGCACACCACAACTCTGCCATTGTACAACCGACGAACCTACGGCGACCAACTACTTCAAACCCCCGGCCCGCCGGGAGAGCGCAAGCTCGACCGAGTCAGGAGGCGTGCGTGTCTGCAACGGCATGCGAGTCCCGTAGTACGTGCTCGTTCAAGTCACCTCACGCCTACTGAAAACCAACCCAGGTGGGCCTGCCTGCAGGACAGGGCCTATGGCCTGGCTCCGGGCCCCTGGGCTTCAGAATCCGGAGGTTGATGAGGATGTGCGATGGGACCCTCCCCCACGTATCATCTGGCCAAAGGAGAGGAATGTGACACTTTTTTTTTGCTCTGAAAAAAAAAAGTCTCACATTCCTCTCCTTTGGCCGGATGTTACGTGGGGGAGGGTCCCATTGCACATTCTCATCAACCTCCGGAATGTGAGACTTCGGTCGAACATGGGTTACCTCTCTGGGCAGAACCCGCAGTAGGGTACTGCTCGCGGCAAACGCGCCCTTCCCCAGTGTGGGGGAGCCGCTTTGTGGGGGCACCTGCAGTAGGGCCGTGGGTGGGTGAGCAAAAGCCCCTTGGTAAGACCCCCCTGCGGGCCAACCCCAGTCCCGAGATGACCTACCTACCTACCTTGTTCTGTGCCCAACCTTGAAAGGTCCAACTTGGATACCTCCATGTCCTTCACTTGTTGGAAATCTCTCACTGCACAGCAACCGCGAGAATGAATATCCTCGCATAATCCCCCCTTTTTTGTGCCACTCTTTGGCCAACGCCACCATATCCGCGGTGTCCACCTTCTCATCCAATATAGCTCGCACCAAGGCCTCCAAAGACGTACAACTCCCCGCATTGGCTGCGGGGTGAAGTGGAAATCTATCCATCCCGGTTTGCTCCCAAAACCCTCTCACAGTCGAAGCAAGCGATGTGCCAACCTTTGATCCCGTAAACTCATCAAGTGATGGGCTTGCAACCGATTGCAGCATGGCTTCCTCTTCTTCATCCGCAACGGAACCGGATGGTTCTATCTCATCGCCTCTCTCCCAAATGTGCTGAAAAGCTTGCGTTGACTGGCTTGCCAAGATTTCACGTGCATAATTCAAAGCACGCTGAACGGCCCTAGCTTGCCCTGCCCGTTGCTTATCCCACTTAGCGCCTGCTTGGCCCGCCCGCTGCTTGTCCTCCTTAGGGCTAGCCTGTCCCGCCCGCTGCTTGTCCTCCTTGGAGCCCGCTTGCCCGGCCCGCTGCTTGTCCTCCTTGGAGCCCACTTGCCCTGCCCGCTGCTTGTTCTCCTTGGAGCCCGCTTGTCCTGCGCGCTTCTTGCCCTCTCGGGATGCAACCACACCACCCGCTTGCCCTGCCGGCTGCCTGTTCTCCTTGGATCCCGCTTGCCCTGCGCGCTGCTTGTTCTCCTTGGAGCCTGCTTGCTCTGCACGCTGTTTGTTCTCCTTGGAGCCCGCTTGCCCTGCACGCTGCTTGTTCTCCTTGGAGCCTGCTTGCCCTGTCCCGCTGCTTGTCCTCCCGGCCTGCCACCACAGCACCCGCTTGCCCTGCCAGCTGCTTGTTCTCCTTGGAGCCCGCTCGCCCTGGGCGTTCCTTGTTCTCTTTCGAGCCCGCTTGCCCTGCGCGCTTTTTGTCCTCCTTAGATTGTGATGCGTTACAAGTGGAGCAAACAAAGCCTCGACTCTTCATCTTGTTGCATGTACGATCAAAGTTGGTGGCACAAGCCCAACATTGCCATCGCATCACACAAATTGAGGAAATGAGGGAGTCATCTACATGCACGGCATTGTTCACAAGCACCCCCAACCAATCACATCCATATTCTGCCGCAAGTTGATGGCAATGCAACGTGGTGACGGATGGGCGACCATCTTTTCCTTTCGCATTTGCCTCTTTCTCTTGTGGTGGAGATTGTTTTCAACACTTATGCTTTCCCGGACCAAACTTCTTCATGTTATCAAACCGTACATCCTTGGATTCTCCACAAGATGCACAAGTCCAACGCATGACCGCCTTGGCCTTCATGTCTTGGTTGTTTTGGCGCACTCACTTCCATCCCCATAGGCGAGCCACATCATGACAATCTTTGTTGGTCAGTGAAGGCGTAGGCATGTATCCAAAATGCAAAATACAATAAGATCCACACCAAAGGGATTGTGACAAAAAAAGCAACTAAGCATCCAAAAAGGGGCACAAATTCGGAAGTAACCAGAGCATGGTCAAACATCATATGTGTTCCGCGAGAAGGCCTAAACGGCGACCAAGTACCCATATAACAAGCACGTTTTGATGCCATGAGAAAGCCTACATGGCAACAAAGGCACACATGAGCAAGTGAAGTCAATGAATGAACAATTGTGCCCAACCAGCATGGTCAAACAAACACTAGTGATCATCATCATACAAAGTCAATTAGTTTGATTGCCGTGAGAAAGCCTACACGGCCACCAAGGTACGTACATAACCAACTGGTTGGATGCCATGAGAAAACCTACATGGCAACAAAGGCATGTATGGATCGCCACATGTTGCGAGCTGCTTGCTCCTACCGTGTGCGCTCTTGAACACTAACTCAAAAACACCCATTACTCACCCCAAATGGACCACGGGAAGACACCGCAGTGCCGAAGATGCCTTCTTCATCACCCATTTGCATTCCTTTGATTGTCTAATCATTGTGCAAGAACAACAGCGCTGACTGGAACTTCCTACTGGACATACCAACGATCGTCCTTAGTTTTCAGGACGATCGTCCTGAAAACAGCCCAAAAACGGCCTTTTTTGGAGGTAGCGTGGGCTAGACGGCCTAAAAGCATCATTATCATACAAAGTCAATTAAGTTGATTGCCGTGAGAAAGCCTACAGGGCCACCAAGGTACGTACATAACAATACGCTTGGATGCCATGAGAAAGCCTACATGGCAACAAAGGCATGTATGGATCGCCACATGTTGCGAGCTGCTTGCTCCTACCGTGTGCGCTCTTGAACACTAACTCAAAAACACTCAAAAACGCCCATTATTCACCCCAAATGGACCACGGGAAGACACCGCGGTGCGGAAGATGCCTTCATCATCACCCATTTGCATTCCTTTGATTGTCTAATCGTTTTGCAAGAACAACAGCGTTGACTCGAATTGCGTACTGGACAAACCAACGATCGTCGTGAGTTTTCAGGGTCCTGAAAACAGCCCAAAAACGGCCATTTTCAGACACAAAATCGGCCTTAGCGTGAGCTAGACGACTCAAAATGCAACGAAACCTGCTTGTGGTGATGCGCCTTTGTTTCCCAGTCAGTTTGAGTCAGTTGAAAGCCGGTTTGGAGCCTTGGAGTGGTCGCAGGGACTTTTTAACTGCCTGCTGCTGCTTGCTGCTGCTGTTGCTGCTAAAATGTGTTGCCCACCCTTGGACCCTAAAAGGTGCTGTAAAACTTGGACAGGGTAAACCCAGCTCGGTAATCAAGACTCGAACTAGGCCCGAGCTGGGTCCTAGTCTTGCGTAACGCATTTGAGATCACCGTCGAAGAAAGACCGCTTGCTTTAGCGATGTGCCTCCACGGTCGGGACAAGTGTGCTGAGCCACGGCTCAAAAACGGCTCATTTTCACGTCAAAATGGACTACCGTGTGGCACCACGGCATGGTACATGAATTATTGAACACCCATTTGCCATCATTTCATAGCCCAATCGCCATGGAAGAACAACGGCCCTCATTGCAAACGCCCACTTGACACACTGGTGATCATCTTGAGTTTTCGGGAGGATCGTCCCGAAAACAGCCCAAAAATGGCCGTTTTTGGACATTAAATCGACCGTAGAACAGGCTAGACGGCTCAAAACGCAACAACATCTGGTTGTGGTGATGCATATTTGCTCCGCAGTCGTTTTGAGTCACTTGGATGCCGATTTTGAGCTGCGATGTGGTGGCAAGGACTTTTGAACCTTCTGCTTGCTGCTTGCTGCTTGCTGCTGCTGTTGCTTGCTGCTGCTAAAACATGTTGCTCAGCCTTGGACCCTAAAAGGTGGTGTAAAACCTCGACAGGGTAAACCCAGCTCGGTAATCAGGGATCGAACTAGGACCAAGCTGGGTCCTAGTCCTGCGTAAAGCATCGGAGATCACCTTTCAAGAAAGACCCTTGCTTTGCAGATGTGCCTCAACGGTCAGGACGATCGTCTCGAAACATGGGTCAAAAACGGCTCATTTTCACCTCAAAATGGACCACCGTGTGGCACCACGGCATGGTACACGCCTTATTGAACTCCCATTGGCAAGCATTTCATAGCCCAATCGCCATGAAAGAACAACGGCCCTCATTGCAAACGCCCACTTGACACACCGCCGATCGTCGTGAGTTTTCAGGAGGATCGTCCCGAAAACAGCCGAAAACAGCCGAAAAACGGCCATTTTTGGACACTAAAACGGCCGTAGAATGAGCTAGACGGCTGGAAATGCAACAACATCTGTTTGTGGTGATGCGCATTTGCTCCTTGGTCGTTTTGAGCTACTTGGATGCCGGTTCTTAGCCATAGTGTGGTCACAAGGACGTTTTACTCGCCTGCTGCTTGATGCTGCTGCTGCTTGCTGCTGCTGCTGAAACGTGTTGCTAGCCCTTGGCCCCCAAAAGGTGTTGTAAAACCTCAACAGGGTAAGCCCAGCGCCGTACTCAAGACTCGCACTAGGACCGAGCTGGGTCCTAGTCTTGTGTAACTCATTGGAAATCACCTCGGAGGAAAAACTGCTTGCGTTTCGAGATGTGCCTCCACGGTGAGGACAATTGTCCCGAAACACGGCTCAAAAACGGCTCATTTTTACCACAAAATGGACCCCCGTGTGGCACCACGGCATGATACATGCCTTGTTGAACGGCCATTTGCCATCATTTGATTGCCCAATCGCCATGGAAGAACAAAGGCCCTTCCTGCAAACGCGCACTTGACACACCAGCGATCGTCCTGAGTTTTCAGGACGATCGTCCTAAAAACGGCCAAAAACGGCCGTTTTTGGACACCAAAACGAACCATAGAGTGCGTTAGACGGCTGAAAATGCAACGAAACTTGGTTGTGCTGATGCGTCTTGGCTCTCCAGTTGTTTTGAGCTACTTGGATGCCGGTTTTGAGCTACAGTGTGGTCACAAGGACTTTTGGACCTTCTGCTTGCTGCTTGCTGCTTGCTGGTCATATGCTTTTGCTTTGGTGCATATAGAAAACCCATTTTCCTTGTCTTGCACTTAAAAATCAAATTGTTTCCAATGTTCTCCATTACAATTGATCTTGTTGGCAAGTAAAGGACACACGCAACAGCAAGAAGACGAAGAACTTGACGAATATCAAGCTGGACCAACTGGCTGGTCCAGTAATACGGGTTCACATGCCTAAATAACAGGAAAATTAATGTAGCATTAAAATCTCATTAAAAAGGCAATAAAACCTATATTTTAACAACTTTCTGAGTAGTCTATCTTGTCACAGGCTTTGTCAATATCACGTAAATTGCCGTCGGCGACAGCAGGCGCCGACAATCGCGACAGGCCTTCTGAAGCTTCTAAATAGCTTCAAAATAGCTTCTAATACATTAGAACCTTCTAAAGAGGCATAAAACATGATTAAATCACATTATAAGCATATGGAATGTGATTATTCATGTATGGCTACTAATGTAATCTAGATCTCTGCTCTATGTGGTGTACCTAAGAGCAGTAGACTCTAGCAATAAGCTATAGGCTTGAAATATGAGCCAAATATGGGTAAATATCCTAGTATCTTAGGATCTTGAAGCTCTATGAGGTCGTGTAGAGTTCCTCCAGAAAGCTTCTTAGAGGCCCAAATGCCCCAACTTATTACACCCCCTTCCTAAGCTTCATGCACATTCACTAAGAATGTTCATGACAAGCTGATAATCTAACATAAGGAGGGGTATGGGCATAAGGAACGCTCATATTGAATATTCTGAGTGTCTAATGTAGTGTCTTACTACCCCCTTCCTAGAGGTAAAGACATATTTTCACCTAAGAGGGTAAAGTTCCTAAGTCTTAAGTACGTAAAGTAGGGCTAAAAATGCAACATGAAAAACACTAAGCAAAAAGCTAGCATACAAAGTATGGACAATGACAACCTAAATCTTCAGGGAAAATTTGAGGGTAAGAGTAATACACCTGGATGTAGATGTCTAGATTACAATGAGCTATACGGAAAATCAATAACAATTGAGAATGAAACGCAACATGTGGGGTTAAACCGGAAATTCAAGCTCTGCCCAAGCTGTCTATTGACATGACATGGTCTGCGTCATCCATAGAGAGGATATACTCTTTCTTATCCTTGGGTCAAGGTCATTCAAGGATTGATCCGTATGGGGGTATGGGGATTTATACTAATACTTCAACCAAAAAGGTGTTCAAAGATATAGTTCTTCATTACTGACCTCTTACTCATACCTTCTAGCTATCACCAAAAAAAGCTGAAACATCAATTACCCATCATGCCAGAAGTCATGTACAAAAGAATCAAAATTCCATCACGGCAATATGCTTTGCACTCCAACCTATGCAACATATGCACCATGGCATTCCAGGACATAGCACACAGTAATCTAATAAGATATGAAGCTAGCGGGAATACTGATTTGTGTAGTAATGTCCTAAATGACTTACATTACCAATGCAAATAATTTGCACGAAAAGGCGAAAATGTAGAAGTGTATTGATCATGTAAATTCGGAGAACGAAGATGTATGGGTTGTGGTAAGTGCTAAAGATGACAAAAACCAATGAATTGTGTGTGACTGTAGGGGAGTGGTTTACGGGTAGGGGTGGGTTGGTCCCCTGGGGTTGTTCTGAAACGAAGTAGGTATCTCGTCAAGGCGTTGGAAAGGTCGGCTCTTTCCTGGATGCACCGCTTAGCTCGAAAGCAAGCCTACATCCTACCCGACTGGAGGGTTGCCACTGCCCCTACAATCGAGATGGGAGGGTCGCTACTGCCTCATATAAGCGGATGAATGGTCTGTTGTCTGAGACAAGTAGAAGTGGTGAATCTCCGAAAAATGCTTATCGTAGTCAAAGTGTGTTCTGTACCTTACCGGAAGACCAATCAACGGCGAGCCCCTTGCCCAGCAGATGGTTGTACAAGGCCATCCGTGCGGGGGCCTGTCTTCCTACATGATGAGTGCATTCCGCTCAACGGAATTCAAGGATTCAGGCTATCCTCATGGAGCTTAACTCCGTCATCTATCTCTACCGCAAGAGAAGGGGTCTATCCAACTGCATGGAAAGTAGCTATCTACCCGCGCGAGGGTAGAATCCTATACACTGTAGGCATTCACCACCTTTCGATAACCCTTTTCAATGAGCCTACCGTAGGGCACCGCTTGGTCTCGATGGCTACCGGCGTAGGACTCTTCACTAACACACCGCAGAATGCATTAGCCAAGTCGCAGGCTTAGTGACCAAACGTAAACCTGTTCACTTGTGTTACACAACAAAGATGTGGCGAGGTGAGACCAATGTCGGCTTTAAGCGGACACTGACCATCTACACGAAGGAAGTGACCTACATGTTGGCTCGTAGACAACAGCTGGATGGAAGTGGTACTACAGCAATTCCTCAGAGTGTGATATCCACACAAATAAATGGAATACTCAAATGACTCATGGTAGGTGTTTGTGTGTGTGTTGTATGTGTAGTGTGATGAGGGAGGGAATGTGTGAAAAAAGAATCCAATTGGGTCTGCCATGCGTCTGATGGTTTGGTTGGGGGTGACAGAGAATGTGATGGAGACTGTAATGTTGTAGACTGCGGACACTCAAGTGAGCACTCTCAAACCCGGTAATTGAGGCTGTACCAGGCGATCTAGCGAAAGTTAACGAAGCGGAACGTACCCGCAGTGGTTCGGCAGCAAATTTGAGGATAAACTAGATCTTTAGACCAAATGACCTAGGTCAATGATCGCGAGGGTTGGAAAAAGATTTTCATTGCACACAACTTGCAGTTAAGCAACAAACGTTGAGGGGCTACGAATTGATTGTTCGTCGGCGAACCAAAACTCGGGGTCTATTGAGCAAAGGTGCTCATAGAACTACGTAGGGCAGATCAATTACGGACCATGTGGCATGTTGAGCGTTATGGGGAAGCCCTTGCAATAAGGAAGTAATGCAATAAGTATGAAATGTAAGATTGGCAAAGTGAAATGCAAAGAATGAGTGACCTTATCGAGCGAAATGAATGAAATGCAATCCGAATGCAGAGTAGAATACGTCACTAGTCAAACGCTTGCCTTGACGGCCATGCAGTGAAGGATGAGGTGCACGGTAGAGTGAAATGAGGACAAATCACTTCCTAGCTCAAATGCAACTGTGCTCAAATGAAACAATGGATGATGTAAAACACACAGCTCGCCAAAAAAACGAAAACTGAGGCTCATAGGGCAACCGTAGGCCGTACAAGCTCAGCACATCCCAATGTGACACAGGGGAACCGTGGGCCGTGCGTCTACGTGGGAAGCCAATGCAACACAGGGCAACCGTAGGCCGTGTGTATGCGTAGGCCGGCTGTGGGTTGGTTAGGGGAACCGTAGGCCGTAACCAGTGCCCAGAGCTCACTTCAGGTCAAAGGTAAAGGGATGAAAAGAAGTTAAATGGTATCGCACACTAACATTCCGGCCTGCACCTACTGGAATGGTTACCTCTATTACAGTACCAGCGCCTTGCGGCACTTCTCCTCACCACCCTGCCCTACAGGGGGAGGACCAGAGACATTAAGTTGAGTTGAACTCAACCGTTAGCATTAGGATTATGATACCATAAAAGTCAATGCATCTCCTATACCAGCTAGTTAGCTAGTTAGCTAGAGTAAGTAAAAGTAAGTAAGTGTTGCAAGCTTCCTCCGCGGCCATGTACCACCACCAACCTCTCTCATCGAAGGATGGTCACAAGGACCCAGAGAGAGGTCAATGCAAATGGTTTGGTCGGCACGATCTTTTAATGTTTCACTTGGGTGCTCCTGCATTGAGTCTTCTCTTTCCGCCTTCCGCTCACACCCATCAATCGCCTCCCTACTCCCTGGTGGCAACAAGCCCCACGCCTTCTTTGTCCCCTGGACAACGAGCCAGCCGAACTGAGCCACTCAGCCTGGGGAGTCGAAGGGAAACGCTTAGACGGTGAATGTGGCGGATGCAAACGGTCTGTTAATGGTTGTGTCCAGTTTGTTTTGTGGCCGAAAAAAGACAACAAAATGTTTCACTATTTATTGTGTGTCTATAGTAATTCTGGGGTATCTACCTCTCTACCTAGGCTAAGCCTAGTTAGACTGAATCGGAAGCGAGTTACTGTCTACTTTCCATATATGCTTAGTTCAAATATTTTCATCGCAGTGGCGCGAAGATATGCGTCAAACACCAAAAGTCATTTTGGGGTGCTTTAGAGCGTTGGGCAAAAAGTGATTCATGGGTCATTTTTGAAAAATCACAGAAAGTAGCCCGCGTTGAGTTAAAACAAAATGAAAACCTCTCTTGAGAGCCAGCGCTCTCTAGTTCACGTTGGCGCTTTCATTGACGCGTTTTGAGCCAGTGGCGCCAAGTTATGCGTAAAAAAGTGTAGGCCATTTTCGACATTTTTGGCCTTTTGGAACATCAAAAGTTAGTGGAAAACTTCAATGAAATCATAGCTTTGAAGGGGAAGAGAGGGTGGAAAATCGACAATCAAGCTACTGGCGACACGCCTGCATCTAGAAAAGCACGTCTAAGCGCGTGAATAGACGACACAGGGCAACCGGGGGCCGTGTGCAATGAAACAATGAAATGCAACAACACAAACATCAAAGGCATGCTATGTTACACTTCAAAATTGCAAAGCACAAGGCTGCAGCAGTCTGCAGCGCCTCGAAAATGCGTTGTCGAAGTCCTCCAGCGCTCGTTCACGTCGCCTAGCAGCGCGTAGCTCCAAGATTTCGACGTTGCTAAGCTTCTTTTGACCACTTTTCAAAGTATTCTTAAGTAACTCAAAGTAGTCCTTAATGAAACTTAAATATCTTCAACAAAATCAACTTTTCGAACTTGTAGGAGACTCCAGGAAGTCCAAAGCGTCGCTTTTCCTGGTCTTCGTCGTCGTCGTCGTCGCTGCAGCGCGCTTAGAACTGCACTCTCCGAGATTCAAAGTAATTTCAAGGGTTTTTGGAGGTATTTGGAAGGATACCTTCAATTCTTCAAAGTTTCTCCACCCTTGGCCCCTAAAAGGTGTTGTAAAACCTCGACAGGGTAAACCCAGCTCGGTAATCAAGACTCGAACTAGGACCGAGCTGGGTCCTAGTCTTCTGTAATGCATTGGAGATCACCGTTGAACAAAGACCGCTTGCTTTAGAGATATGCCTCCACGGTCAGGACGATCGTCCTGAAACACGGCTCAAAAACGGCTCATTTTCACCTCAAAATGGACCACCGTGTGGCACCACGGCATGGTACACACCTTGTTGAACTCCCATGTGCCATTCTTTGATAGCCCAATCGCCATGGAAGAACAACGGCCCTCATTGTCAACGCCCACTTGACACACCGGCGTTCGTCCTTGGTTTTCGAGACGATCGTCCTGAAAACAGCCCAAAAACGGCCATTTTTGGACACTAAATCGGCCGTAGAGCGGACTAGACGGCTTGAAACGCCACGGAACCTGTTTGTGATGATGCGCTTTTGCTCCCTGGTCGTTTGGAGTCACTTGACTGCCGGTTTTGAGCCGCAGTGTGGTCGCAAGGACTTTTGGACCGCCTGCTGCTGCTGCTGCTTGCTGCTGCTGCTTGCTAAAACCTGTTGCTCACCCTTGGCCCCTAAAAAGTGTTGTAAAACCTCGACAGGGTAAACCCAGCTCGGTAATCAAGACCCGAACTAGGACCAAGCCGGGTCCTAGTCTTCCGTAACGCATTGGAGATCACCGTTAAAGAAAGACCGCTCGCTTTAGAGATGTGCTTCCACGGTCAGGACGATCGTCATGAAACACGGCTCAAAAGCGGCTCGGTTTCACCTCAAAATATACCACCGCGTGGCACCACGGCATGGTACATGCCATATTGAACACTCAGTTGCCATGATTTGATAGCCCAATCGCCATGGAAGAACAACGGCCCTCACTGCAAACGCCCACTTGACACACCGGCGATTATCGTGAGTTTTCAGGACAATCGTCCTAAAAACAGTTTAAAAATGGTCGTTTTTGGACACTAAATCGGCCGTAGAACCCGATGGATGGCTCGGAACGCAACAAAATTTGTTTGTGGTGATGCGCCTCTGCTCAGCAGTCGTTTTGAATTACTTGGATGCCGGTTTTCACCCGCGGTGTGGTCGCAAGAACTTTTGGACCTTCTGCTTGCTGCTTGCTGCTTGCTGCTTGCTGCTGCTAAAACGTGTTGCTGACCCTTGGCCCCTACAAGGTGGTGTAAAACGTCTACAGGGTAAACCCAGCTCGGTAATCAAGACTCCAACTAGGACCGAGCTGGGTCCTAGTCTTGCTGAACGCATTGGAAATCACCGTGGAGGAAACACTGCCTGCTTTGGAGATGTGCCTCAACGGTCAGTACTATCGTCCTTTAAAACGGCTCAAAAACGGCTAATTTTCACCTCAAAATGGACCACCGCGTCGCACCACGGCATGGTACATGCCCTATTGAACACCCATTTGCCATCATTACATAGCCCAATTGCCATGAAAGAACAACGGCCCTCATCGGAAACACCTGCTTGGCGTAACGGCGATCGTTCTGAAATTTCAGGACGATCTTGCTGAAAACAGCCGAAAAAAGCCCAAAAACGGCCATTTTTGGACACTAAATCGGCCGTAGAACGGGCTACAGGTTTCGAAACGCAACGAAACTTGTTTGTGGTGATGCGCATTTGCTCGACATTCGTTTTGAGCTACTTGGATGCCGGTTTTGAGCCACGGTATGGTCACAAGGACTTTTGGACCTTCTGCTGCTGCTTGCTGCTGCTTGCTGCTTGCTAAAACGTGTAGCTCA
Organism: Eutreptiella sp. 'Long Island Sound 2002'; assembly: GCA_964036045.1. Lineage (NCBI taxonomy): Eukaryota > Euglenozoa > Euglenophyceae > Eutreptiales > Eutreptiaceae > Eutreptiella > Eutreptiella sp. 'Long Island Sound 2002'. Next base: position 61,662,763 of record OZ038381.1, read on the forward strand.
TCCTAGGCCCCTAAAAGGTGGTGTAAAACCTCGACAGGGTAAACCAAGCTCCGTAATCAAGACTCGAACCAGGACGGAGCTGGGTCCTAGTCTTGCGTAAGGCACTGGAAATCACCGTGGAGGAAACACTGCCTGCTTTGGAGATGTGCCTCCAGGGTTAGGACGATGGTCGTGAAACACGGCTCGAAAACGGCTCATTTTCACCTCAAAATGGACCACCGTGTGTCACCGAGGCATGGTCCATGCCTTTTTGAACACCCATTTGCCATCATTTGATAGCCCAATCGCCATGGAAGAACAACCGCCCTCATTGCAGACGCCCACTTGACACACCGGCGATCGTCCTGAGTTTTCACGACAATCTTCCTGAAAACAGCCGAAAAACGGTCATTTTTGGACACTAAATCAGCCGTAAAGCAGGCTAGACGGCTCCAAACGCAACGAAACTTGTTTGTGGTGACGCCCATTCGCTCCTCATTGTTCAACCCAAATGGACCATAGGAAGACACCGCGGTGTTGCGTAACGCATTGGTAATCACCGTTGAGAAAGGACCGCCTGCTTTAGAGATGTGCGTCCACGGTCATGACGATGGTCCTAAAACGCGCTCAAAAACGGCTCGTTTTCACCTCCAAGTGGACCACCCTGCGTCAGCACGGCATGGTACACGCCTTATTGAACACCCATTTGCCATCATTTGATAGCCCAATCGCCATGGAAGAAGAACGGCCCTCATTGCAACTGCCCACTTGACACACCGGCGATCGTCCTGAACTTTCAGGACGATCGTCGTGAAAACAGCCCAATAACGGCCAATTGGGGACACTAAATCGGACGTAGAACGAGCTAGAAGGCTCAAAACGCAACGATACCTGCTTGTGGTGATGGAGGGACGCAGTGGATGGACGCAGGGACGGAGAAAAAGTCACTGCCATGTCTTTCTTGGAGGGCTTGATCCAGGCCAAGCCCCCCTTAAAACCCTTTTGTTGATGCTAAGACAAACTTAAATGTTTTTATCTCTCTTTTGTTGCCTAAAGTACACTTTCTCAAAGTAACTAGGGTTGTGACCCTAGCCCCCCATGAAGTTCACCCCTACAACTCAACTGAGCGGAGGTACCTTCCTTCATGGAGGATATACCGAAATAAAACAGGCATTTCATGCTTTAGGCCTTGGAGGTTAAGCCTAGTGGTCTCCCACCCCAAGACCCCTATCCTCAAATGTTTCTACCACTTATTGTGGTCCTACTTTGTAACTGTTTCTGAATTCAGTTGCTTGGACAAGTCATTTTCTGTGTGGTCCTGACATCTATGCCCCACATTCCTAACCAGCACCATTTCACCCAAAAGAGTGCACATGAAGTGCCTAATGCAACCTCTGAGGCAAGAGTCAGACCAATTTTCATATAAAATCTTTTGTATTATCCATTTGTGATTGAATCTATGTGTATAAACCTGCTTTGTGTATCTGCAGCCCTTCTGTGTTACACTGGATTCCAAAACCAATCATTGATTCGATCCACTTCCTGTTCTTGCTCTACTTGCTGCTTTGGTTTGGGTTTTCAACCACAAAACCTGCAGGACAGCATCAAAATATCTAGGGCATAAATCAAGGACATCTTTCCGGTAGCAGAGACAGTCCCTTGTGACCTTTTGAACCGACCCTGAGAAGAAGTGCAGCACAAAAGCTCAACAACAAGTTCATCATGTCCACGCCAAGCGTCAGGACCTGGCCCATCAGAACTGTCCAAGTGCAAATGGGCAGCATGGCCCACCCTATGAGTGAACCACCTTACCGAGCTCCACAACATCTCAGTGGCGCATCTGGCTCCCAAGGAGATCCAGAACGCAGAAGGGCGGAAGAAAATAAAGGCCTTACCACCGAGGCCTTAGCAGCACACGGTGGAGACAGCTTCAGTCACCTCCACAGACGTGTAGCTGCCTCAGTATCCAGATCCAACTGTCCGGCTTCATCCTCAACAGCGATTGAAGGCCCTGAGGAGTATGAGGAACTGAGGAAGAAGATGGATGAGTACATCCTACATGAGGAGTACTACAAATCCATTCGTGGGGAAGATGGAGAGGAGCCATTGGCTGTACATGGATCCAGACCACGTACAGACCTAGGGTCCTACGCGCACTCTGGTCCGCCGTCCGACAGAGCCGAGACTGCATCCCTGCTGAGACGACCAAGACCTGAGTATCCAAGACCATGTTGTCCAACCCCAAGGGCTCCCGAAGTGGGCCGGACTCGAGTCGAAGAACAACATCATCCAAGGCCAACCCACAGTGCCCTGGATCATACGGCCGAGCTGTTGGCCAAACTCCTGTCTGGATCAGAAGATCCAGATGTGACGGCCCTATCGGAGGCCATTAAGGCTAAACTGGGTATTGCAGAACCCTTACCCAAGCCAGAGTTGCCCTCTCTCTCTCCAGGACTGAGTACCCTGGCCGAAGATCTCAAGAGATCAAGGGTCTCAAGGCTGTTGCCTAAGGTCACCTGCCCCAGCCCCTTTCACCCCCGTGCCAGGACAGTGCCTATGGCTGATCTACAGGACGTGCCTGTCACAGAGATTGAGAGAAGAGGGCTGTCAGCCCTGGCACCCCTTGCCGGCGTGTCGTCTTCAGGCCTAACTCCGGGGGGTGGGAAGACGGGCAGACCAATTGCCCAGGCGAACATCCAGCTGGAACTGCCGGAGTTCGACCCCAAAAATCTGCCCGGATGGGCAGAAGAATTTGCAGAGTTCCTTTTCTTGACTGGCCAATCCCATGTGGATGTGGCCAGTAAATGCTTACTGCTAAAACGTTCATGCAAAAAGAAATTTTTGCAAAAACAGGTGAAACAGATTGTGAAAACCTGTTCTACCTGGGCAGAGGTACTCCTGAGGTTGGAGAAAACATTCCCAGTCTATGAGACTGACCTCAGCGTACGCACACAAATCGAGGAGCTACCTATGCTCCCTGAGTTTCCATCCGCTGCGCGAATTTCTGAATATGTGTGCGACTTGGAGTACTTGTTTTCGAGGATGAACGTGGGCTCCTACGGAGCCACTGAGCCCCACCTGTGGCTCATGAGTAAGATCCCCCAACGTACGTGGGATGATTGCCGCTCCACCTCTGAGAGGAAGAGCAGGACCCAGTCGTACGATGAACTGGTGGATCTCTTGATTGAGCTAGCTCTTGAGAGAGAGAATGACTCCCACATGGAGAAATTCCTCAAGAAGCATTTGGGACGAGGTGGTACCCCTACCCCCGAAACTGGCGAAGGGAAAGGGCATAAAAATCCCACTAACACCAACCAGGGAGGTGGTAAAGGGAGGGGTAACCTACGTGCCATGAATGAGGTCAAACCTGATGCAGGTACACCCCCCCTGTTCTACTGCAGACCTGTCAATGACAAGGGGGGACCTTGTCATGCCTGTGACTGCGATCTCCGCAGTGGCTGTATGCTGCAGATGAAACGTCAGCAGCATACCAAAGATGGGAAAACTGTGACCCATCAGGACCATTTCAGGTGTACCATCACCTGTGGTTACTGTGGCAAACGTCGTCACTACGAGGATGAATGCCACATCAAGAAACGCGAGAGTGACAAACTCAAGCGTCAGGAGGCGGAACGCCAGAAGACCCAGACGCCCGCCAGAAATCCCCCGAATGGGGATAAAGGTGGTAAAGGAGGTGGCAAGGGGGGTGGCAAAACTGGACCCCCTAACTCCCAGAGGCGCTCATCAGCGCCCGTTGCTACACCCACTCCTGCTGCTACACCCGCTCCTGCCGCAGGTGACCCCAAGAAACGCCCCCAAGACCGTGGCCATAAGAGTAGGGGATGGGCGTACCATCCATTCCTTGGGGGGGGTTGATGTGACTATATGTCTGGGCGACAAAACCGTGACCCAACACTGCAGAGTGTTGGACACTGACGCCTTTGACATCGTCATTGGCACCGACTTTCTACGAAGAAACCCCCAGGTAAAAATGCTGTCCCTACAGCATCCCTATTCTTTGCACTGCGACTTTGGCAGTGGGCCATTCTCCGTACCTTTGGAGCTGTCAGGACGAAAAGAGTCTGGGCTGCGCTACGCAGACAAGACGAACTATCGTACTGAAAACTACCAATTGGCCCGTCACGTTCTTGAAAATGGACTGGCGGCCCTTCAGGTAAACCTGGATGAGATCCAGGTGGAATTGTTTGCGAGCCAACAACAGCACATCATGCAGTTGTACTGCTCGAAACAACTGAACAATGCTTTCCGTTTCTTCTGGAAAGCAATGGGCCTAGCGTATGCTAACCCTCCCTTCTCCCTGCTCGCGAAGGTTCTAACCAAAATCGCTTATGAGGGAGGAAGGGTTGTTATGTGCACACCTGACTGGGGTTGCTCTGGTGAACATGCTTACTGGCGCCGTATGCTAGATCGAATGACCGTGGGAAGAGTGCAACTCCCCGACGGCCTCATCTATGTGCCTGAGGACTCAGACACTGCTATGCAGGCCCCTGAGTGGGCCAGTTTCCTGTCCATCGTCGATGGATCTCTCAATCCTGTACCCCTGTGTGACCTAGACCAGGTGCTACTGAAAGAGGTCATGGCCGAAAATCGTGGCCTGACCCTTTACGATCTCAAAAATCGATCTCCTGACCACCTATCTGCCACACTTACAGGGTGTGAGTCTCCCGATGACTATCCGCAACCTGCAGCTGTAAAGGAGGATGCTGACGACCAACTGTCTGAGATCGCCAGCACTATTCCCTCTGTTGATCCCAGCTGTGTTGACCTAAAACATAGTGCTTTCCTAGCCCAGCTGTTGCTAGAGGAGGTAGACCTAGAGTCAACCTCTGAACCCGCTTCCCCTGTTGGGAAGCCAGTGCTACACATGCAGCCTGTGCACACAGGTGAACCCGTGGCCCGGAGTGCTGATGCTCTGGCGCAGCCTGCTGCTAATAACATGCCATTGTCTGCGCATGACACTCAAGAACTCCGGCGACTGTTGTATCTGAAGGCCGAAGGTATTGAGCGCCAAGAGCGGCTGCAATACCTCAGACAGACCTGGAAATCCTCCATCTGGTCTGAGGAGGACGATGAGTCCTATACGCTGCCTGATCCTGAGATACCTCTAGTGTATTCTCTACACTATGGGCAGCAATGTCCCCCTGACTGGGACGATGGTACTGTGCCTACCGAAACTGCTGATCGGCAGAAAAAGAAAGAACATGGAAAAAGCAACCTCCATGCTGAGGAGGATTTCCTTCAGAAACTCGAGAGTCTTAACCTTGACCCCCGCCTGAAGAAACTGCTGATAACCTATGAGGAGGTGTTCGGCGCCTTGCCGCCTCCCCTTTCTTGTAAAAAACTGGTCCAGATGGACCTGAAATTGAAACCAGAATTTGAAAAGACGCGAGTGAAGCGTCGTCCCTATCCCGCTCCACAGGAACGGGTTGAAGAAATCGAGCGCCAGATCCAAGAATGCATTGATGCTGGCCTCGTTGAGGAGTATAAAAACGGGGACTATCCCCATCACTGCAGTCCCTGTTTCCTTGTTGCCAAACCAGGGTCGACTGCCCTACGTCTTGCTGTAGACTATGGTGAGGTCAACAAGAAAACCCAGAACCACTCAGGGAGTATTCCTAACATGGAAAACACCCTGGAGCGTATTGCCAAATGCAGGTATAAGACCAAAATGGACAAACGCTCTGGTTTCTGGCAGGTGCACCTAACCGCCGCAGCTCAGGAGCTGTTGGCCTTTATAACCCCTAAGGGTCGTGTCTTCAAGTGGAAGGTTATGCCTTTCGGGGTGGCTAATGCCCCAGCGCTCTTCCAGGAGCTTATGAACAAAATTTTGTACACACTGAGGCGCAGGCCTCTAGTACAAGAGTTGATTTCTCGGGGTGCAGAAATGGAGGCTCACATCGACGACGTGAGTTTGGGTACTAATACCAAAGAGGACCACGTCCTTCTCCTCCGTGAATTTTTCATTGTCTGTCAAGAAAACCATCTCCGAGTCAAACTCGAAAAATGTGAGTTTATGAAAGAGGAGATGGAGTATTTGGGTTTCGACGTGGGGTATGGCTGGTGGAAACCAGCCGCGTCTAAGATGCAGCCCCTACAGGACATGCAGATTCGCGATGACCCTAAGAGGGTTCTACACGATGTGAGGAGTTTTGTGGGCGCCTGTAATTTCTATCGGCGTCACATCCACAATTTTACTTACTCCTCTGCACCCCTCACTGACCTGATCAAGAAAACTACTCCCTGGAGGTGGACCTCCAGAGAGGAAGAGTGTTTCCAGGAGTTGAAGAAGAAGATTGCCTCCTCCAACTGCCTGGGAGTGCCCCGCCCTGAGGGCGAGATAGTCCTGATCACTGATGCCAGTGATGTAGGGGGGGGTGGTACGATCTACCAATGGCAGGAGCTTAACCCCGCTGAACTAACCAACTGCCATTATCGTACTACTGGACTGAACCGTGATGGTTCGTTGAAACATGACTATCCTACCAGTGAGTGGCGACTGGTACCACTAGGACACTGGAATTGGAAATGGATCCAAGCGCGTTCCAACTACAGCACCTATGACCAGGAACTCCTGGCCGGTATGTTGGTGCTATCGTCACAATTCCGACTCCTGGGATCTAACCCTATTGTCTGGCTGTGTGACCAGGAGCCTGTGAAGTCTTTTCAGAAGGGCCCACCACCAGAAAAAGCAAAGCTAAAACGGTGGTGGACTTACCTGAGCCAATTTTAGGCTGACAGTGCATCATATCCCAGGTATTAAGAATGAACTGTCTGACTATATATCGCGCAACAACTTCGATGCGCTTATTGGTGAGAGCTCTGAGGCGCTCGCCAAAGAGGCTTTCCAGCATATGGATGTCCAGCTTGACCTGTCCATGCGCACTGCTGGAATCCTGGAGGGTTGGAGTCTAACCGACTATCAGTCAGAGTATGGAGAAATTCTCCAAACCCTCAGCACTGGTCTCGAACCCCGTGTCATTGACGGGCACCAGTGGTATAAAAACAATCAGTACCTCTTCTACGAGGACCGAATTGTGGTGCCTGAGGCACGACTGGATGGGTGCCTACAGTGGTCCCATCTCAGTTCTGGTCACACTGGCGCTAATCGCTCAGTGGACTTCTTCCGTGAGTGTTTCTACTCTAGTCTAACCCTGACTGAACTGAGGTCGCGTATGCAGACCATTGTGGATGCTTGTGGCTGTCATGCCAGCAAGCAGAGCGACAGTAGGGATAGGGGCCTGATCTCCAGCTTACCCATACCCTATTGTGCTAACTCTCTTCTCTACGTGGATTTCATCCACGGCCTACCACGCTTTGGCGGCTATGATAGTTGTCTCGTGGTCACCTGTGGTCTATCTCGCTTCACCCGTGTGTTCCCTTGCAATAAGAAAATCACAGGTGAACAGACTGTGAAAATGTTGGTCGAACAATGGTTCGAACCCTATGGAGCACCTAAGCAGGTACACTCTGATGAGGATGTACGCATCCGCAGTGACACTGGGTGGTACAAACGAGTGCTAAATGCCCTCAACGTGGAGGTAACCACAGGTGTGCCCTATACCCACACGTCTAACCCTCTCTGTGAGAGACAGAACCGTGTGGTGGAGCAAAACTTAAGAATCCTGATGAAACAGGAGCGCACCAAGGACTGGGTACGCCTAGTGCCCTGGGCAGTGCTGTCCATGAATTCACAGCGGAGCTCTTCTACGGGTTTCACCCCCCACGAACTGCTCCATGGAGGACGACCTGCTTGGTTCTTCAAAACCCCCTTTCCTGAGGACTTCAAGAGCCCTGTGGGAGATTGGCTGGAACACAAGCAGTCTCTGGCTAACCAGGCTGGTACTAACCTGAGACACATTCGTGACCGTGAACAGAGCCGACGGAACCGCCTACGGCGACCTGCAAGCTTCAAGGTTGGTGACCTTGTTTTGGTACACCATTCACGCCTACCCTCCTGGCCACGTAACTGCCTACAGGACCCTTACTTTGGACCCTATCGTATCATCAGGATAGATGGATCCAGGATCCATGTCAGGTGCAGTCCACGTCTAGGTGGTGAACTGCTGTGTGCACCTAAGCAGTTGAGGCACTATCACTCCCCTGACGACTTGTCTTGGGATGAGTGGCGCCTCAGCGACAGTGAGGTTGAGCGTATAGACCTAGAGAACGCTGCCAGTCTAGAGGAGGCAGACGGACTCGAAGAAATGACTGCCGATGAGATGGCAGTCGATGGTTACTACGTGTTTGCAGGTATTGCTCGCCACGAGTATAAACAGGGATGGAAATTCCTAACCCTGTGGGATGGCTATGGGTTATCTGAGGCGACCTGGGAACCTATGTCAGCCCTCATACAACCAGATGGGAGTATCAACCCCATCTTCCGCACTTACCTCGTTGAGAACAACGAGGGGCAACTCCTGACCCGTGCTGAGACTATGTCCCAGCGTAGGAAGCGAAACTAATCTCCCTGTGTCAGTCTACTGACAGGTGCAGTGAGCACTCTTCTGCAGACGTGCCTGTGTTTGGGTGTAAGAGCAGTTGTCACTTCTTGAAAGTCTTAAGCAGGCGCCGGGCCACTATGGAAAGTGTTGCACCCGTATCAAGCACCGCTCGAAAAAACCTGATCCCCGATTTTCACGATTATCCAGAAAACCAAGTCCTCCTCTTCGGAGCCGCCCCCCTATTCCTCGTCAGGGAACTTCACATCCACCCCTGCAGCCATGAGGGACTTGGCCATCCAGGCCAATTGCCTCTTCTTAGAATTATTCCCCTCAGGGGTAGCGTTATCCCCTTGCATTGCATCGCAGGACAGGACCGTTAGCCCCCCGTGACAACCACTCCCTGGCCGAAGGCCATTGGTTTTTCCACAGACTACTGCTTACGGAGCACTGCACTGACCCTGTCTGTGCCCTGCAGACCCATGCCTATGGTTTCCAGCGTGAGCCAGGTGGCCGCTTATCAGGATTGCAGCCACCCAGCGAGTGTGTGCCTTGGTGACCATGTGTTGCATGGGTACTGCCCTAATGTAATGACCTTGGAGAGCCAACGAAGAACGGTGGCTTACTACACCAGGGGGGAATGACAAGCAAGGTGTTATGAGGCAAGGTGTGTCTTCCCTCCTTGGGGACAAGCGAGCCCACAGTTAGGACCCCTGACTGGTCCAGACCCATGGGGTTCTACCCTTCCTTACAGGGTTTACCATACCCCTATGTGTGCTACGTATGTCTGTGTGTGTCTCACTTCCTTCCCTAGCGTGGCTCCCGGAGACCGGGCTTCGCTGACGTCGGACCGAAGGTCCTAATCAGGTACTATTACCACTCCTATGGCGCCCAATTTCTGTGCTGGCGCCTATCCTTGGGGTAAGACGGCAAAAGCCCTACCTACTAGAGGGGAGGGGTGGCCAAGTGTGCTAAGGGAATACAAAACGCCCATTTTTGCTACAGGCCAAAAGCTAACGCACTCTCCTGCCCACGAGGAAAAGCACGCAGGACAGGAGACACCACTACACTACACTCACTAACGCCAGCACCGGCCTTCGAAGGCAGGGTGAGCACTCATCACTTGCACTCAACTCCTGCCAGGCCTGCTGACCCTAACCCCTACACACGCTACTGGGTGCTGCTGTCGAAGATCACTCAGGTCTTAATGACCCTCCTGTGAAGAAGGCAAGAGAACACAGCGCTGCTAAGCAACTGTGGCCTAACAGGGGACGCCACAACGCGTTTCCCCTGCTAGGGCTTGGAGGGAAGGGGTGCTCTCGTTGCGTGCACAGCGCAGTTGTCGTTGAAGTCGAACTGCCCTCGCCAGTCCTGGCTGAGGCACAGTCATTTGATTTGTGATCAGCGCCCCTGTTTTGCTGGGGCAGAAAAATGGATAGCCGCCAAAGGCAGCTGCTGCGTGCACCAATCACCCTGAACCTCTCCCACCTGTACAACAGAGGCAAATGAAGGGGTGTTTGCGGCGGAGGAACCAAGCCACACTCCACGTATTATACGCTTCTCAGTGTGACCTATAATACACTGTGCGCAAACACGCTGAAGGATCAGCTCCCCTGTCAAGCAAGCAAGCGTTAAGAGACTCCTCAGGTTCTCTTAAAGAACGTACCGAGGAGCCTCTGGGTACCCTAAACAAGGTTTACTGTGGGCAATTCGCGTGGCCTACCCTTTAATGCATCATGTGCACGCAGGAAAGGGAGGCTTAACCATATCCACACTGACTCAACCAGGAGGTGAGCTCCTCCTGGGCTAACCTACCTTACTCACCATGCATCGTGTGAATGCCGAATGAAGCGGACACAAAACAAGCCTGAGCGTTTTAAGCAACCCTACTTTAACGCCACGGCCACACACGAACAAACGCTTTCTTTACTTACCTGTGAAGAAGAAAACAAGGGTGAATTTGGGGTACAGGTGAAGCGTCACAGCGTGTGAATGCCTCGATTAGGCACATGCATCGCGAGCACAGCGCATATTCTAACCCTACGTGCGCGCTGCGCGCTCCATTCGCATCGCATACCTTTCATTCCTGTGCAGACCTGTGCAGAGCACGAGGAGGAACACCCGACCCCCCAACGAACACAGCGTTGACAACCCTGACGTTTTGACGAAACAACCAACACGAACACAATGCATGCGTGTGAGATGACACTGACATACCTGAGAGGTGGGTTGTTGACCTGCTCTGTGGTGTGGGTTGAATTTGAGGACTTTTCTCTAAAGTCTATAAAAATTTTGATGCAACTGTGCAAAAATTTCCTTTAGAACTTGAAAAACTACGGCTCATACCTTCTTTTTCAAAAGCCTTTTACGCTTGCGCAACCCTTTTCTTGGAGTCCGCTTCCTTTGCGCTTGTTTGCGACTTTGAGTTATGTGTAAAAATGACGATTTCCCGCGTGGTTTCGTCCATTTTTAACGATTTCACTTGCTAAATCGCAACCCCTTCCGCTAAACCGCAGGAATCACTCCCTGCTGGTTACATTTTCTATTTTTTCCAGCTCCTGGAGGTTTGTGTCCTCCATTGGGAGTATTGCTCCGCCCTGGCCCTTGGTCAGGACGTATACTAAAACGCTGTTTATACAGCAATGGCCGTCCGCATTAGAGCGTTCGACTGTACGCTAGTGGGCAAGCATATGTGCTCTAGGGAGGGAGTCCTGGGTTCAAACCCCACTACCCCCGAACCTTTTCCAAAAGTTTTCGTCGCAAGCCGGCGACTTTTGAGGAATGCCCCATCGAAGGGACATCATTCACGGTACATTACACTGTTTTTCAAGGGTCCCTACAGTGTGATAGGCTTCTATCAAGTGATGAGGATGTTTTTGGTAAGTTTAATGCATTTTCTGAGGTAATTTTGGGAATATTTGAGCCTTTTTCCTTGGTCCTACTAGCTTAGCTAACTAGTACTCCAGGGGGGAGTAAGAAAAAGTCACTGCCATGTCTTTCTTGGAGGGCTTGATCCAGGCCAAGCCCCCCTTAAAACCCTTTTGTTGATGCTAAGACAAACTTAAATGCTTTTATCTCTCTTTTGTTGCCTAAAGTACACTTTCTCAAAGTAACTAGGGTTGTGACCCTAGCCCCCCATGAAGTTCACCCCTACCACTCAACTGAGCGGAGGTACCTTCCTTCATGGAGGATATACCGAAATAAAACAGGCATTTCATGCTTTAGGCCTTGGAGGTTAAGCCTAGTGGTCTCCCACCCCAAGACCCCTATACTCAAATGTTTCTACCACTTATTGTGGTCCTACTTTGTAACTGTTTCTGAATTCAGTTGCTTGGCCAAGTCATTTTCTGTGTGGTCCTGACATCAATGCCCCACATTCCTAACCAGCACCATTTCACCCAAAAGAGTGCACATAAAGTGCCTAATGCAACCTCTGAGGCAAGAGTCAGACCAAGTTTCATATAAAATCTTTTGTATTATCCATTTGTGATTGAATCTATGTGTATAAACCTGCTTTGTCTATCTGCAGCCCTTCTGTGTTACACTGGATTCCAAAACCAATCATTGATTCGATCCACTTCCTGTTCTTGCTCTACTTGCTGCTTTGGTTTGGGTTTTCAACTACAAAACCTGCAGGACATCATCAACATATCTAGGGCATAAATCAAGGACATCACCACCGACATCACTGCCATGTCTTTCTTGGAGGGCTTGATCCAGGCCAAGCCCCCCTTAAAACCCTTTTGTTGATGCTAAGACAAACTTAAATGTTTTTATCTCTCTTTTGTTGCCTAAAGTACACTTTCTCAAAGTAACTAGGGTTGTGACCCTAGCCCCCCATGAAGTTCACCCCTACCACTCAACTGAGCGGAGGTACCTTCCTTCATGGAGGATATACCGAAATAAAACAGGCATTTCATGCTTTAGGCCTTGGAGGTTAAGCCTAGTGGTCTCCCACCCCAGGACCCCTATACTCAAATGTTTCTACCACTTATTGTGGTCCTACTTTGTAACTGTTTCTGAATTCAGTTGCTTGGCCAAGTCATTTTCTGTGTGGTCCTGACATCAATGCCCGACATTCCTAACCAGCACCATTTCACCCAAAAGAGTGCACATGAAGTGCCTAATGCAACCTCTGAGGCAAGAGTCAGACCAATTTTCATATAAAATCTTTTGTATTATCCATTTGTGATTGAATCTATGTGTACAAACCTGCTTTGTCTTTGTGCAGCCCTTCTGTGTTACACTGGATTCCAAAACCAATCATTGATTCGATCCACTTCCTGTTCTTGCTCTACTTGCTGCTTTGGTTTGGGCTTTCAACTACAAAACCTGCAGGACATCATCAAAATATCTAGGGCATAAATCAAGGACATCTTTCCGGTAGCAGAGACAGTCCCTTGTGACCTTTTGAACCGACCCTGAGAAGAAGTGCAGCACAAAAGCTCAACAACAAGTTCATCATGTCCACGCCAAGCGTCAGGACCTGGCCCATCAGAACTGTCCAAGTGCAAATGGGCAGCATGGCCCACCCTATGAGTGAACCACCTTACCGAGCTCCACAACATCTCAGTGGCGCATCCGGGTCCCAAGGAGATCCAGAACGCAGAAGGGCGGAAGAAAATAAAGGCCTTACCACCGAGGCCTTAGCAGCACACGGTGGAGACAGCTTCAGTCACCTCCACAGACGTGTAGCTGCCTCAGTATCCAGATCCAACTGTCCGGCTTCATCCTCAACAGCGATTGAAGGCCCTGAGGAGTATGAGGAACTGAGGAAGAAGATGGATGAGTACATCCTACATGAGGAGTACTACAAATCCATTCGTGGGGAAGATGGAGAGGAGCCATTGGCTGTACATGGATCCAGACCACGTACAGACCTAGGGTCCTACGCGCACTCTGGTCCGCCGTCCGACAGAGCCGAGACTGCATCCCTGCCAAGACGACCAAGACCTGAGTATCCAAGACCATGTTGTCCAACCCCAAGGGCTCCCGAAGTGGGCCCGACTCGAGTCGAAGAACAACATCATCCAAGGCCAACCTACGGTGCCCTGGATCATACGGCCGAGCTGTTGGCCAAACTCCTGTCTGGATCAGAAGATCCAGATGTGACGGCCCTATCGGAGGCCATTAAGGCTAAACTGGGTATTGCAGAACCCTTACCCAAGCCAGAGTTGCCCTCTCTCTCTCCAGGACTGAGTACCCTGGCCGAAGATCTCAAGAGATCAAGGGTCTCAAGGCTGTTGCCTAAGGTCACCTGCCCCAGCCCCTTTCACCCCCGTGCCAGGACAGTGCCTATGGCTGATCTACAGGACGTGCCTGTCACAGAGATTGAGAGAAGAGGGCTGTCAGCCCTGGCACCTCTTGCCGGCGTGTCGCCTTCAGGCCTAACTCCGGGGGGTGGGAAGACGGGCAGACCAATTGCCCAGGCGAACATCCAGCTGGAACTGCCGGAGTTCGACTTCAAAAATCTGCCCGAATGGCCAGAAGAATTTGCAGAGCTCCTTTTGTTGACTGGCCAATCCCATGTGGATGTGGCCACCAAATGTTCACTACTAAAACGTTCATGCAAAAAGAAATTTTTGCAAAAACAGGTGAAACAGATTGTGAAAACCTGTTCTACCTGGGCAGAGGTACTCCTGAGGTTGGAGAAAACATTCCCAGTCTATGAGACTGACCTCAGCGTACGCACACAGATCGAGGAGCTACCTATGCTCCCTGAGTTTCCATCCGCTGCGCGAATTTCTGAATATGTGTGCGACTTGGAGTACTTGTTTTCGAGGATGAACGTGGGCTCCTACGGAGCCACTGAGCCCCACCTGTGGCTCATGAGTAAGATCCCCCAACGTACGTGGGATGATTGCCGCTCCACCTCTGAGAGGAAGAGCAGGACCCACTCGTACGATGAACTGGTGGATCTCTTGATTGAGCTAGCTCTTGAGAGAGAGAATGACTCCCACATGGAGAAATTCCTCAAGAAGCATTTGGGACGAGGTGGTACCCCTACCCCCGAAACTGGCGAAGGGAAAGGGCATAAAAATCCCACTAACACCAACCAGGGAGGTGGTAAAGGGAGGGGTAACCTAAGTGCCATGAATGAGGTCAAACCTGATGCAGGTACACCCCCCCTGTTCTACTGCAGACCTGTCAATGACAAGGGGGGACCTTGTCATGCCTCTGACTGCGATCTCCGCAGTGGCTGTATGCTGCAGATGAAACGTCAGCAGCATACCAAAGATGGGAAAACTGTGACCCATCAGGACCATTTCAGGTGTACCATCACCTGTGGTTACTGTGGCAAACGTCGTCACTACGAGGACAAATGCCACATCAAGAAACGCGAGAGTGACAAACTCAAGCGTCAGGAGGCGGAACGCCAGAAGACCCAGACGCCCGCCAGAAATCCCCCGAATGGGGATAAGGGTGGTAAAGGAGGTGGCAAGGGGGGTGGCAAAACTGGACCCCCTAACCCCCAGAGGCGCTCATCAGCGCCCGTTGCTACACCCACTCCTCTTGCTACACCCGCTCCTGCCGCAGGTGACCCCAAGAAACGCCCCCAAGGGGATAACGCTACCCCTGAGGGGAATAATTCTAAGAACAGGCGCTTGGCCTGGATGGCCAAGTCCCTCATGGCTGCAGGGGTGGATGTGAAGTTCCCTGACGAGGAATAGGGGGGCGGCTCCGAAGAGGAGGACTTGGTTTTCTGGATCCTCGTGAAAATCGGGGATCAGGTTTTTCGAGCGGTGCTTGATACCGGTGCAACACTTTCCATAGTGGCCCGGCGCCTGCTTAAGACTTTCAAGAAAACTAAGACTGTGGCCATAAGAGTAGGGGATGGGCGTACCATCCATTCCTTGGGGGGGGTTGATGTGACTATATGTCTGGGCGACGAAACCGTGACCCAACACTGCAGAGTGTTGGACACTGACGCCTTTGACATCGTCATTGGCACCGACTTTCTACGAAGAAACCCCCAGGTAAAAATGCTGTCCCTACAGCGTCCCTATTCTTTGCACTGCGACTTTGGCAGTGGGCTATTCTCCGTACCTTTGGAGCTGTCAGGACGAAAAGAGTCTGGGCTGCGCTACGCAGACAAGACGAACTATCGTACTGAAAACTACCAATTGGCCCGTCACGTTCTTGAAAATGGACTGGCGGCCCTTCAGGTAAACCTGGATGAGATCCAGGTGGAATTGTTTGCGAGCCAACAACAGCACATCATGCAGTTGTACTGCTCGAAACAACTGAACAATGCTTTCCGTTTCTTCTGGAAAGCAATGGGCCTAGCGTATGCTAACCCTCCCTTCTCCCTGCTCGCGAAGGTTCTAACCAAAATCGCTTATGAGGGAGGAAGGGTTGTTATGTGCACACCTGACTGGGGTTGCTCTGGTGAACATGCTTACTGGCGCCGTATGCTAGATCGAATGACCGTGGGAAGAGTGCAACTCCCCGACGGCCCCATCTATGTGCCTGAGGACTCAGACACAGCTATGCAGGCCCCTGACTGGGCCAGTTTCCTGTCCATCGTCGATGGATCTCTCAATCCTGTACCCCTGTGTGACCTAGACCAGATGCTACTGAAAGAGGTCATGGCCGAAAATCGTGGCCTGACCCTTTATGATCTCAAAAATCGATCTCCTGAGCACCTATCTGCCACACTTACAGGGTGTGAGTCTCCTGATGACTATCTGGAACCTGCAGCTGTAAAAGAGGATGCTGACGACCAACTGTCTGAGATCGCCAGCACTGTTCCCTCTGTTGATCCCAGCTGTGTTGACCTAAAACATAGTGCTTTCCTAGCCCAGCTGTTGCTAGAGGAGGTAGATCTAGAGTCAACCTCTGGACCCGCTTCCCCTGTTGGGAAGCCAGTGCTACACATGCAGCCTGTGCACACAGGTGAACCCGTGGCCCGGAGTGCTGATGCTCTGGCGCGGCCTGCTGCTAATAACATGCCATTGTCCGAGCATGACACTCAAGAACTCAGGCGGCTGTTGTACCTGAAGGCCGAAGGTATTGAGCTCCAAGAGCGGCTGCAATACCTCAGACAGACCTGGAAACCCTCCATCTGGTCTGAGGAGGACGATGAGTCCTATACGCTGCCTGATTCTGAGATACCTCTAGTGTATTCTCTACACTATGGGCAGCAATGTCCCCCTGACTGGGACGATGGTACTGTGCCTACCGAAACTGCTGATCGGCAGAAAAAGAAAGAACATGGAAAAAGCAACCTCCATGCTGAGGAGGATTTCCTTCAGAAACCCGAGAGTCTTAACCTTGACCCCCGCCTGAAGAAACTGCTGATAACCTATGAGGAGGTGTTCGGCGCCTTGCCGCCTCCCCTTTCTTGTAAAAGACTGGTCCAGATGGACCTGAAATTGAAACCAGAATTTGAAAAGACGCGAGTGAAGCGTCGTCCCTATCCCGCTCCACAGGAACGGGTTGAAGAAATCGAGCGCCAGATCCAAGAATGCATTGATGCTGGCCTCGGTGAGGAGTATAAAAACGGGGACTATCCCCATCACTGCAGTCCCTGTTTCCTTGTTGCCAAACCAGGGTCGACTGCCCTACGTCTTGTTGTAGACTATGGTGAGGTCAACAAAAATCCGACAACCACTCAGGGAGTATTCCTAACATGGAAAACACCCTGGAGCGTATTGCCAAATGCAGGTATAAGACAAAAATGGACAAACGCTCTGGTTTCTGGCAGGTGGACCTAACCGCCGCAGCTCAGGAGCTGTTGGCCTTTATAACCCCTAAGGGTCGTGTCTTCAATTGGAAGGTTATGCCTTTGGGGGGGGCTAATGCCCCAGCGCTCTTCCAGGAGGTTATGAACAAAATTTTGTACACACTGAGGCGCAGGCCTCTAGTACAAGAGTTGATTTCTCGGGGTGCAGAAATGGAGGCTCACATCGACGACGTGAGTTTGGGTACTAATACCAAAGAGGACCACGTCCTTCTCCTCCGTGAATTTTTCATTGTCTGTCAAGAAAACCATCTCCGAATCAAACTCGAAAAATGTGAGTTTATGAAAGAGGAGATGGAGTATTTGGGTTTCGACGTGGGGGATGGCTGGTGGAAACCAGCCGCGTCTAAGATGTAGCCCCTACAGGACATGCAGATTCGCGATGACCCTAAGAAGGGTCTACACGATGTGAGGAGTTTTGTGGGCGCCTGTAATTTCTATCAGGGTCACATCCACAATTTTACTTACTCCTCTGCACCCCTCACTGACCTGATCAAGAAAACTACTCCCTGGAGGTGGACCTCCAGAGAGGAAGAGTGTTTCCAGGAGTTGAAGAAGAAGATTGCCTCCTCCAACTGCCTGGGAGTGCCCCGCCCTGAGGGCGAGATAGTCCTGATCACTGATGCCAGTGATGTAGGGGGGGGTGGTACGATCTACCAATGGCAGGAGCTTAACCCCGCTGAACTAACCAACTGCCATTATCGTACTACTGGACTGAACCGTGATGGTTCGTTGAAACATGACTATCCTACCAGTGAGTGGCGACTGGTACCACTAGGACACTGGAATTGGAAATGGATCCAAGCGCGTTCCAACTACAGCACCTATGACCAGGAACTCCTGGCCGGTATGTTGGTGCTATCGTCACAATTCCGACTCCTGGGATCTAACCCTATTGTCTGGCTGTGTGACCAGGAGCCTGTGAAGTCTTTTCAGAAGGGCCCACAACCAGAAAAAGCAAAGCTAAAACGGTGGTGGACTTACCTGAGCCAGTTCAGGCTGACAGTGCATCATATCCCCGGGATTAAGAATGAACTATCTGACTATATATCGCGCAACAACTTCGATGCGCTTATTGGTGAGAGCTCTGAGGCGCTCGCCAAAGAGGCTTTCCAGCATATGGATGTCCAGCTTGACCTCTCCATGCGCACTGCTGGAATCCTGGAGGGTTGGAGTCTAACCGACTATCAGTCAGAGTATGGAGAAATTCTCCAAACCCTCAGCACTGGTCTCGAACCCCGTGTCATTGACGGGCACCAGTGGTATAAAAACAATCAGTACCTCTTCTACGAGGACCCAATTGTGGTGCCTGAGGCACGACTGGATGGGTGCCTACAGTGGTCCCATCTCAGTTCTGGTCACACTGGAGCTAATCGCTCAGTGGACTTCTTCCGTGAGTGTTTCTACTCTAGTCTAACCCTGACTGAACTGAGGTCGCGTATGCAGACCATTGTGGATGCTTGTGGCTGTCATGCCAGCAAGCAGAGCGACAGTAGGGATAGGGGCCTGATCTCCAGCTTACCCATACCCCATTGTGCTAACTCTCTTCTCTACTTCGATTTCATCCACGGCCTACCACGCTTTGGCGGCTATGATAGTTATCTCGTGGTCACCTGTGGTCTATCTCGCTTCACCCGTGTGTTCCCTTGCAATAAGAAAATCACAGCTAGGTGAACAGACTGTGAAAATGTTGGTCGAACAATGGTTCGAACCCTATGGAGCACCTAAGCAGGTACACCCTGATGAGGATGTACGCATCCGCAGTGACACTGGGTGGTACAAACGAGTGCTAAATGCCCTCAACGTGGAGGTAACCACAGGTGTGCCCTATACCCACACGTCTAACCCTCTCTGTGAGAGACAGAACCGTGTGGTGGAGCAAAACTTAAGAATCCTGATGAAACAGGAGCGTACCAAGGACTGGGTACGCCTAGTGCCCTGGGCAGTGCTGTCCATGAATTCACAGCGGAGCTCTTCTACGGGTTTCACCCCCCAGGAACTGCTCCATGGAGGACGACCTGCTTGGTTCTTCAAAACCCCCTTTCCTGAGGACTTCAAGAGCCCTGTGGGAGATTGGCTGCAACACAAGCAGTCTCTGCCTAACCAGGCTGGTACTAACCTGAGACACATTCGTGACCGTGAACAGAGCCGACGGAACCGCCTACGGCGACCTGCCAGCTTCAAGGTTGGTGACCTTAATTTGGTACACCATTCACGCCTACCCTCCTGGCCACGTAACTGCCTACAGGACCCTTACTTTGGACCCTATCGTATCATCAGGATAGATGGATCCAGGATCCATGTCAGGTGCAGTCCACGTCTAGGTGGTGAACTGCTGTGTGCACCTAAGCAGTTGAGGCACTATCACTCCCCTGACGACTTGTCTTGGGATGAGTGGCGCCTCAGCGACAGTGAGGTTGAGCGTATAGACCTAGAGAACGCTGCCAGTCCAGAGGAGGCAGGCGAATTCGAAGAAATGACTGCCGATGAGATGGCAGTCGATGGTTACTACGTGGTTGCAGGTATTGCTCGCCACGAGTATAAACAGGGATCGAAATTCCTAACCCTGTGGGATGGCTATGGGTTATCTGAGGCGACCTGGGAACCTATGTCAGCCTTCATACAACCAGATGGGAGTATCAACCCCATCTTCCGCACTTACCTCGTTGAGAACAACGAGGGGCAACTCCTGACCCCTGCTGAGACTATGTCCGAGCGTAGGAAGCGAAACTAATCTCCCTGTGTCAGTCTACTGACAGGTGCAGTGAGCACTCTTCTGCAGACGTGCCTGTGTATGGGTGTAAGAGCAGTTGTCACAGTTGCCCCGCATTGCATCGCAGGACAGGACCGTTGGCCCCCCGTGACAACCACTCCCTGGCCGAAGGCCATTGGTTTTTCCACAGACTACTGCTTACTGAGCACTGCACTGACCCTGTCTATGCCCTGCAGACCCATGCCTATGGTTTCCAGCGTGAGCCAGGTGGCCGCTTATCAGGATTGCAGCCACCCAGCGAGTGTGTGCCTTGTTGACCATGTGATGCATGGGTACTGCCCTAATGTAATGACCTTGGAGAGCCAACGAAGAACGGTGGCTTTCTACACCAGGGGGGAATGACAAGCAAGGTGTTATGAGGCAAGGTGTGTCTTCCCTCCTTGGGGACAAGCGAGCCCACAGTTAGGACCCCTGACTGGTCCAGACCCATGGGGTTCTACCCTTCCTTACAGGGTTTACCATACCCCCATGTGTGCTACGTATGTCTGTGTGTGTGTCACTTCTCTCCCCAGCGTGGCTCCCGGAGACCGGGCTTCGCTGACGTCGGACCGAAGGTCCTAATCAGGTACTATTACCACTCCTATGGCGCCCAATTTCTGTGCTGGCGCCTATCCTTGGGGTAAGACGGCAAAAGCCCTACCTACTAGAGGGGAGGGGTGGCCAAGTGTGCTAAGGGCATACAAAACGCCCATTTTTGCTACAGGCCAAAAGCTAACGCACTCTCCTGCCCACGAGGAAAAGCACGCAGGACAGGAGACACCACTACACTACACTCACTAACGCCAGCACCGGCCTTCGAAGGCAGGGTGAGCACTCATCACTTGCACTCAACTCCTGCCAGGCCTGCTGACCCTAACCCCTACACACGCTACTGGGTGCTGCTGTCGAAGATCACTCAGGTCTTAATGACCCTCCTGTGAAGAAGGCAAGAGAACACAGCGCTGCTAAGCAACTGTGGCCTAACAGGGGACGCCACAACGCGTTTCCCCTGCTAGGGCTTGGAGGGAAGGGGTGCTCTCGTTGCGTGCACAGCGCAGATGTCGTTGAAGTCGAACTGCCCTCGCCAGTCCTGGCTGAGGCACAGTCATTTGATTTGTGATCAGCGCCCCTGTTTTGCTGGGGCAGAAAAATGGATAGCCGCCGAAGGCAGCTGCTGCGTGCACCAATCACCCTGAACCTCTCCCACCTGTACAACAGAGGCAAATGAAGGGGTGTTTGCGGCGGAGGAACCAAGCCACACTCCACGTATTATACGCTTCTCAGTGTGACCTATAATACACTGTCCGCAAACACGCTGAAGGATCAGCTCCCCTGTAAAGCAAGCAAGCGTTAAGAGACTCCTCAGGTTCTCTTAAAGAACGTACCGAGGAGCCTCTGGGTACCCTAAACAAGGTTTACTGTGCGCAATTCGCGTGGCCTACCCTTTAATACATCATGTGCACGCAGGGAAGGGAGGCTTAACCATATCCACACTGACTCAACCAGGACGTGAGCTCCTCCTGGGCTAACCTACCTTACTCACCGTGCATCGTGTGAATGCCGAATGAAGCGGACACGAAACAAGCCTGAGCGTTTTAAGCAACCCTACTTTAACGCCACGGCCACACACGAACAAACGCTTTCTTTACTTACCTGTGAAGAAGAAAACAAGGGTGAATTTGGGGTACAGGTGAAGCGTCACAGCGTGTGAATGCCTCGATTAGGCACATGCATCGCGAGCACAGCGCATATTCTAACCCTACGTGCGCGCTGCGCGCTCCATTCGCATCGCATACCTTTCATTTCTGTGCAGACCTGTGTAGAGCACGAGGAGGAACACCCGACCCCCCAACGAACACAGCGTTGACAACCCTAACGTTTTGACGAAACAACCAACACGAACACAATGCATGCGTGTGAGATGACACTGACATACCTGAGAGGTGGGTTGTTGACCTGCTCTGTGGTGTGGGTTGAATTTGAAGACTTTTCTCTAAAGTTTATAAAAATTTTGATGCAACTGTGCAAAAATCTCCTTTAGAACTTTAAAAACTACGGCTCATACCTTCTTTTTCAAAAGCCGTTTACGCTTGCGCAACCCTTTTCTTGGAGTCCGCTTCCTTTGCGCTTGTCTGCGACTTTGAGTTATGTGTAAAAATGACGATTTCCCGCGTGGTTTCGTCGATTTTTAATGATTTCACTTGCTAAATCGCAACCCCTTCCGCTAAACCGCAGGAATCACTCCCTGCTGGTTACATTTTCTATTTTTTCCAGCTCCTGGAGGTTTGTGTCCTCCATTGGGAGTATTGCTCCGCCCTGGCCCTTGGTCAGGACGTATACTAAAACGCTGTTTATACAGCAATGGCCGTCCGCATTAGAGCGTTCGACTGTACACTAGTGGGCAAGCATATGTGCTCTAGGGAGGGAGTCCTGGGTTCAAACCCCACTACCCCCGAACTTTTTCCAAAAGTTTTCGTCGCAAGCCGGCGACTTTTGAGGAATGCCCCATCAAAGGGACATCATTCACGGTACATTACACTGTTTTTCAAGGGTCCCTACAGTGTGATAGGCTTCTATGAAGTGATGAGGATGTTTTTGGTAAGTTTAATGCATTTTCTGAGGTAATTTTGGGAATATTTGAGCCTTTTTCCTTGGTCCTACTAGCTTAGCTAACTAGTACTCCAGGGGGGAGTAAGAAAAAGTCACTGCCATGTCTTTCTTGGAGGGCTTGACCCAGGCCAAGCCCCCCTTAAAACCCTTTTGTTGATGCTAAGACAAACTTAAATGTTTTTATCTCTCTTTTGTTGCCTAAAGTACACTTTCTCAAAGTAACTAGGGTTGTGACCCTAGCCCCCCATGAAGTTCACCCCTACCACCCAACTGAGCGGAGGTACCTTCCTTCATGGAGGATATACCGAAATAAAACAGGCATTTCATGCTTTAGGCCTTGGAGGTTAAGCCTAGTGGTCTCCCACCCCAAGACCCCTATACTCAAATCGTTCTACCACTTATTGTGGTCCTACTTTGTAACTGTTTCTGAATTCAGTTGCTTGGCCAAGTCATTTTCTGTGTGGTCCTGACATCTATGCCCCACATTCCTAACCAGCACCATTTCACCCAAAAGAGAGCACATGAAGTGCCTAATGCAACCTCTGAGGCAAGAGTCAGACCAATTTTCATATAAAGTCTTTTGTATTATCCATTTGTGATTGAATCTATGTGTATAAACCTGCTTTGTCTATCTGCAGCCCTTCTGTGTTACACTGGATTCCAAAACCAATCATTGATTCGATCCACTTCCTGTTCTTGCTCTACTTGCTGCTTTGGTTTGGGTTTTCAACTACAAAACCTGCAGGACATCATCAAAATATCTAGGGCATAAATCAAGGACATCTTTCTTTTGCTCCCTGGTCGTTTTGAGCCACTTGGATGCCGGTTTTGACCCACGGTGTGGTCGCAAGGACTTTTGGACCTTGTGCTGCTTGCTACTGCTGCTGCTGCTGCTTGCTGCTGCTGCTATCAAGACTCAAACTAGGACCGAGCTGGGTCCTAGTCTTGCATAACGCATTGGAAATCACCGTTGAGGAAAGACCGTTTGCTTTAGAGATGTGCCTCCATGGTGACGACGATTGTTCTGAAACACGGCTCAAAAACGGCTCATTTTCACCTCAAAATGGACCACCGCGTGGCACCACGCCGTGGTACACGCCTTATTGAACACCCATTTGCCATCCTTTGATAGCCCAATCGCCATGAAAGATCAACGGCCCTCATCGGAAACACCTGCTTGGCGTAGCGGCGATCGTCCTGAACTTTCAGGACGATCGTCCTGAAAACAGCCAAAAGCAGCCCAAAAACGGCCATTCTTGGACACGAAATCGGCCGTAGAACGGGCTACACGGCTCGAAACGCAACGAAACCTGTTTGTGGTGATGCGCATTCGCTCCCTGGTCGTTTTGAGCTACTTGGATGGCGGTTTTGAGCCGCGGTGTGGTCGCAAAGACCTTTGGACCTTCTGCTGCTTGATGCTGTCGCTGCTGCTGCTGCTGCTTGCTGCTGCTGCTAAAACGTGTTGCTCAGCGTTGGCCCCTAAAAGGCGGTGTAAACCCTCGACAGGGTAAACCCAGCTCGGTAACTGTGGATGCCAAGTATATCATCCTTGATTCTCAGAAATCTGATCTTTCCCCAGACGTGTACTGGAGGTCTACTGTGGACTTTCCCGAGACGTATGGAGATCAGTGATGTCCGAGGCTATCCTTTGAGTTTCTGATTTATATCCCATTTTTCCCCAGACGATTAGGGGTCACTGGAGTTTTGTGAATGGAGATCAGTGGTTTCCAATCCGTTCCAATCCAATGAGGTCACTGATGCCCAATCCCAGATTTGATTTTCCGAAGTATCAGATTTTGGACTGGAGCCCAGTGGAGCGAAGTCGGTGGATTCCACTTAACTGGAGGTCTTTTATGGTACCCCAGGAGATCTTTGGCCGACATCTGGAGTTACTTGCTTGATTCTGATTTCTATATATATATATATATATATATATATATATATATATATATATATATATGGTCCATTTCATTTTCGATTCGTCTCGCGCCATAACACCAACCATAGGGCCAATGGCGAAGCCACAGCCCACAGTAACCAGGCCTTTGGTGCATTTTGGAGCAGGGTCACACCCCCTGAGTTACTGTACATATGGCTGGTGTCCTTCGATGAACTTCGGCTCACCATGAATGCGCACTTGCCCGTGGTTAGGCCGCTTTTGTGTTATGCTCGCCGGGGGGCAACCCCCATGCACCAAAAAAAAACCCAGCTCGGTAAAAATCTGTTGCTCACCCTTCGCCCCTAAAGGGTGGCGTAAAACCTCGACAGGGTAAACCCAGCTCGGTAATCAAGACTCAAACTAGGACCGAGCTGGGTCCTAGTCTTGCGTAACGCACTGGAGATCACCGCTGAGGAAAGACTGCTTGCTTTCAAGATGTGCCTCCACGGTCGGGACAGTGGTCCTGAAACAGCGCTAGAAAACGGCTTGTTTTCACCTCAAAATGGACCACCGCGTGGCACCACGGCCTGGTACACGCTTTTTTGAACACCCCTTTGCCATCCTTTGATAGCCCAATTGCCATGAAAGAACGACGGCCCTCATCAGAAACACCTGCTTGGCGTAGCGGCGATCGTCCTGAACTTTCAGGACGATTGTCCTGAAAACGGCCGAAAACAGCCCAAAAACATCCATTTTTGGACACTAAATCGGCTGTAGAACAAGCTAGACGTCCCAAAATGCAACCAACTCTGCTTGTGGTGGTGCGCCTCGGCTCCCTGGTCGTTTTGAGCTACTTGAATGCCGGTTTTGAGCCGCGGAGTGGTCGCAAGGAGTTTTGGACATTCTACTTGCTGCTTGCTGCTTGCTGCTTGCTGCTTGCTACTGCTAAAACGTGTAGCTCATCCTTGGACCCTAAAAGGTGGTGTAAAACCTCGACAGGGTAAACCCAGCTCGGTAATCAAAACTCCTACTAGGACCGAGCTGGGTCCTAGACTTGCGTAACGCATTGGTAATCACCGTTGAAGAAAGACCGCTTGCTTTAGAGATGTGCCTCCATGCTTACGACGATCGTCCCCAAACACGGCTCAGAAACGGCTCCTTTTCACCTCAAAATGGACCACTGCGTGGCACCATGGCGTGTTAGACGACTTATGGAAACCCCATTTGCCATTCTTTGATAGTCCAATCGCCATGAGAGAACAAGGGGCCTCATCGGAAACACCTGCTTGGCGTAGCGGCGATCGTCCTGAAATTTCAGGACGATCGTCCTGAAAACAGCCGAAAACAGCCCAAAAACGGCCATTTTTGGACACCAAATCGGCCGTAGAATGAGCTAGACGGCTCGAAACGGCACAAAACATGTTTGTGGTGATGCGCCTTTGCGCCCCGCTCGTTTTCAGATACTTGGATGCCCGTTTTGGGCTGCGGTGTGGTCGCAAGGACTTTCGGACCGCCTGCTTGCTTGCTGCTGCTTGCTGCTGCTTGCCAAAACGTGTAGCTCATCCTTGGACCCTAAAAGGTGGTGTAAAACCTCAACAGGGTAAACCCCGCTCGGTAATCAAGACTCGAACTAGGACCGACCTGGGTCCTGGTCTTGCGTAACGCATTGGAGATCACCGTTGAAGAAAGACCGCTTGCTGTGCAGATGTGCCTCCACGGTCAGGACGATCGTCCTGAAACATGGGTCAAAAACGGCTCATTTTCACCTCAAAATGGACCACCGCGTGGCACCATGGTGTCATACACGCCTTATTGCACACCTATTTGCCATTCTTTGATAGCTCAATTGCCATGAAAGAACAACGGCCCTCATCAGAAACACCTGCTTGCCGTAGCGGCGATCGTCCTGAAATTTCAGGACGATCGTCCTGAAAACGGCCAAAAATAGCCGTAAAACGGCCTTTTTTGGACACTAAATCGGAGGTAGAATGGGCTAGACGTCTCAAATTGCAACGAAACCCGTTTGTGGTAATGCGCCTTGGCTCCCCATTTGTTTTGAGCCACTTAGATCCCGCTTTTGAGCCGCGGTGTGGTCTCAAGGACTTTTTAAGCGCCTGCTTGCTGCTTGCTGCTGCTTGCTGCTTGCTTCTTGCTAAAACGTGTTACTCACCCTTGGCCCCTAAAAGGTGGTGTAAAACCTCGACAGGCTAAACCCAGCTCGGTAATCAAGACTCGAACTGGGACCGAGCTGGGTCCTAGTCTTGCGTAAGGCATGGGAAATCACCGTTGAAGAGGGACCGCGTGCTTTGCAGATGTGCCTCCACGGTCAGGACGATCGTCCTGAAACATGTGTCAAAAACGGCTCATTTTCACCTCAAAATGGACCACCGTGTGGCACCACGGCGTGGTACACGCCTTATTCAACACCCATTTGCCATCATTTGATAGCCCAATCGCCATGAAAGAACAACGGCCCTCATCGGAAACATCTGCTTGGCGTAGCGGCGATCGTCTTGAACTTTCAGGACGATCGTCGTGAAAACAGCCAAAAACAGACCGAAAATGGCCATTTTCGGACACTCAATCGGCCTTAGAACGGGCCAGACGGCTGGAAACGCAACGAAACCTGTTGGTGATGATGCCCCTTGGGTTCCCGGTCTTTTTGAGCTACTTGGATGCCGCTTTTGAGCCGCGGGGTGGTCTCAAGGACTTTTTAAGTGCCTGCTTGCTGCTTGCTGCTACTTGCTGCTTGCTGCTTGCTAAAACGTGTTGCTCACCCTTGGCCCCTAAAAGGTGGTGTAAAACCTCAACAGGGTAAACCCAGCTCGGTAATCAGGACTGGAACTAGGACCGAGCTGGGTCCTAGTCTTGCGTAACGCGTTGGAGATCACCGTTGAAGACAGACCGCTTGCTTTGCAGATGTGCCTCCACGGTCAGGACCACCGTGTGGCACCACGGCATGGTACACGCCTTATTGAACACCCATTTGCCATCATTTCATAGCCCAATCGCCATGGAAGAACAACGGCCCTCATTGCAAACGCGCAATTGACAAACTGGCGATCGTCCTGAACTTTCAGGACGATTGTCCTGAAAACGGCCCAAAAGCGGCCATTTTTGGACACTAAATTGGCCGTAGAACGGGCTAGACGGCTCAAAACGCAACCAAATCTGTTTTTGGTGATGCGCCTGTGCTCCCCGGTCGTTTTGAGTTACTTGGATGCAGGTTTAGAGCCGCCGTGTGGTCGCAAGGACGTTTTCATCGCCCGCTGCTGCTGCTGCTGCTTGCTGTTGCTTGCTGAAACGTGTTGCTCACCCTTGGCCCCTAAAAGGTGGTGTAAAACCTCGACAGGGTAAACCCAGCTCGGTAATCAAGACTCGAACTAGGACCGAGCTTGGTCCTAGTGTGGTTTGACTGCGGTAAGAAAGACCGCTTGCCTTGGGGAATTCTTGGGTACGTGGATTTGCCAAAACAAGCCAAATAGGAAATGGCTCCTCTTCAATTTAAACGGCACGTTTCATAGTGCATTTTTTATTTAAAGCCCATTTGCAATGATTTGATGGTTCATTGACCTATTTTTTGGCGTACCCATTTCCATCCCCATAGGCGAGCCACATCATGACAATCTTTGTTGGTTAGTGAAGGCGTAGGCATGTATCCAAAATGGAAAATACAATAACATCCACACCAGAAGGATACTGACAAAAAAAGCAACCAAGGACCCAAAAAGGGGCACAAATTGGGAACTAACCAGAGCATGGTCAAGCATCATAGGTGTTCCGTGAGAGGGCCTACACGGCGACCAAGTACCCACATGACAAGCACCTCTTGATGCCATGAGAAAGCCTACATGGCAACAAAGGCACACATGAGCAAGTGAACTCAACGAATGAAACATTGTGCCCAGCGAGCATGATCAAACAAACACTAGTCATCATCATCATACAAAGTCAACCAGTTTGATTGCCATGAGAAAGCCTACACGGCCACCAAGGTACCTACATAAGAAACCGCTTGGATGCCATGAGAAAGCCCACATGGCAACAAAGGCATATATGGATCGCCACATGTTGCGAGCTGCTTGCTCCTACCGGGTGCGCTCTTGAACACTAACTCAAAAACGCCCATAATTCACCCCAAATGGACCACGGGAAGACATCCCGGTGCGGAAGATGCCTTCTTCATCACCCACTTGCATTCCTTTCATTGTCTGATCGTGCTGCAAGAACAATAGCGTTGACTGGAATCACCTACTGGACAAACCAACGATCGTCGTGAGTTTTCAGGACGATCGTCCTGAAAATAGCCCAAAAATGGCCATCTTTGGACACTAAATCGGCTATAGAACGGGCTGAATGGCTCAAAATGCAATTAAATCTGCTTGTGGTGATGTGCCTGTGCTCCCCAGTTGTTTTGAGCTACTTGAATGCCGCTTTTGAGCTTTGATCTGGTAGCAAGGACTTTTTAGCCGCCTGTTGCTGCTTGCTGCTGCTACTTGCTGTTGCTGCTGCTGCTACTTGCTAAATTGTGTTGCTCCCCCTTGGGCCCTGATAGGTGGTGTAAAAACTCCACAAGGTAAGCCCAGCTCGGCAATCAAGACTCGAACTAGGACCGAGCTGGGTCCTAGTCTTGCATAACGCATTGGAAATCACCGTTGAAGAAACACCGCTTGCTTTAGAGATGTGCCTCCATGGTTACGACGATTGTCCTGAAACACGGCTCAAAAACGGCTTCTTTTTACCTCAAAATGGACCACCGCGTGGAACCACGGCGTGGTACACGCCTTATAGAACACTCATTTGCAATCATTTGATAGCCCAATCGCCATGAAAAAACAGCGGCCCTCATCGGAAACACCTGCTTGGCGTAGCGGCGATCGTCCTGAACTTTCAGGACGATCATCTTGAAAAGAGCCCAAAAACGGCCTTTTTTGGACACTAAATCGGCCGTAGAACGGGCTAGAAGGCTTGGAACGCACCAAAACTTGGTTGTGGTGATGCCAATTGGCTCGCTGATCGGTTTGAGCCACTTTGATGCCGGTTTTGAGCCACGGTCTGGTCACAAGGACTTTTGGACCTTCTGCTTGCTGCTTGCTGCTTGCTGCTGCTGCTGTTGCTGCTAAAACGTGTTGCTCAGCCTTGGCCCCTAAAAGGTGGTGTAAAACCTCGAAAGGGTAGACCCAGCTCGGTAATCAAGACCCGAAATGGGACCGAACTGGGTCCTAGTCTTGCGTAACGCATTGGAGATCACCATTGAAGAAAGACCGCTTGCTGTGCAGATGTGCCTCCACGGTTAGGATGATCGTCCTCAAACACGGCTCAAAAACGGCTCATTTTCACCTCAAAATGGACCACCGCGTGGCACCATGGTGTGGTACACGCCTTATTGAACAACCATTCGCCATTCTTTGACAGCCCAATTGCCATAAAAGAACAACGGCCCTCATCGGAAACACCTGCTTGGCGCAGTGGCGATCGTCTTGAAATTTGAGGACGATCGTCCTGAAAACAGCCAAAAACAGCTCAAAAACGGCCACTTTTGGACACTATATCGGCCGTAAAACGGGCTGGATGGCTCAAAATGCAACAAAATCTGATTGTGGTGATGCACCTTGATTCTACGGTCGTTTTGAGCCACTTGGATGCCGATTTTGAGCCGCGGTGTGGTCTCAAGGACTTTTTAAGCGCCTGCTTGCTGCTTGCTGCCTCTGCTGCTACTGCTGCTAAAACGTGTTGCTCACCCTTGGCCCCTAAAAGGTGGTGTAAAACCTCGACAGGGTAAACCAAGCTCGGTAACCACCTTATCAAGACTCGAACTAGGACTGAGTTGGGTCCTTGTCTTACGTAACGCATGGAAAATCACCGTTGAAGAAAGACCGATTGCTTTAGAGATGTGCCTCCACGGTGGGGACCATCGTCCTGATACACAGTTCAAAAACGGCGCATTTTCACCTCAAATTGGACCACCGTGTGGCACCACGGCATGGTACATGCCTTATTGAACAACCATTTGCCATCATCTGACAGGCCAATCGCCATGGAAGAACAACGGCCCTCATTGCAAATGCCGACTTGACACAGCGGCGATCGTTTTCAAGACGATCATCCTGAAAACAGCCCAAAAACGGCCATTTTTGGACACCAAATGGGCCATAGAACGGGCTAGACGGCTCAAACCGGCATGTTTCTGGCCAGCCTATCAAGACTCGAACTGGGATTGAGCTGGGTCCTAGTCTTGCGTAGCGCATTGGAGATCACCGTTGAGGAAAGACTGCTTGCTTTCGAGATGTGCCTCCACGGTCGGGACGATGGTCCTTAAACACGGCTCAATAACGGCTTGTTTTCACCTCAAAATGGACCACCGCATGGCACCACGGTGTGGTACACGCTTTTTTGAACACCCATTTGCCATCTTTTGATAGCCCAATTGCCATGAAAGAACAACGGCCCTCATCGGAAACACCTGCTTGTCGTAGCGGCGATTGTCCTGAACTTTGAGGACGATCGTCCTGAAAACAGCCAAAAACAGCCCAAAAACGGCCCTTTTTGGACACCCAATCGGCCGTAACGTTACGAGCTAGACAGCTCGAATTGCAACGAAACCTGTCTGTGGTGATGCGCCTTGGCTCCCCAGTCGTTTCGACCTACTTGAATGCCGGTTTTGAGCCACGGTCCGGTCGCAACGACTTTTGGACCGCGTGCTACTGCTGCTTGCCCCTGCTGCTGCTTGCTGCTTGCTGTTGCTTGCTAAAACGTGTTGCTCACCCTTGGCCCCTAAAAGGTGGTGTAGAACCTCGACAGGGTGCACCCAGCTTGGTAACCACCGTTGAAGAAAAGCCGCCTGCTTTGGAGATGTGCCTCCATTCTTACGGCGATTGTCCTGAAACACGGCTGGAAAACGGCTCATTTTTACCTCAAAATTGACCAACGCGTGGCACCACGGCGTGGTACACGCCTTATTGAACACCCATTTGCCTTCCTTTGATAGCCCAATTGCCCTGAGAGAACAACGGCCCGCATCAGAAACAGCTGCTTGCCATAGCGGCAATCGTCCTGAACTTTGGGGACGATCGTCCTGAAAACAGCCGAAAACAGCCTAAAAACGGCCATTTTTGGACACTAAATTGGCCGTACAAGGGACTAGACGGCTCAAAATGCAACGAAACCTTATTGTGGTGATGCGCCTTGGCTCCCCAGTCGTTTTGAGCTACTTGGATGCCGGTTTTGAGCCGCGGTGTGGTCGCAAGGACTTTTTAACCGCCTGCTGCTGCTTGCTGCTACTGCTTGCTGCTTGCTGCTGCTAACATTCAGGATGATCGTCCTCAAAACAGCCGAAAACAGCCTAAAAACGGCCATTTTTGAACAGTAAATCGGCCGTACAACGAACTAGACCGCTCCAAATGCAACGAAACCTGCTTGTGGTGATGCGCCTGTGCTCCCCGGTTGTTTTGAGCTACTTGGATGCCGGTTTTGAGCCGCGGTGTGGTCGCAAGGACTTTTGAACCGCTTGCTACTGCTTGCTCGTGCAGCTTGCTGCTTGCTGCTGCTAAAACGTGTAGCTCATCCTTGGCCCCTAAAAGGGGGTGTAAAACCTCGACTGGGTAAACCAAGCTCGGTAATCAAGACTCCAACTAGGACCGAGCTGGGTCCTAGTCTTGCGTAACGCATTGCAGATCACCGTTGAAGAAAGACCGCTTGCTTTAGAGATGTGCCTCCACGGTTACGACGATTGTTCTGAAACACGGCTCAATAACGGCTCATTGTTACCTCAAAATGGACAACCGCGTGGCACCATGGCGTGGTACACGCCTTATTGAACACCCATTTGCCATCGTTTGATAGCCCAATTGCCATGAAAGAGCAACGGCCCTCATCGGAAACACCTGCTTGGCGCAGCGGCAATCGTGCTGAATTTTTAGGACGATCGTCCTGAAAACAGCCAAAAACAGCCCAAAAACGGCCTATTTTGGACACTAAATCGGCCGTACAATGGGCTAGACGGCTTGAAACGCAAAGAAATTTGTTTGTGGTGATCTGCCTTGGCTTTTCTGGTCATTTTGAGCTACTTGGATGCCGGTTTTGAGCCGCGGTGTGTTCGCAAAGACTTTTTAACCGCTTGCTGCTTGCTACTGCTGCTTGCTGCTGCTGCTGCTTGCTAAAACGTGTTGCTCAGCCTTGGCCCCTAAAAGGTGGTGTAAAACCTCGACAAGGTAAACGCAGCTCGGTAATCAAGACTCGAACTAGGACCGAGCTGGGTCATAGTCTTGCGTAACGCATTGGAGATCACCATTGAAGAAAGACCGCTTGCTTTAGAGATGTGCCTCCATGCTTACGACAATTGTCCTGAAACACGGCTCAATAACGGCTCATTTTTACCTCAAAATGGACCACCGCGTGGCACCATCGCGTGGTACACGCCTTATTGTACACCCATTTGCCATCCTTTGATGGCCCAATCGCCATGAAAGAACAACGGCCCTCATCGGAAACACCTGCTTGTCGTAGCGGCGATCGTGCTGAACTTTCAGGATGATCGTCTTGAAAACAGCCGAAAACAGCCCAAAAACGGCCTTTTTTGGACACTAAATCGGCTGTAGAACGAGCTAGACAGCTCGAAACGCAACGAAACTTGTTCGTGGTGATGCGCGTTTGCTCCCCAGTTGTTTTGAGTTACTTGAATGCCGGTTTTGAGCCACGGTGTTGTCGCAAGGACTTTTGGACCTTCTGCCTGCTGCTGCTTGCTGCTTGCTACTGCTGCTACGAGTGTACGTCGCGATACGTCTAATGGAATATTATCATGTTAAATCCGGTCCATTATAATGTTCCGGTAGACGTAACACCTGTTCCAGAAGACGTAAGTCAAATTTTGTACGTCTACCGGAATGTTATATGGGCCATTAGACGTAAGAACCAATCTTATCTATTCCGCAAGACGTATGCATGTATGGAAAACCAATTTCTATATTTTTCAAAAGAAATACTAATTTCTGAACTTTTCAACAACATCAATGCTGTCAAAAGCAAATGGGCCTACAATAAAAAAAGTTGCAAAAGTGCAGCAATTCAGTCCATGTCCATTTCAATTGGCTTATTACTGACAACTTAACTATGACAAAATATCAATAAATGAGAAGGACAAAACAATTTAGCTTCACTAAGGAGTTAGCAATTGGATGTTAATGTCAACCCTGGACAAAGCGGGCAGAATGAAGGTCCATTAGGGGAAGCCAAAACACATTGTTTGTAGCTAAGAAGTACCATGATGACATTTGGAAGTAGGCATTCACCATTCATGCACAGGTATCAACAAGTAGAACATAAGAAGTCCTGCCTTTAGGAGCAAGAACTACGCGCGGGGTATCAAATTCAAAGATTTTTTCAAACAGTCTCGTTCCGAAGATTTCCAGAATTTTCAAAGCTTGAAATTACGGCAAAACGCTTCTTCGCGTAAACTGTCGCGCGGATGAAATGCGGTGTGGTAATGAGCCGTGACATAGCCAAGGAAATTTCGCCACTGCGTCGGCTGTGCATATAGAAATATCTGAAGTCCATTTTCAAAAATATTTAAATTGAAAATATAAGGAACGCGAGAGACTGTTTTAAAATCTTTTGTTTCAGTAAGTGAGTGAAATTTTTGTTATTCAAGAATTTGATCGATATTAGTGCTATATGGAGTTTCCATGTATAGTATTTCAAAGAGGGGTTTTGATTCTTAAGATTTTCACCTATTCGTAATAATTACATCAAGTTTTGTTTTAAATTTTTGAAGGTGCAGGATCAGATCTTAAAAACTGCGGCGGTTCGAGATGGCTGCATTGGGCATGTTGCACCTGCTGCAATTTGGTGAAGTGTTCCAGGGTCTTCTCACAGAGGCATAGACTTGTAGCTGCGAGGAAACGTGCGGTGCCATCGGTCGAAATGGGAGAGTCCGCGGTGAAATTACACTCACCGAATATCACAAGCTTGTCAAGGCTTATCCCAACCTGATTAGTAACATGACTCTAGACATTGAATCGAAACTCAAAGAAGCGTGACCGATTTATTAGCGATTTTCTGTCTCCCAAAGTGCTCCCCACTATCTGCAGAATACGTGGAAACCGTGTTGGGCAACGTAGTGATTTCATCCCTTGGCCTGCCTTTTTCGACAAGCAAGCCAACGTGTGTGACCACTCAAAAAAGCAGCTTCCTTCCTGCACGCGGCGCACTGGGTGCAGAAAGTGTCATGCATATTTTTCGTTGCGCCTGCCGCACAGGATCTACCATGGCGCCAAGGGAGCGATGCTCGTGTACGATATCACAAACAAGCAATCATTCCACAATATTCCGAAGTGGCTGAATGAACTTGTCTCGCATGTATCTCCGAGCACGGTGATCATGTTGATCGGTGTGCCGTGACTGCCCGGCCTGTTGAGGGTTTCCCTTGAGATGACAGCAAAACTTGCATCGGTCCGCCACGTCAACGTTTGCCACATATTCGTTGCTCCCCTGTTCGTTAAACCTCTCTGGTTGCTAAAACTCCTGCCAGCTCTCCCTGCTTTCGTCGGTGTGATCGTGTCCAAGAACTCTGTCGTTGCTTTATGCTCTTGGGTGTTCCAGGCAACAATTGCGATCTTGAGCACCTGCGGGCTGTCAAGAAGGAGGATGCACACAAGTTTGCAGAAGAGAAGCGCTTGCTGTTCCTTGAAACATCTGCCTTGGACACCACTAATGTAGACAAGGCATTTGAGTGGCTAGTTACTGGTGTGTACTTCCTATGTTAAGCGAGAACTGTTTGATAAAGTAGTGTTTTCCTGTTTCATAATTCTTTTGTTCATTTGTTTTGAAAATGAGGCGTTTTGAATGGAGAATGTAGTTTTGCTAAATCCATGCTTTTTTTTTTCCATGAATGGTCACTTACCGGTTGGTAGCCATCAAAACACTTGTTGACCAAACATCGAAGCAGTGTATCATTTTTTTCCCTTTTGTTGCATTCACCGTCCATCAGCAAATACGCCATAAAAATATAGCACTAAATGTGCACATGAATGCATTAGGGCAAATAACACAAACGACCTAAAAATTCGTTGGCGAAAAGTGGCACATTTTCTCCCTAAATGGGATTATCGTGTTGTTGTGGTCCACGTTTTCTTGGATTTGTGAGTGTTCCGAAGAAGCATTGGGATAAAGAAAACTTTAACATCATCATCTGAGAAGAGGTGTCTTCCCAATCCAAGATGAAAAATATTGATAAGGTGGCTCGCATATGCGCATTGTTTGTCGAAGAGTGTTAACGACATTCAAACTTCACTGTTGCATGTGTGCCGTGATGGCAAAGATCAAGGTAGATTTTGTGGTTTTTTCACAAGGCACCTCAAAGAAGCATAGGATGACTGGAATGCCAAATTTGGATTTATTGGGTAATTTAGGGGATGTGCTATCATTTGGCCCAACGACATGAAGAAATATTTGATTTTGAGGTTTCTATGCAACAAATAGGATGGTGTGGATACTTACGTCTACTGGAACATCCAGCACTGTTACTTACGTCTAATGGCACCCTATAATGTTCCGGTAGACGTACAAAATTTTGCTTACGTCTAGCGGAATAAGTGTTACGTCTAGCGGAATATTATAACCGTACCAGATGTAACATTACAATGTTCCACTAGACGTGTCGCGACGTACATCCTGCTGCTACTGCTGCTAAAACGTGTTGCTCAGCCTTGGCCCCTAAAAGGTGGTGTAAAACCTCGACAGGGTAAACCCAGCTCGGTAATCAAGACTCGAACTAGGACCGAGCTGGGTCATAGTCTTGCGTAGCGCATTGGAGATCACCGTTGAGGAAAGACCGCTTGCTTTCGAGATGTGCCTCCATGGTTACGACGATGGTCCTGAAACACGGCTGAAAAACGGCTTGTTTTCACCTCAAAATGGACCACCGCGTGGCGCCACGGCGTGGTACACGCCTCATTGAACACCCATTTGCCATCCTTTGATAGCCCAATCGCCATGAAAGAACAACGGCCCTCATCGGAAACACCTGCTTGGCGTAGCGGCGATCGTCCTGAACTTTCAAGACAATCGTCCTGAAAACAGCCAAAAGCAGCCCAAAAATGGCCATTTTTGGACGCTAAATCGGCCGTAGCACGAGCTAGACGAACCTGCTTGTGGTGATGCGCCTTGGCTCCCCGGTCGTTTTGAGCTACTTGCATGCTCGTTTTGAGCCGCGGTGTGGTCGCAAGGACTTTTGGACCGCCTGCTGCTGTTGCTGCTGCTTGCTGCTTGCTGCTGCTTGCTAAATTGTGTAGCTCAGCCTTGCCCCCTAAAAGGTGGTGTAAAACCTCGACAGGGTAAACCCAGCTCGGTAATCGAGACTCGAACGAGGACCGAGCTGGGTCCTAGTCTTGCGTAACGCATTGCAGATCACCGTTGAAGAAAGACCGCTTGCTTTAGAGATATGCCACCACGGTCGTCCTGAAACACAGCTCAAAAACGGCTCATTTTCACCTCAAAATGGACCACCGTGTAGCACCACGGCATGATACATGCCGTATCGAACACCCATTTGCCATCATTTGATAGCCCAATCGCCATGGAAGAACAACGGCCTCATTGCAAGCGCGCACTTGACACACCGGCGATCGTCTTGAGTTTTCAGGACGATCGTCCTGAAAACAACCCAAAAACGGCCATTTTTGGACACTAAGTCGGCCGTAGAACCGGATGGAGGGCTCGAAACGCAACGAAACTTGTTTCTGGTGATGCGCCTTGGCTCCCCGGTTGTTTTGAGCTACTTGGATGCCGGTTTTGAGCCATGGTGTGGTCGCAAGGATTTTTGGACCGCCTGCTGCTGCTGCTGCTGCTTGCTGCTTGCTGCTGCTAAAACGTGTTGCTCACCCTTGGCCCCTAAAAGGTGGTGTAAAACCTCGACAGGGTAAACCCAGCTCGGTAACCAACACTTAAAAACTACTACCACTATGGTTGTGCGTCCTTTGTTCTTGCAAATGCCAACACATATTTTGGCTCTTTGCGTTTAAAATTTTGTTGCACCAATTCTCACATCATATCATGAATGATGATGTACACAACATTGCAGTACATTTCAGCTCTTATCGCGAATGATAATATACATAGCGTTGCTAAAAATTTCAGATGACATCATGATAACGATGTATATAGTGTTGCAGTCTTGTCATATACCAGATGCACTTTGGGCTTTGCTACTTTATGTACCATTACCCCATGGCGTAACCCAACTCCCCAAATATAGCCCATAGCCAGGCTGTGCTGACCGCTGCAACTAGCAAAAATCGTGTGTTCCCCTTTTCAATCACCGCCATTGGTGTCAGCTCACTGCATGCGGAGAGAAAAATTTGGTACAAAAGCTTGTTTACCAACTTCCGTGCTTTGTGAACTTCAGACCTTGATTTGGAATGTTCCATTTTTTGTGGGCTTGTGGAAAACATTTGGTTTTCCGTCGGTTTCCGGAAAACAACATTTGCATATTCTACAAACAAGCAGTACCATCTTGTTGAACCCACAAAATTATAAAGGTGCACTCAGGCCATACTGCTGAGCAAACTTTTGTGCAGAAAAATAGACTGCCTGTGGGCATTGTGAATGTGTTCTACCATTGTCCGTTGTGCTGCCATTGCGCGAAGTGGCATTAGGGCAAACGAACCCCGTCTTCCCAACATAATAGTGCGCAAACCTTGGGTCAAAAAAATAGAGCACAGCTTGCATGTACCAGTGAATCAAATTTGAGCAGGGCAACATTTGAAGTGCACCATGATGCATGATGTATTCACCTGTGCGCCTGTGCATGTGTGCTCACATGTGCCAGTGGAGTGGGTAACTGTGAATTATGCAACATGCAATGGGGGGGAAGGGGGGACATGTGGCTGTGTACGTGCATGCATCTGGCAACAGCCATGCATCCTAGCTGCATGTGCAAACCACCGATAGTTGTGGTGTGACATTAGATACCAAGACTGGGTGGCAACTAGAATAGGGTGTGTCTGTAGGCAGGTGGGGGGGGGGGGGGGTGCCATAAAGGCTCAGTAAGTATGCTGCTCGGTACTTCGAGGAGTACGCAATGGCTTGAGTTTTCAGGAGGAGATTGTTGAGATTGCTTGGCCCAAGCCACAAAGGAAAGTATTTTTTTGTAGGTGAGAGCAGGACAGTTGTCCCTCTGCTCACAAGTGATGCTGCACATTCAGTCAGTCCATGACAGTGAAATTTGGCTGCTCACCACCACTCATGTGGGAAATATGATCACCTAGTGTTGCACATCTGCGGGGATAAGAGAGCACTGCTAGACCCAGGAAGCAGTGTCCTGTACACAGGGCATGTGGTGTGATAAGAGAGCACCCGGGCAGGACACCCAGGAAGAGGTGTCCAGACTTTTGAGGAAAAGCAGGGTGGTTTGGCCCTCTTAGGGGGAAGGGGGAGCATCATAGCAGGTAAACCAGCATGGATCTGCAGGGCTCCCTGAACAGGGCAGGCATGTCTGTCGCTCGCCAGCCAACGCCAACAGCTGCCCAATCTACTCTGCCGTGTGTATGTGTACGGGGTGTTATTTGAGCCGTGTGGTGTGTCAGATGTGAGTGCTTATGTGTCAGTGCATGAATCGGATGGGAAAAACATATGGGAACTAACAGCAATATGGCCGCGGGAAGAGCCACCTTTAACAATGTGTGTGCAGCATCTATGCAGCACCTATGTACCCCTGAACCCGACCATTTATGTGTGGGTGTTTGGAGGAACGTGGGTGTGTGGGTGTGCGCTTATTCTGCAGAAATGCCCCTGCCTGTGTGTTTCAAGCCTGACTGCAACTCATTGTACATAGCAAAAAATAATGCGGAGTGTGCTTATGTAGCACAAGTGAGAGTATACACTTGGCACACAAGAATAAATGCAAATACCAGTCATGAGCCAATACCCTGGCCGAGCAGAAGAGGAGCAGCAGGCCTGAGAGCACATGCAAACATGCACCAAGAGTGTATACGTATCAAGCCTATGAGTAGACCATAATACTGAGGTCACACTCCCCTCACAAATGAAATCAGGAAAGAAAGCACTGTTCTCCACATTACAGTGATCCTTCTGCATGATGGCCTATGCATCCACATATCTCTGCGGGAGTACCATGTGCGGAAGCAACTTCCATGCATGTGTGCATGTGTGTCTATATTCTGTCTTTTTTGTGCTCGAAAACACGACGATGGTGTGGACATGGCCATCCCAAAAGATTGGCCAGTACAATAGTGCTCCAGCAACTGGATGTGAGAAATGCAGCTGATGCTTGTGATGCTTATAAACCTTTGCTCTTGTATGCAGATATGCAAGTACCTGCGAATGTACATAAACATATGTATGCAGGACAGGCATTCTGAAACACCTGGTGGGCAGCTGCTTACTCCAGCTTGGCCTGATGCATCCTCAGCTGCACTGCCTAGAGTGCTACTTAATACTTCGAATCATAAACCATACACTTGAGGTCGTAACAAGCATTCTCCATTGCCTGAACAACAGATGACAGCAGAGGTCTGCATGAAACTTGTGGCTCAAATGAAAAGCAGGGCAGGGGTTGGAAGAGTGCCGAAACACAAACTTGCAAAGAACATGAAGAACCAAAATGAATCCTAAATAAAAGACAGGCACAGACCTTTTGGGACCCATCTCACATGGTTGTTGTCAAGATGCACTGTTTTCAAATACGTACCCTGTTTCAAAGAGACACCTTTCTACCATGTCAACGACTCATTGCACTAGTCTTGGGCAAAAGAAACAAGCATTTCATGACTTTGTTCCAAAACTCATACCCATTACATTGCAGAATTTGATGCATGACTGCACAGAAAGTTCCTCTGGGCCCATCCACCAATTTCACAGAGTAGCTTGTACACTGCAGCTTACTTTGGGTGACAAGCCATGGTACTGACGGCCTAACAGTTGCACAAAACAAATCACACACACACACACACACCAAAATGCCCGGGTTGTGAGTAACATACCCAAAACTGGTAATGGATGTCACTTTTTGAAACGAAAAGATGCATTGGGAGGCATTGGGAGCTGGCGATTGTCCATCTCACAGCAACTGCAACCGGCGAGCCACCCCATCCAGCAGCGACAGCAGCAGACAGGGCCATTGGGAAGGTCGTACCCTGTGGGATGCTCAGAAAATTGCACAAGGGGCAAAAATGCCCAGTAAAAGGCAGAAAAACCAGCGCCATTGGAGCACTCAGCTGCAATTCTTACAATGACACCCCTCCCAACAGATTGGCCCCCCAAATTGTGTGTGACAAATTCTGACAGCTGGCATGAGCTACAGTGCTGGTGAGGGATGTGAACCCAGGGGGGGGGGGCAAATCTCGAATTTCGTACACAGGGGTCTTAACGAAATTTTTCAGCCCACTCCAAAAAAGGGGTAGTTTGGGTACTTTTTGCACATTTCAAACCTGGCCGCTGAAAAAAGGGACAGGGCGGGAAGAAAATTGCTCTGCAGGGGGGGGGGGGGGACATGAACGCCCATTTTCCAAACCCCCCCCCCCTCCTTGGTCGCCGTGTCGGAACCATAGTTACCGAGTGCCAGCGGGGGTGGTACTTTTGTTTAAGGGTACAATGACCCCCGGTCACTTCCGGCTGCCATGCAGCGCCCCACCCAGGCCTTACCGCGGCACCATGGAGATTGGCGTCTCAATCAGAAGCCGACCCTGATGAGTCATCAGAATCAGAGCTTGAGCTATTGCTAGAATCAGAGCTGGAGTCATCGCTGGAATCAGAGGTGCCGTCCGAGGAGTCCGAGCTGCTGGAGGAGTTGGAACTAGAAGCAGAAGCGGAGGTAGCATCAGTGCAAGTCACAGAAGGAACATAATCTGCATCCGTACCACGTGATGGTGGTGCAGATACGTGGTCCTGCAAGCAATCAGGGCACAACCAGGGTCCATTAGGAATCTCATTGCCTCGGGCGGTATGCAATATGTGATCCAAAGCACCGGTGGCACTAATACCTTGGTCACGGGCAATTGACTCTACAAAGGAAACCAGAGTTTCTTCATGGGACAGGTACTGTGGGGATGGCTCAGGCAAAGTGCCCATGACAGGACAAATGCGTTCCGTAGGGGGGTTGGAAGAACTGGGGCTGCTCCTCGGTGAAGCAAAAAAGCGCTCCAAAGTTGCAGGCGGGATTGTGAGGGCGGGGGGGGTGAAATAATCACGCAATGTCCTTTTTGGGGGGGTCTCAGGCCGGGGTTCTGCACCCTTTGCTGTCACTGTCTCACCAGCTGATGATAATTTGGTCAGCAAAGCGTTCAGCTCACTCAGCCAGTGGCTATCGGCACGTGGGTGTCCATTTTTTTCAATGCGCAAACGCACAGCGCGTTGTGCATCACACGGTACACCTTTGTGGTCGACAAGCAGTGCAGCACGGGCTGACCGTAGCATAGATGCTTCCCTGATGGCAACCTGAATTTTCAGCTTCAAAGTACTCAATGCATCTGCACTGAAGTTCTTGTCAGCCAATTGTTTTTCGACGCTACGGATCAAAGCCCACCGTTGTTGGACATGCAGATTCCTTTCCTTCAAAGGCAAAGAGAAATGCACTTCATACATATGCACATGCTCAGAGTTCCAGAATACCTCATATGGGGTCCCTGGGCGCGGAAACAGAGTGAATGGTAGAGGAATGACTTCCGACATTCTGAAAGCAAGAAATTCCAAGTGTGAAAAAAGATACTTTTTTTTTTAGGCATGGTAATGCCTCGGTCACGTTAACCTTTGGGACCGGGTGCAGAAGTTGGACCAACCCCAACAACCCGGGGTCTGAGTGCGTATTTCGCTTAGCCCACTTTATAACAGGGTTGGGCATCGCGACCCTCAACTGATGAGAGCCCCGGGCGTCCCCAGTCATCAGTTTTTTATTTTCCCCTGTCTCCCAAGGCTGCCCCCGTTGGGAGGTGCATACACTTGAAAAAGAATGGTAAGTCAAGGCTACCGGTCCCCGGCCTCTAACAAAAAAGGCCTACTATCCGCTCAACCATTGGCGGGGGTATCATGCCAGCCCACGGCACTCATTGTCGCCGGCAAATTTTCAAACAAACCTACAAAACTGCCCCTTGTTAAGGGGCCTGTCACGGACGTCCATTTCTCCAACCCCCCCCCCCTCCTTCGGCGGGCGTTCATGCCCCCCCCCCCCCCCCCCCCCCCCCCCCCCCGCAGAGCAATTTTCAGGTCGCCCAGTTTTACCATTGACCCAATTTTCACCTTTTCCTCTCATGCCACAGGTCCTAGTGTCCCAATTGCAGCACCCCCTGCCCCATGCTGGCATACCAGGAATTTTAAATCACCTCGCAGAGGTTGTTAGATCAACGCCAGGCAGGCGTATATAGGGAAAACAACACATACCCCGCCATTTTGGCCTTTTTGGGCCTATTCGTGTACCCAACCCCAAGGGGTTGAATTGTTAGTTTAACCCCTTGTAAAATCATTATTTTGCCCAATAAACGCATCCCCCAATGAGTTTTTGGTCCGGACCCCCCCAGACCCCCCCCACTTGAAACCCACTTTTTTGAGGTTTTGAGGGAGGTGGGGGGGGGGGGGTCAAAAATGTCGATAAAATGACACCCCCCCGCTTTTTGGGTCGAAAATCATGAATCTTTTGGTTTTTTTCGATTTTGAGCCAAAAAAGTGTTTCCGGGTCCCGACTCCATGGGGTTTGTATGGGGCGGAGTGGGACGAGCGCTTATGCAGTTCATGCACTTTTCAGCCATTTTTGGTATGTTGGCGGTTTTGGCGACCTCGGTGACCCCGTGGTACCCACTCTGAGGGGTGTGTGAGTGGGGATGTTGTGACAGTATATGCCTACTAGGATACGGAAGGACGTTTTTTGCAGTCTGTAGCCTTGCCGAGGGCCCGGTCAATGCCGCCGCTAAAGACGCGAAATGGCTGTTTCCACCAACAATGGCCTAGTGAGTTTTCACCTTGGGCAGCTCAAAAATCGAAGTTTTCAAAACTTACTTTTTTGATATTGTGATCACCTAAAATGACCATCCAAGGTATGTAAAGCATGTTTTAGGCCGTAGTTACGTGTTTTTTGTGTTTTTCACTCTATTTGTATTAGGTCGGGGGGGGGGGGGGGGTCTCCCAAGGGATGGGTACACAACTTGCTTTTGCAGTTTTTCCCTGGGCAGCTCAAAAATCAAAGTTTTCGAAGATTATTTTTCTGATACCGTGATCACTTAAAATGACCATCCAAGGTATGTAAAGCATGTTTTAGGCCGTATTTATGTCGTTTTTTCCTATTTTGTGTGTGCATTGCTTGGGGTAAATTCTCTGCGAGGTGGACTTGCCGAAGGCAATAGAATTTTTAGTCTGATGCTTGCCACAGGCCCTAGTGTCCCAATTTCAGCACCCCCTGCCCCTTGCTGGCACACCAGAAAATTTTAAATTTCTGGTCTGATGCTTGCCACAGGTCCCAGTGTCCCAAGAAATCACCTCGCAGAGGTTGTTAGATCAACGCCAGGCAGGCGTATATAGGGGAAAACACCACATACCCCGCCATTTTGGCCTTTTTGGGCCTATTCGCGTATCCTACCCCAAGGGGTTGAATTGTTAGTTTAACCCCTTGTAAAATCATTATTTTGCCCAATAAACGCATCCCCCAATGAGTTTTTGGTCCGGACCTCCCAGACCCCCCCCACTTGAAACCCACTTTTTGGAGCCTTTGAGGGAGGTGGGGGGGGGGGGGTCAAAAATGTCGATAAAATGACACCCCCCGCTTTTTGGGTCGAAAATCATGAATCTTTTGGTTTTTTCGATTTTGAGCCAAAAAAGTGTTTCCGGGTCCCGACTCCATGGGGTTTGTATGGGGCGGAGTGGGACGAGCGCTTATGCAGTTCATGCACTTTTCAGCCATTTTTGGTATGTTGGCGGTTTTGGCGACCTCGGTGACCCCGTGGTATCCACTTTGAGGGGTGCGAGTGGGGATGTTGTGACAGTATATGCCTACTAGGATATGGAAAGACGTTTTTTGCAGCCTCTAGCCTTGCTGAGAGCCGGTCACAACCCGTGCCAAAGACGCGAAATGGCTGCTTCCACCAATAATGGCCTCGTGAATGGGCCGGTACACAACTTGCTTATGCAATTTTTCAGCTTGGGCAGCTCAAAAATAGAAGTTTTCAAAACTTACTTTTTGATATTGTGATCACCTAAAATGACCATCCAAGGTATGTAAAGCATGTTTTAGGGCCGTATTTACATGTTTTTC